>OY759222.1:7073085-7581021 GCA_963662175.1 Aradus depressus
GTCATATCGCCTACTACCAGAGCGCTCTTTCGTCACTCTGGTGGACGAGCCCGACTCTACTGTGGGAGTCCTAAATTGTTTATTCACCTAGGATAGGGGTCTTTGACGAGTAGTACCTGACATTAGACAGGCTCGGGACCATCGCTCAACGTCCCATCCGAGGGACGGCGTGCTTAAGTTTATATTTACCTCCCAGATAAAATAAAATAAGGGCCTCGGTCGGGTTTCGAACCCACGATCTTGAGTTCAGAAGACAAGCACGCATACACTGAGCTACCGGCGCCCTCTAAAAAAAAATAATAATTAATTCTAGAATATTTTAATAATTACAATGTGCGTGAATTTTACATCACAACACACATTCGGACAGACACCAATGCAAAAATGGTCAAATGTGGTCAGGAGGGACCTTGAAACGTGAAAACCCCTTTATAGATCTGTCTCAGATTTTGTATGATTAAATTACTTCCTGAATTTATGGGTATTATTTTTATTAAGTGTTTCACAATTTATATTTTCTGCAGAAAATGGTAATTATCATGGAAGGATTTGTTTGAGAATTTTCTTATTGGTTGTTGTCTATACTAATTTTATATTTGTGACCAGAAGCCCATAAGGACAAGACATTGGCGGGGAAGCTTTAACGAAAAAACTCCAATAACTGCCGTTGAAATGAAATGCAATAAAAAATAATCTTTATTCTGGGACATACGTCCCCTAAGAATAATAACTTATGGAATAAACAAAAGTATGCTAGTATCAACTAATTGAGACAGAATAAAAATAAAAGAAAAGAGGTGTCTAGGAATAAATATTAAATGATAAAGACAGGCAATGAATAAAACAATATAATAAACTATTGAAAAAATAGTGAAGAGAGAAAAAAGAAAAAAGAAAAATGAAGTATGAATAATGTGAAACATGATAACAATAATGGCTTAATATGAAATGTAAAAAACTGGACTGATGAAACAGAAGAGTAACAATATGTCCAGTGGAAAGAGAGACTTATAGAAAGACGAGAACTATCTCATAGGAGCCAGCCTTAGGAATCAGAGGTTTGTTGAGTTAGGAGGTAATGGAAAAGTAGGGACTTAAATGAAAGGAGAGTCATGAATGAATGTATCGAATGAAATTTCATATTTAAAGTCAAAACATTAACGTTAATTGATTAATTCGTTCTGGGGAAGTACATTGCCGGCGGTTCACTGACGACTTTTTTTAATCTGGAAAGAGAAAAAACCTTGAGCACGCCGTCCTTCGGAGGGAAAGTTAAATAAAAAATGGTTTAAACCAGTTCAGAGGTTCATTAAAAATCTCTTATCTAGGAAACCGAAATTTAGGGAAATTTGTCTATGTGTAAAGGTCCTGTGACGGGCACAGTAAATATTTGGCAATCGGAGAATTGGGGAGAAATTCTTCTGGAACGAAATTTCGAGTTGCACTTTCTTTAGTTTGTCAGAGTTTAGTGAGGCACTGGACACTGGACAGTGTACATCCCTCCAGATGCCAGTGTATAGTGAGGCACTGGACACTGGACAGTGTACATCCCTCCAGATTCCAGTGTATAGTGAGGCACTGGACACTGGACACTGGACAGTGTACATCCCTCCAGATTCCAGTGTATAGTGAGGCACTGGACACTGGACAGTGTACATCCCTCCAGATTCCAGTATATAGTGAGGCACTGGACACTGGACACTGGACAGTGTACATCCCTCCAGATTCCAGTGTATAGTGAGGCACTGGACACTGGACAGTGTACATCCCTCCAGATTCCAGTGTATAGTGAGGCACTGGACACTGGACAGTGTACATCCCTCCAGATTCCAGTGTATAGTGAGGCACTGGACACTGGACACTGGACAGTGTACATCCCTCCAGATGCCAGTGTATAGTGAGGCACTGGACACTGGACACTGGACAGTGTACATCCCTCCAGATTCCAGTGTATAGTGAGGCACTGGACACTGGACACTGGACAGTGTACATCCCTCCAGATTCCAGTGTATAGTGAGGCACTGGACACTGGACAGTGTACATCCCTCCAGATTCCAGTGATATGAGGCACATCCTTGTGATAGTGTTGAGTGCTCCCTCCTTGTTTTATGTTCTCCAGGGACCCCCCCCCCCCCCCCCCCCCCCTCCCATCTTATCTAGAGTGCATGTACTGCCCACTAATGGACTTGGGAGGACTGTTCACATTAATGGAGCCTCAGGTAGACAGACACTTGAGTCATGAGTCAATGGCGTAGCCACAGGGGGAGAGGGGGGGGCGCTCTTCCTAAAAGTTAGGAAGTTATGCAATCAGTCATAAATTCGATGTTGACTTTTCCCGAAATTCATGTTTTTCAACATCCTAATTCCAAAAAGGCAAAAAAAAAGTCGGTCTGCTTGTATCTCTGAGAACGCAACTATCGATAGGACAACTGTATCGAAACAAAATTAAAATTGTATACGTGTATACCACCCAATTTTATACGTGTATACCGCCCAATTTTATTCGTGTATACCACCCTTTGATTTTCAGCAAAATCGGCTGAAGGGTTTGGTAGGGAGGGGGCGCTTAACCCTCCACTAACTGCCGTTGTAATGAATCAACTCGTATCATGAAAATTTATATGTTTATGTAGGTATTAAAAAAGTCAGTACCTAATTTTTTTTTGGTTTAGATAATTGGTAATCCTATTTATTGTATTCTAAATTGTTTTCTAAGAAGCAATGGCGTATATTGTCGGCAAATTCTGAAAGTCGGTAACTTATTTTTCTTCGAGCTATAGAGGTAATAAGTTTCAAATAATCGAGTTGTAAAGGTTGTAAAATAAAACATTGCTATGTTCGAGATACAGAGGTCAATTTATTTTTTCGAGTTATAGAGGGAAAATATGTACCAAAATGGCTTGTAGGGACTCACTGATTATTTCGACTAATAGAGGGTTGATATTTCGAGTAATGGAGGTTTTGGGGCTTGAAGGGAAAGGAACAAAACTTTTTTTCGAGTTTTGGAGGTTTCCGACTTATCGAGGTTCGACTTAAAGAGGTTCTACTGTATTTTAATTCAAAATCCTGAAAGCACCTATCAATTTTCCGAGTAATCGGTCGAAGAGACGGGGGACCAGAGAAACTGACTAAACTAAATGATTAAAGAATTAATAAAAATAATGAAGCTAGTTAGTTATTTTGACTCATGCCCGGGCTTTAACTAAGAGGTCATATCGCCTACTACCAGAGCGGTTAATCCTATCCAAACATTGATTCTTACCAAAAATGTTTCGTATTAAATTTCCAATCGCTATAATAAGTCCCCAGATTTGAGATAGGATCAGTACGTCAGAAGTTACAGCGCCTCAAACAATGAAAAATAAATTTTCGTAGGAAATATTTTAGTTAGTTATTATGACTCATGCCCGGGCTTTAACTACGAGGTCATATCGCCTACTACCAGAGAGCTCTGGTGGGCATGAGCCCGACTCTACTGTGGGAGTCCTAAATTTTGCCTACCCTAAATTTTTATTCACTTAGGGCAGGGGTATTTAACGAGTACCTGACTTCGTACAGGCTCGGGACCATCGCTGAACGTCCCATCCGAAGGACGGAGTGCTTAAGTATATTTTACCTCTCAGATAAAATAAACTAAGGGCTTCGGTCGGGTTTCGAACCCACGACCTTCAGCTCAGAAGGTAAGCACGCATACCACTGAGCTACCGGTGCCCTCATGAAATTTTTTAAAATAATCTTGAAATAATGTGATGTGACCATTACAGGACTTTCTTATACCAATCATGCTTACACATCTCTCTCTCCCCCTCCCCTTCTCAAAATTAAAAATTGACCGCAATCATTACTTTCATATACCCAGTAATGCCAGTATAAAGTGATTTTGTTTCTTTCTGGTATCATAATTATGATTGCACAGCAACCTGCGCTAGTTCTCAGCCTGTTTCCAAGAATATATAAATCTGTATTAAGAGAATGTTCTCAGAGAAAACGAAAGGAATTCGTGAAGAAAAAGGACGGTGAAGCAGGTAGCCACCCGGTGAACACCGCAAATTATATAAGATTATGGGTCATCAAATGTACCCAGAGTGGAGACCTGGCTTATAATTCTGTCGGGAGGACGGCTGGTTGGGCGGCTAGTCTATAGACACATGTGGCCATTAGGACATAGGGTCATTTAATTCGAATGTAGACACAACCCCGGTTATCCGGACTTCGAAATAACGAATTTCATCATGTGGAGGTTGACTCATGCCCGGGCTTTAACTACGTCGACATATCTATTACCAGAGCGCTCTTTCGTTCTTCTGGTTGACATGAACCCCGGTTATCCGGACTTCGAAATAACGGATATCATTATGGGAGGTTGACTCATGCCCGGGCTTTAACTACGACGTCGTAGCGTCTACTACCTTCACCTAGGGGTCTTTAACGTGTAATTGACACTGTACAGGTTTGGTCAAATTTCAGCGATATCACCCGAAGGAAAGGGGTGGTTCCGGGGAGGAGGCTCAATACAAAAACCCAGATAACTGCCGATGTATTGAATGTATCGACACACAATTTAGTATGAGGACTTAGAAGCCTCTATGAAATGAAAAGAAATTTTATTTATCTGGGACCGGGGTCCCCTAAGAATAAATACGTATAGAGTAAAGAACAGGAACAATGAAATATAGTATCAGTATGACGTACAAAGAAATAAATAGATAGATAAATAAAATTAAAGAAGCTACATTGGAGAAAAACTAGACATTTATAAATATAGATAAACAAAAGATTAACATGAAAAAACAAAAACTTACAGCTTCATTATGGTGAAAAAAAAGAAAATAGAAGTATCTATATAAATAAAGGAGAATATGTAAAAAATGAGAAAATCTATATCAATAAGATAAAACTAAAGCAGATAATAAAAATGGACAGAGCATAATACTATGATGGTTGATTGTAAAAGAGAAGGGAGGATGCACAGACAAGGGTTGAAATAAAATAAATTTTAGACAGTAGGGGCTAGATAGAGAAGTGTGAGGAGAGAGAAGAAAAAGAAAATAAGATAAAATAAAAAATAAATAAAAGCATAATAGCTGTGGGGCCCGCCGTTGCAAAGCACATACGAGCTGTGGTCACAAGCGTTCTTAAGTATGCACTGGCTATGGACGTCCAGTGATGCTAAGTATTCACTAGCTGTGGTTTCTGCCGTTGAATGGCACGTACTAGCTACGGTGCCCAGGGGTCCTAAAAACTTACTAGCTGGGATCTCTGCCGTTGAAGGACTATAAGCCTTAGTCTGTATGAATAATTGAAAATTATAACATCATGAATGTAGTGTTGAAGAATTGAATAGGATTCGAACGAGAGATATTAGGAGAAAAGTCAAAGTTCCCCGGGCAACGCCGGGTATTACTGCTAGTAGATAATAAAAATGGACAGAGCATAATACTATGATAGTTGATTATAAAAGAGAAGGAAGGATGCCCAGACAAGGTTTGAAGTAAAATAAATTTTAGACAGTAGGGGCTAGATAGAGAAGTGTGAGGAGAGAGAAGAAAAATAAAAATGGTAAAAATAAAATAAGATAAAATAAAAAATAAATAAATAAAAGTATTTATATAAATAAAAGGTAAAATAAACTTAAGCACGCCGTCCTTCGGATGGGACGTTAAGCGATGGTCCCGAGCCTGTACGATGTCAGGTACTCGTTAAAGACCCCTGCCCTAGGTGAATAAAAATTTAGGGTAGGCAAAATTTAGGACTCCCACAGTAGAGTCGGGCTCATGTCCACCAGAGTGACGATAGAGCGCTCTGGTAGTAGGCGATATGGCCTCGTAGTTAAAGCCCGGGCATGAGTCATAAAACCTAACCTAACCTAACCTATAAATAAAAGAGAATATGTAAAAAAAAAAAAAGGAAATCTATATAAATAAGAACAAAATAAAATAGATAATAAAAATCGACCGAACATAATACTATGATGGTTGATTATAAAAGAGAAGGGAGGATGCGCAGCCAAGGTTTGAGATAAAATTAATTTTAGACAAAGAAAGAGAAAAATAGTCAATATAAAATAAGATAAAATAAATAAATGCATGATAAAAATATATAAATGTGTAAAATGGACAAAAGAGGAATAATATGTAAGTCAATTATTGAATATTAGTGCAATATATTAGGTCGACTGGTTTTGGAGGGGAGCAAAATGTTAATTGATTAATTCATTTTGGGGAAGTACATTGCCGGTGATTTGCCATTCCCACAATTGTATTACCTAAGTAATAAAAACCTTTCAAAATAACAAACAATAAAAAATAATTGAAGAAAAAAAACATGAAAAGAAGAAGAAAAAGACAAGAAAAATAATGAGCTGTGTGATATGCAAAATTAGTTGTTGTGTAAATGTAAAGGGAGGGGGGGGGGGGGGGGGGGGGGTGTTTGTAAAGTGCCCCCTCCCCCCTACAGGAAGTTGGGGCACCTGAGCGGAGCGGGCGGCGCCTCATGTCCTTCCTGTTGTGTAACGCAACCAGTGAGCCGTCCGTGACGCTACACACTGAACCGAGAAGCAATTCTACTGGCCGTCTGTCCAGCCTTTCACGCAGTCTGTGTACACCTAGGGACCTAAGCATTCAATACGGTTAGCTCTGCTCTGGGAGTCCCAATATTCATTAGGGAGGGGTCTGACACTGCACATGCTGGGGACAGTATAACATACTCTGTGGTCGTCGGGTAATCATCAGCAACGTGGGGGTAATTCGGAGGAAATTACTGGATTCTGAATTTATATAAAAAATATTATGGCGATACCATTCATTACTTCGGCTGCTTTCAGAGTTTTTGTGTAGCCCTCCTTAAAGCCCCCCAATCCCCTCTTCACATTGACCGATTTGGCTGAGAATCAAGAGGTGTCATTGACGAAATACTCTCTTTTATGTATTTCTTCTTTCATCAATAATATAAACCTCGATTATCCGTGTTCGCGATTAACCATGGTGTGTAAGCAGTAAGTATAAGTTCCTAGAAACTTAGAGACAGAGTAGAGTGACTTGACAAATGAATTTGAGAAAAATTAGAACTGAAGTAAGGAAAATCATTTCAAACCGCAAAAGACAAAGAAGGTTACTTCTGTGGTTTTCATTTATCCGTGCGACCTCTCCCCCCCATTATCCCGGATAATCGAGGTTCTACTGTATATATATAAAACAATATATCGATATATCGGTACTTTGCGTAATAATATCGAGTTTGTTAGTTATTGTGACTCATACCCAGGCTTTGACTGCTAGGTCATATCGCCTACTACCAGAGAGCCCTTTCGTCACTCTGTTGGACATGAGCCCGACTCTACTCTGGAATTTTGTCTACCTAGGTTCATTCAACTAGGTCAACGCTTAACATCCCATCCGAAGGACGACCTACTCAAGGTTATTTCATTTCCCAAATAAAAAACCTAAGGGCCTCGGCTGGGTTTCGAACCCGCGATCTTGGGCTCAGTAAGCTAGCTATCGGTGCACTCAGATAATCCTCATGAAATGTTGTTTTGATACCCTTTTATTTAGAAGTTTGTTTGATTTATGCGAAAATGGATAATCCTATCAAAAAATTATCTTTACGAAAAATGCTCCTTATTAAATTTTCAACTAATACACATAAACATTTATTGACTCCACAAAATAATTTGTTTTACTTTAAAAAAAATCATCAAATATCGATAATTCTGTACGTAGCGTAATTTTTATGTATCGATATCAATACTCGATACCTTTTTATACTATCATCGATATTTCCCTTCGATACTTCTCCCTAACAGTGCACTCTGCCAGACCTCCCATTACCTCTGGCTCCCCCTTATTATATTCCATTAGTCAGACCTCAGCCTCTTTACCTTACTCAAAATCCCCCCCCCCCCCCCCCTCCCCTCCCTACAAGACTTTAAAGACCCCCTTTTTCCACCATTTTTTATTTTATACATTTTTCTAAACCTTTTTTTGTGTGTTTTATTTCCTTTCGCCCCCTTCACTTGATCCTCCCTTCTTTCCCACCGTTTCGACGGGCTATTTACGGTCAAAATGCCTTTTCCTTCTATAATTTAACTTAATTCCAAACAATTACCCCCCCGCCCCCCCTCCAATTTGTGGTTCGGAGTTCTATATGTTTTTACTGCCTTTGAAAGCCACATTACGGATCTGTTGATTTTTCTATGGCTGTATCACATCTTTGGAGGGTTTTACCAGTTGGCATACCTTTTTTTTTTTTTTCTTTAAATAATTCTTCATTTTGAATATTTACAATCGGTATAAACCATAAGTAAATTTGATGAATGATACATTAAAAAAAAAAAAAATTAAAATTAAAAAAAAAGAAAAGAATGATAAATAAAATTTAAAAAAAATATAGATATATTATTTTTCTTATTATTTTTTTTTCTTATTATTTTTTTTTTATTATTATCATTATCTTAGAAGATAATAATAATAAAACAAAAAAAATCTTATATTATAAGATAATAATAATAGTAAAACAAAAAAAAAATAAGAAAAAATAAATAAGAAAAAAATAATAATAATAATAAAATAATTAAAAAAAAAAAAAGTTGGTATAACTAGAGGATTTTTTGATAGTGGTGGTTCTTTTAATCTGAGAATTAGGGAGTTCAATTGAAGTACTTCTCCAGCACGAATTAATACATTAAGTTTTCGCTCTCCCTCCTAAATTAATCAACTCTTCTAAAAATCAATAGTTGATTACATATGGGCTTCTGAATTATACTAAATTTTTTTATTATTATTTTTTTTTATTTTGCCGTTAGACTAATTGTAGTCCTATAAAGCCGGAGCGAGTATGTAATAGTCTATTTATCTTCTTATTACAATTCTATTTTTGATTTGGTAATAAATTTAAATAGTTTGTTAACGTTTTCTATGTTATTAATGTTAGCTATTGTTTGAAGAAATGTGTTTTCGTTGGATAGTAGCGTCTCATGTTGTCTCTGGTTGTCGTATTTTTTGCACTTAGTGAAAAAGTGGACTACGTCCTCAGTCTAGTAGTAGGCGATATGGCCTCGTAGTTAAAGCCCGGGCATGAGTCATAAAACCTAACCTAACCTAACCTATAAATAAAAGAGAATATGTAAAAAAAAAAAAAGGAAATCTATATAAATAAGAACAAAATAAAATAGATAATAAAAATCGACCGAACATAATACTATGATGGTTGATTATAAAAGAGAAGGGAGGATGCGCAGCCAAGGTTTGAGATAAAATTAATTTTAGACAAAGAAAGAGAAAAATAGTCAATATAAAATAAGATAAAATAAATAAATGCATGATAAAAATATATAAATGTGTAAAATGGACAAAAGAGGAATAATATGTAAGTCAATTATTGAATATTAGTGCAATATATTAGGTCGACTGGTTTTGGAGGGGAGCAAAATGTTAATTGATTAATTCATTTTGGGGAAGTACATTGCCGGTACCCCCGCCCCCCCTCCAATTTGTGGTTCGGAGTTCTATATGTTTTTACTGCCTTTGAAAGCCACATTACGGATCTGTTGATTTTTCTATGGCTGTATCACATCTTTGGAGGGTTTTACCAGTTGGCATACCTTTTTTTTTTTTTTCTTTAAATAATTCTTCATTTTGAATATTTACAATCGGTATAAACCATAAGTAAATTTGATGAATGATACATTAAAAAAAAAAAAAAATTAAAATTAAAAAAAAAGAAAAGAATGATAAATAAAATTTAAAAAAAATATAGATATATTATTTTTCTTATTATTTTTTTTTTCTTATTATTTTTTTTTTATTATTATCATTATCTTAGAAGATAATAATAATAAAACAAAAAAAATCTTATATTATAAGATAATAATAATAGTAAAACAAAAAAAAAATAAGAAAAAATAAATAAGAAAAAAATAATAATAATAATAAAATAATTAAAAAAAAAAAAAGTTGGTATAACTAGAGGATTTTTTGATAGTGGTGGTTCTTTTAATCTGAGAATTAGGGAGTTCAATTGAAGTACTTCTCCAGCACGAATTAATACATTAAGTTTTCGCTCTCCCTCCTAAATTAATCAACTCTTCTAAAAATCAATAGTTGATTACATATGGGCTTCTGAATTATACTAAATTTTTTTATTATTATTTTTTTTTATTTTGCCGTTAGACTAATTGTAGTCCTATAAAGCCGGAGCGAGTATGTAATAGTCTATTTATCTTCTTATTACAATTCTATTTTTGATTTGGTAATAAATTTAAATAGTTTGTTAACGTTTTCTATGTTATTAATGTTAGCTATTGTTTGAAGAAATGTGTTTTCGTTGGATAGTAGCGTCTCATGTTGTCTCTGGTTGTCGTATTTTTTGCACTTAGTGAAAAAGTGGACTACGTCCTCAGTCTAGTAGTAGGCGATATGGCCTCGTAGTTAAAGCCCGGGCATGAGTCATAAAACCTAACCTAACCTAACCTATAAATAAAAGAGAATATGTAAAAAAAAAAAAAAGGAAATCTATATAAATAAGAACAAAATAAAATAGATAATAAAAATCGACCGAACATAATACTATGATGGTTGATTATAAAAGAGAAGGGAGGATGCGCAGCCAAGGTTTGAGATAAAATTAATTTTAGACAAAGAAAGAGAAAAATAGTCAATATAAAATAAGATAAAATAAATAAATGCATGATAAAAATATATAAATGTGTAAAATGGACAAAAGAGGAATAATATGTAAGTCAATTATTGAATATTAGTGCAATATATTAGGTCGACTGGTTTTGGAGGGGAGCAAAATGTTAATTGATTAATTCATTTTGGGGAAGTACATTGCCGGTACCCCCGCCCCCCCTCCAATTTGTGGTTCGGAGTTCTATATGTTTTTACTGCCTTTGAAAGCCACATTACGGATCTGTTGATTTTTCTATGGCTGTATCACATCTTTGGAGGGTTTTACCAGTTGGCATACCTTTTTTTTTTTTTTCTTTAAATAATTCTTCATTTTGAATATTTACAATCGGTATAAACCATAAGTAAATTTGATGAATGATACATTAAAAAAAAAAAAAAATTAAAATTAAAAAAAAAGAAAAGAATGATAAATAAAATTTAAAAAAAATATAGATATATTATTTTTCTTATTATTTTTTTTTCTTATTATTTTTTTTTTATTATTATCATTATCTTAGAAGATAATAATAATAAAACAAAAAAAATCTTATATTATAAGATAATAATAATAGTAAAACAAAAAAAAAATAAGAAAAAATAAATAAGAAAAAAATAATAATAATAATAAAATAATTAAAAAAAAAAAAAGTTGGTATAACTAGAGGATTTTTTGATAGTGGTGGTTCTTTTAATCTGAGAATTAGGGAGTTCAATTGAAGTACTTCTCCAGCACGAATTAATACATTAAGTTTTCGCTCTCCCTCCTAAATTAATCAACTCTTCTAAAAATCAATAGTTGATTACATATGGGCTTCTGAATTATACTAAATTTTTTTATTATTTTTTTTTTTATTTTGCCGTTAGACTAATTGTAGTCCTATAAAGCCGGAGCGAGTATGTAATAGTCTATTTATCTTCTTATTACAATTCTATTTTTGATTTGGTAATAAATTTAAATAGTTTGTTAACGTTTTCTATGTTATTAATGTTAGCTATTGTTTGAAGAAATGTGTTTTCGTTGGATAGTAGCGTCTCATGTTGTCTCTGGTTGTCGTATTTTTTGCACTTAGTGAAAAAGTGGACTACGTCCTCAGTCTAGTAGTAGGCGATATGGCCTCGTAGTTAAAGCCCGGGCATGAGTCATAAAACCTAACCTAACCTAACCTATAAATAAAAGAGAATATGTAAAAAAAAAAAAAGGAAATCTATATAAATAAGAACAAAATAAAATAGATAATAAAAATCGACCGAACATAATACTATGATGGTTGATTATAAAAGAGAAGGGAGGATGCGCAGCCAAGGTTTGAGATAAAATTAATTTTAGACAAAGAAAGAGAAAAATAGTCAATATAAAATAAGATAAAATAAATAAATGCATGATAAAAATATATAAATGTGTAAAATGGACAAAAGAGGAATAATATGTAAGTCAATTATTGAATATTAGTGCAATATATTAGGTCGACTGGTTTTGGAGGGGAGCAAAATGTTAATTGATTAATTCATTTTGGGGAAGTACATTGCCGGTACCCCCGCCCCCCCTCCAATTTGTGGTTCGGAGTTCTATATGTTTTTACTGCCTTTGAAAGCCACATTACGGATCTGTTGATTTTTCTATGGCTGTATCACATCTTTGGAGGGTTTTACCAGTTGGCATACCTTTTTTTTTTTTTTCTTTAAATAATTCTTCATTTTGAATATTTACAATCGGTATAAACCATAAGTAAATTTGATGAATGATACATTAAAAAAAAAAAAAAATTAAAATTAAAAAAAAAGAAAAGAATGATAAATAAAATTTAAAAAAAATATAGATATATTATTTTTCTTATTATTTTTTTTTCTTATTATTTTTTTTTTATTATTATCATTATCTTAGAAGATAATAATAATAAAACAAAAAAAATCTTATATTATAAGATAATAATAATAGTAAAACAAAAAAAAAATAAGAAAAAATAAATAAGAAAAAAATAATAATAATAATAAAATAATTAAAAAAAAAAAAAGTTGGTATAACTAGAGGATTTTTTGATAGTGGTGGTTCTTTTAATCTGAGAATTAGGGAGTTCAATTGAAGTACTTCTCCAGCACGAATTAATACATTAAGTTTTCGCTCTCCCTCCTAAATTAATCAACTCTTCTAAAAATCAATAGTTGATTACATATGGGCTTCTGAATTATACTAAATTTTTTTATTATTATTTTTTTTTATTTTGCCGTTAGACTAATTGTAGTCCTATAAAGCCGGAGCGAGTATGTAATAGTCTATTTATCTTCTTATTACAATTCTATTTTTGATTTGGTAATAAATTTAAATAGTTTGTTAACGTTTTCTATGTTATTAATGTTAGCTATTGTTTGAAGAAATGTGTTTTCGTTGGATAGTAGCGTCTCATGTTGTCTCTGGTTGTCGTATTTTTTGCACTTAGTGAAAAAGTGGACTACGTCCTCAGTCTAGTAGTAGGCGATATGGCCTCGTAGTTAAAGCCCGGGCATGAGTCATAAAACCTAACCTAACCTAACCTATAAATAAAAGAGAATATGTAAAAAAAAAAAAAGGAAATCTATATAAATAAGAACAAAATAAAATAGATAATAAAAATCGACCGAACATAATACTATGATGGTTGATTATAAAAGAGAAGGGAGGATGCGCAGCCAAGGTTTGAGATAAAATTAATTTTAGACAAAGAAAGAGAAAAATAGTCAATATAAAATAAGATAAAATAAATAAATGCATGATAAAAATATATAAATGTGTAAAATGGACAAAAGAGGAATAATATGTAAGTCAATTATTGAATATTAGTGCAATATATTAGGTCGACTGGTTTTGGAGGGGAGCAAAATGTTAATTGATTAATTCATTTTGGGGAAGTACATTGCCGGTACCCCCGCCCCCCCTCCAATTTGTGGTTCGGAGTTCTATATGTTTTTACTGCCTTTGAAAGCCACATTACGGATCTGTTGATTTTTCTATGGCTGTATCACATCTTTGGAGGGTTTTACCAGTTGGCATACCTTTTTTTTTTTTTTCTTTAAATAATTCTTCATTTTGAATATTTACAATCGGTATAAACCATAAGTAAATTTGATGAATGATACATTAAAAAAAAAAAAAAAATAAAATTAAAAAAAAAGAAAAGAATGATAAATAAAATTTAAAAAAAATATAGATATATTATTTTTCTTATTATTTTTTTTTCTTATTATTTTTTTTTTATTATTATCATTATCTTAGAAGATAATAATAATAAAACAAAAAAAATCTTATATTATAAGATAATAATAATAGTAAAACAAAAAAAAAATAAGAAAAAATAAATAAGAAAAAAATAATAATAATAATAAAATAATTAAAAAAAAAAAAAGTTGGTATAACTAGAGGATTTTTTGATAGTGGTGGTTCTTTTAATCTGAGAATTAGGGAGTTCAATTGAAGTACTTCTCCAGCACGAATTAATACATTAAGTTTTCGCTCTCCCTCCTAAATTAATCAACTCTTCTAAAAATCAATAGTATAATAGTAAAAATATTTTTGATTTGGTAATAAATTTAAATAGTTTGTTAACGTTTTCTATGTTATTAATGTTAGCTATTGTTTGAAGAAATGTGTTTTCGTTGGATAGTAGCGTCTCATGTTGTCTCTGGTTGTCGTATTTTTTGCACTTAGTGAAAAAGTGGACTACGTCCTCAGTCTCATCGCAGTGTTCACAGTTGGGGGATGGTTTTCTTTTGATTAGATGTAAGTATTTGTTTGTTCTGGCATGTCCGGTCCTCAGTCGTGTCAAGTATATGACCTGTTTAGTCGTCAGTGTCTGAGTGGCAGTGGAAGTTCTCCGACTTCCACCAGAACGGCATTGATAGGAGTTGTTTTAAATGTCCTCAATGAAATTTTTAAGGCCTGGTTTTGTATTACACTAAGTTTCTGAATGAGGGGTGTTCTGGTGGAGCCATAAACCTCGCAGCCATACTCCAGCAGTGGTCGAACTAAGCTCATATAGGTGATCTTTACAACACAACCCACAGTAGACCAGGCCATCACCAAACTAGAGGGGGGACTCAGTACTCTCTCCAACAGACTGGACCACTTGAAACTCAGGATCAACATTGACAAATCGTCACTCGTACCTTTCACAAAGAAGAGAAACATTACCCACAACAACATCAAACTAGAATATAATCATATCACCATACCCGTTGCTAAGGAACACAAATTCCTTGGTCTTTGGTTAGATACAAAACTGTCCTTCAAGAAACATATATCCCATACAATAGCAAAATCATCTTTTCTTAGCCTCCTCCTCTGACCCTCCTCTTTCCCTTCGGCCAATTTTGCGGATAATTAGTAGGTGTCGTTCTTGAAAATTGGAATTTACACACGAAATTTCGTCGACAGTTATTAGAGATTTTAGATTAAGTCCTCCCCTAATCCCCTCTTCGTTTAACATCTAATTTGGCTGAAAATAAATATGTGTCGACCTTAGGGGGGTCTGGATTCACATACAAAATTGCGTGTTGATACATTCATTTTATCAGGTGTTATCGTGTTCACAGACTCACACATAGATTCATAATTGCGATCAGGGGGTCGGAAAACATGAAAATTCTGTGAAAACTGAACACGAAATTGTATATCAGTCACCAGAAGCCATTGATTTCAGCCAGATCGACCGATAGAAAGGGAGGCTAACATAAAAACTAAAATAACTGTCGTTCTAATTCATATATCAATATGAAATTCAAAAGTCCTGAATATCATTGTTTCTATAAATCAATATATTCGTTTCCATGCCTACAGAAAGTTTCATCAATACGCCTTCAAGAATTGAGGGCGCCGGTAGCTCAGTGGTATGCTTACTTACTTATTGGGCTTAATCAAGAACGCGGGTTCGAAACGCGACCTAGGCCCTTAGTTTATTTTATCTGGGAGGTAAAATAAACATAAGCACTCTGTCCTTTGCGATGGTCCCGTGCCTGTACGATGCCAGGGCTCTGGCATGAGTCACAATAACTAACTAATACGCTTTCAGCAATTGTCATCTGTTGCAAGAACAAACAGACAGAAATGTCTGTGTGAGTTGACACGAAATTTTGTATATTTATCCAGAATCAGAAACAGTTAGACACCTATTGATTTTCAGTCAAATATATAAATTCAGTCAAATATGTAGATTGATTCGCACTGGGGACGTACATTGCCGGTGATTACAATTTCCGGTTATTCATGAAAGTTACTCGTTAGATAGATAACTGTGTAGTTATTATTAAAGAAGGTTATTGACAATGGGGAGTACGAGGGGGGCTGGGGCCTATGGTGGCGCCGGGCACTGAGTCAACAGAGGGGTGGCGCCTAGATAGGGTGGCAAACATTGGATAGCCACTCTAGTTATCCTCCTAACCAATCAAGTAACCGCTTACAAAATATTACACAACCTGCAAAGAGACTCTTCAAACGTTACATAGGTAAAGCAAGTTATGGACTTTTTTGATTCCCTATTCCCCTTGATAACAACGGTTGAGGTCACAATGGATAGAGCATGTCTGTACGTGTTTGTTGTGCAGGGTTTGTTTTGCCTGTGACGTTATAGGGCTAGTGTGGGCGCCGGCGGATGATTGTTGCTAATTAGCGTTGTGTAAAATTAGAAATTAGTGTAGCGTGATAACGCGTTTAGATAGGACATTGATTCAGGTGTCATTGTAAAGAGCTTGAGGAGCACTATTAGGACTCAAAGTGAAACAATAAAAATATTAAATTGAAAATTGCAAAGAAATTAAAGATGTCGTCTCATATGAATCGTAAATATGCGTGGAATTATAGAAAACGCAAATCAGAGGAAAGCTCGCATCAAAAGGAGTTTAAAAAACCTAAAAAGTCTAGTGCCGAGCAAATGCAAGCTACGGCAGCATCGAAAAGAAAATGAAAAATGATTTTATCCCGACAATTTCACGGAAAATCTACGGCGTGGACCTTGACTATGTCTTAATGGGTTTTTTTGTGTTGCTTTATGAATATTCCTGCGGGATTCGCCGAAAGGATCCGAAAGGAACTGAGCAACATTCAGGGGACACGCCGACTGCGCCGTTATATGGATTATGCCGGAAGTTATAAAGTAACATTTTATGAATTAAAATGTCCATACAATTCAAGAATATATCAATTTATTAGTGGAAAATGGTATTTTTAGGTACACATTGAGGAAATATGAAAGAATAAAATAAGATGGTATCTTTTTGGTTCCTCGTAAATTTACAATTTAGGAAGTATTTTAATCGTGCGAAAATCAGAGATCGAGTTTCTAACGGATATTTACATTTCAAATCCCCTGAACACATTTTGACCATTTTCCCAATGATATCTATCTGTGCCTGTTAGTTAGTTACTGTGACTCATGCCCGGGCTTTAACTGCTGGGTCATATCGCCGACTACCAGAGCGCTCTTTCATGGTGGACATGAGCCCAACTCTACTATGGGAGTCCAAAATTTTGCCTACCTAAATTTATTCAAACTAGGGTACGGGTCATGACGAGTACCTGACTTGTACAGGCTCGGGACCATCGCTTCACGACCCATCCAAAGGACGCCGTGCTCAAGGTTTCTTCACCTTCCACATAGGACCATATTTCGCTCAAGTTTGTATTTAGGTTTTACTAGTTGATTGGAGTTAGGACATTGAATTGGCTGACTGGAGCCGTGTTCTGTAGGAAAGCAGAGTGGGTAGAATTGGTTGCCAACATTCCTCCTGGATCCTCCTGTCGGAATATCAATCTTGAGGCTCGTTATGCAGACCATGTCTTCGCTGATGTACACTCCATACACTTCCCTCATTTGGATGAAACTACAAACCACCCACTGCTTCTGTGGGAAGGAAGGGGGGGGGGGGGGGGATGGGGGCGTATGACCTGTGCTGTACCAAGTTCCCCAGGCCCCAACGTGTTTGTGTGTAAACGTCTTAACTCACACTCCCCCAAAAAAATATCATACTGGAATAATCTCATGAAAATGTGACGAAAAAACGAACGGATATACATCATCACACTTACACCCAAGCTGAGTTGTGGAGGGGATAGGTTAGTTTTGGTTCTCACTCTGACGGCGTCTTCACTTCGCTGTCATGATACGTTACTGATGCCATACGCGATTATATGTTATTCTAGGAAGTTTAATGAAAATTCTTTCTGAATTAATGTCAACAAATTAATTAATTTATATTTATTATGTATGTTATTTTAGTTATCATAAGCTAATTGCGTCAATTTTATCAAGATATGAATTGCATATTGCAATATACTATGTCGTCCTGTGTGGGAAATAGGGGCTTAGAAAAACCAGCTACCTTAGAAAACAAGATTTGGACTCTACTGTTCACTCCAAGAAGCAGACCGACTGACTAAAGAAGATTAAGTAAGCCCTTCATGGGGTCTGAGCTAGTACTAGGAATATCCAGGAAGGCAAACCGAACCCGGATAAAAAAGTGTAACCACATGCAGACCGTGGAAAATGTTCCTGGGTGAGGATTCCAAGATGTTGGAAGATGGGATCCTGAACCTCAACAGGAGTGAACTTTGAAACTAACAGGAATCTTCACAGGACACGGTCCGTTCAACAGACATCTAGATACTACAGGAGTCTAGATAGTATCTTTGGCAGATGTGGAGAAGAAGATGAGGCAGCAGCACACTTTCTAGGTAGATGCCCGGGATATCCTCGGAAGAGATTCCACATTTTTTGTAGAGGATTATACCAAGAGAGTATTCTTAGATTTGCCAAGAAAACTGGGAGACTAGGTCCTTCATGAAAGAGTAGGTTTCTCCAGGTTCAAAAGTAAGGAGGAAGCCCACGGCTCCAAAGTATATATATCAATATTATCCGGGAATTGCTGAAATTTCTATGTAAAAGCTAAGACTGGTAATGAATTTGGCCTCAAGTGTTGAGAGCAGTGAGTGGTTGATCAGAGAAACAATTAAAGGATAAAAAGAGCCGCTCTTATTAACTCATTGTGAGCAATCTAGTCACTTAGCGGGTTCGCGCGTCATTCTCATCCGCGCGCGCAAAATTATATGATGGGTAGTGTCAACCTCATGTAACACCTCCACCAGAACAGAACAGCTTTCGCACAGTGTGTTACTTCTCCAGCGTGTACGTAGTATATGGAAAAGTTACGTAACCAGTAAAAAAATTAATGTTTTTCGACTCAAAAAATTATAAACCTCGAACCAGGGGGTCGGAGAAAATGAAATTTTCATTCAAAAAATGAAAATTGAATTTCTGATGGAATTACATAACTTGGAAAAACTAAACTGTGAAAGTAATAGCATGTGGTATTTAAAGGTAAGAATACACAAAATCATAAAGGCGAAGTAATGCGTGCAATGAACGCGGGCGGCGGTTCATAAGAACGACAATGTGCAAATTGAGATGCATTAAGGAGGTAGTTAACAAATTGACA
This sequence comes from Aradus depressus, assembly GCA_963662175.1. Taxonomy (NCBI): domain Eukaryota; kingdom Metazoa; phylum Arthropoda; class Insecta; order Hemiptera; family Aradidae; genus Aradus; species Aradus depressus. The sequence goes on from OY759222.1 coordinate 7,092,210, forward strand.
GTTGAGTTTTGTATTTCTCTTTGAACGAACCAATATAACGTACCATAAATAAATAAATTAAAAAAAAAATCGTCCGCGAATCACTAGCGATGTACATCTCCAGTGTTGAACAATTACTTTCCCTCTCTCTCCCTCCAAATCCAATATACCATTTGGTCTAAAAATCAATAGTTCAATTACGAAAGGACTTCTCAATACTCATAATAAATTGTACGTCGATACATTGATTATATCGGCAGTTATAGTGTTCTTGAGCTGAATCCTCTCCTCTGATCTCCCAATCCCTTTTGCCGTTTCCAAGAGATCGGAAAACATGAAATTCTTGTGAAAACTCAATATCGAATTTCTGAGCGATTGCATAACTTCCCCTATACGTCGTAAAGCTAGGAAAGTGAACATTTAGTCACCTAGCATGGAAATCCGCTAACTTTATGCAGTTCCTGCGTGCATAGACATTTTTTTTTTTTTAATGTTGTGTAGGAAGTAAGTGAGTCACTAGGGATGTTTGGCGCCACATAATTTATGCACTATTAGTTACATCTTTCACAAATGTGCAGTGGGTCGTCCTTGCTAATTGCAGTGGTCTGGTCTGTCTGGGAGTGCACTGTGTGGGATGAGTTGTCTTACCTGAATATATAATATATCGGCTAAACTAAAATAATTACTTAAATGGAATATCGCATACATATATAAATAAGGCCTTTAACTAACTATATGTATATTTTTTTTGTGAAATTAGAAAAAAATGAAAATAAATTTCTATCTGTGTGTGTGTGTGTGTGACTTTGAACACTATAACTCCCGATAAAATGTATGTATCGACGCATCTACGAAATATTTTATTTAAAACTCTCTAAGGACAACACCTGTTGATTTTCAGCCAAATCTACCAAATAGAAGGAGGGATTAGGGGGAAGGTTTAACACAGAATCTCTAATAACTGCAGAGGGGATTAAACTCAAAAATCCCAATAACTCCAGAAGTTATCAATGTAACGACATGAATTTTAATATTTAATTTCAAAACCCCATAAGGACAACATCTATTAATTTGCCGCCCAAGGTCAAAAATAAGGAGGGGACCAAGGACGGGGGGCTCGACTCAAATACATTAATAACTGCCGATGTAATAAATGTATTGACTCAAAATGTATTTTGAGTATTCAGAATATTCAGTTCCAGTTGAAGGTAGAGCGAAATAAGTGAATAATTGGTGGTGGTGAAGTACATATCCAGTGATTCACCAATAATTATACTATGTATTGCTACTGTGTGACCTTAACCGTTTATCAGTATAAATAAACTAATACTGTAGTAGCTACAGTGTCAACTATGTACCTACATATTTATGTCATCAATGTACTTACATATTTACATATAAATATAATATATGTAGATATCTTCTACATTTTATAGGTCTGCGTAAATGGAAATCTTTAATAGTTTAAATAAGGGTTTAGAAGGCAGTAAATAGTTAAGTTATTAGTGATGTCTTTAAGTAATATATCAAAGGCTTGGTGTAATAGAGTCATAAAGCAGGAAGGAGAGATGGGAGCATGAAGAGGCATGGGACGGCGCCGGCGGCATTAATAAGGGGGGAGCATGGGGCATATCTATGCATCATAGCGGAGAGAGGGACGTCCATGTTGACTGGGACAGTGAAAGTTGTCGGTGAATCATGACCTGTCAATCTGTTATACTAATGAAGTCATCCTCTAAACAGTATTTTTTAACCTTCTCCAGCTAAATGAAGTATAGGAAGATATTTAATAATTGATCCTATTTTTGAAATCCTATTGATTTTCAGCCAAATCGGTTAAAGGGAAGGGGGGGGATTGGGGAGGAGGAAGCTTAACATTTAAGAACAGCCGACAGAAACATTTAGTATGATTCTTCAAGAGTGACTCATGCTCAGGCTTTAACTACGAGGTCATATCGCCTACTACCGTGGACATGAGTTCGACTATAGGAATAATGTTGCCTACCTAGGTCTATTCACCTAGGGTAGGATCTTTAAGGAGTAACTGACATCGCACAGACTCGGGACCATCGCTAAACGTCCCGTCAGAAGGACGGCGCACAGTGTAAAATTTATGAGTTTTGATTTTCAAAATTCGAGACCCCGCTCAATTTTTGATCAATTTGGATGAAACTAGGTGCAAAATATTTGTAAAAGCTGGCTTTTTATCAGGTAACTGCGAGTTTCACAATCAAGATATTATATGCCAATTGACAGCTGCCAAAACCCCGCGAAAAGTTTAAAAAAATTTAATTTTTTTTGTCTAAGTTTTTGTTAACTGATTTTTACAACTTAAATTAATGTTTTTTGGGTCGCTGATTACGAATTCAGTATTTATTTTAGCCAAAAGTGGTCCAGATTCAATATATTGGCTATTTTTGCCACTGGCATATAATACCTTGATTGTGAAAACCCCCAGTTATCGGATAAAAAGCCAGTTTTCACAAATATTTTGCACCTAGTTTCATCCAAATTGATCAAAAATTGAGCGGGGGCTCGAATTTTGAAAATTGAAACTCATAAATTTCACACTGTGTGGCGTGCTTAAGGTTTCTAAGGGCCACGGCCGGGTTTGACTACCTCTGTGTACCGGCGCTCTCGATTCCTTAAATGAGAAGTCCCTTTGTAAGTCTACTATCGATTTTCTAGCCCAGGGTCGATTGGTTTTGACTAAAGGCCAAAAACTTAATTCGGTTGAGGTAGTCACTTCACCTGGAGTTAAGGGCTGAGAACACTAGCCTGGGCTATAGGCAAGGGAGGTGATTTGGGGGTTCAGCCCCCATCCCCTCTACATCACAATAAATTTTGAATGATTGAATCAACATTTTCATAAAATTATTAAAGTTGTCAATTGAGACACAATTAATTAATGTATTTCTCTAGTGTGAATCAATCAATAATGTTGTTATATGAAATTTTGTCTGTTTTTATATGAAATCTTTCTATCGGATGATATCGTATTCACAGACACACACACACACACACACTTTTACTTCCCCAGCTATTAGGTATACGGGAAGTTGTGTAATCGGTCAAAAATTTGATGAAGAGTTTTCAACAGTATTTCATGTTTTCCGACCTCTAGATTCCAAATATGAAAAAAAAAAAAACATTTTCTGTCTGTATCTGTGAACATGGTAACTCCCGATAGAATGTATGTATCGACAGAAAATCTAGAACTTTCGACGACACCTATTCATTTTCAGCCAAATCGACAAAATGAAAAGAGGAGTCGAGGCTTAACTCAAAAATTCTAATACAGTAGAACCTCTTTAACTCGAACAACGATAAGTCGAAAACCTCCAAAACTCGAAAAAAAAGTTTTGTTCCTTTCCCTTCAAGCCCCAAAACCTCCATTACTCGAAATCTCAACCCTCTATTAGTCGAAATAATCAGTGAGTCCCTACAACCCATTTTGGTACATATTTTCCCTCCATAACTTGAAAAAATAAATTGGACCTCTGTATCTCGAACATAGCAGTGTTTTATTTTACAACCTTTACAACTCGATTATTTGAACCTATTACCTCTATAGTTCGAAGAAAAATAAGTCACCGACTTTAAGAATTTGCCGACAATGTACCACCATTGTTTCTTAGAAAACAATTTAGGAGTATACAATAAATAGGATTACCAATTATCTAAAGCAAAAAAAAAATTACTGACTTTTTTAAATACCTACATATACTACGTATTTTTTATTTTAAGGATGTTTTGAAATAATGTTGATTTATAATAAATATAAATATGTTTGTTACCTGTGTAACTTGAATTTTTATTTATTTCATCTCTCTAACTCAAAATTCGTTAGAATGAATCTTAACCTCTACAAGTCGAATCAAAATCCGTCTGTCAAAATCCTCCATAAGTCGAAAACTCTATAACTCGAATTTTTTCGAGGGGGGGGGGGGGCCTCAACTCAAAAACCCAATAACTTTCGATGTAATGTATGTATCAACGTGTAATTTCATATATGAAGTATATCAGCAATATCGGCTGAAGTTCAATACAAAAACCCTAATAACATTCCGATATCATGAAATTATCAACGCACAATTTAGTATGCGATTGAGGTGCCCCTATGTAAATAAGTTATTGAATAAGTCAACTATTGCCCAAAAGGTTGACTGTTTTTGAAAGAGGAGCGAAAAGTTAATTGATTAATTCTGATTACTCCGTTCTGGGGAAGTACATTGTCGGTGATTCACCTACGACTTTTTTCCCCCTTTTTGATGGAGAGAGTCGGGAAATATGAAATTCTAGTAATAACTCAAAATCGATTTTATAACGTACACTTTGTACTTGGGAATCCGTTAGAAGGAATACATCCCCTAATATCTTATTCATAATTAACCCCCCATCCCTCTTGCTGGTTGCAGATGTGTATGATACTTGATATCCTTACCGGGTGTATGTTCCAAAGGCTATGAGAGAAGGGTTGTTGAAAGGGTGAAAATTGATTAGAAGACCCAGGTCGGATTCTCATGAGCTCGGCTCCCTGACACAGACAGCCGAACAGCCGACCACAAAAAAAAAAACCATCCCAGGGGGGCGTGTGTTGGTATACATATAGATGTAGGTATGGGAAAAAAAAACAAGAGAGTGGGTGTAATCTGTTGTTAAAGACTGGGCTATTTATCATAGGATAACCAGCGGAAAGGGGGGCGTCACGCAGCCTCCAGCCTCTATTGGTAGATTTGTTCAACTCACATCAACCTTGCACTTTAAAGTGTAAAAGTGCAGCTTGGAAAGTGACAAAGAAGTCCCACAGGCCGAAAATACTGAAGTGGAAGAACTTTCACAACTAAAGCGGTGTGAACACAAAACGCCAAACACCAATCTAAGCGTCCAATGTTCCATGGTAAATCATCCCTAAATTGTAACTACCCAAGATAACTTCCCATTCAAAGGACGGAGTCCTCAATTTCCTACCCTTGTAATTATTTAATCAAGTTTTCGCTCTCCCTCCAAAAGTAATCAACCGTTTGGGCTAAATATCAACAGTTGACTTACGTAAGGGCTTGTGAATCCTCATACTAAATTTTATGTCGATTCATTCATTTCATCGGCAGTTATTAAAAATTCTGTGTTAAGCCAACAACAGTAGGGGAGATAAGTAAGTTCTGGGCCAAGGGCTAAAGTGCAACAGGGTTAGTATCCTTTTTACATTTCAATACTTGTAAATTATAATTAACCCTCTAGCGCTCCCAAGCATCTAAGAAATTAATATTTATAATAATATCGAGGTGCGACTTATTAGGTACTAGCAGTAATACCCGGCGTTGCCCGGGGAACTTTGACTTTTCTCCCAATATCTCCTATAAGGCTATTCAGTTCCTCGACAGTACATTCATGATGTTATAATTTTCAATTATTCATACGGAATAAGGCTTATAGTCCTTCAACTGTAGTAACGCTAGCTTTGGAGCTAAAACTAATTTATTCAAAAAGATTTCTCATTAATCATTGCAGTGGTTTTTGAGTTACAAAGATTGCGTGGGTGGATGCTGGGATGGACCAGATATTGAGGTACTAATACGCCTATAACCTTCCACAGACGATGACGAACAAATTTAAAAAAAAATTAATCAAATCCATCAAGCCGTTCGTGAGTTATAGCGGTACAACGCACAGACATTTTCAGCTTTATATATATGGTAGTTAGTTATTAGTTATTATGACTACCAGAGCGCTCTTTCGTCACTCTGGTGGACATGAGCCCGACTATGCTGTGGAAGTCCTCAATTTTGCCTACCCTAAATTTTTATTCACCTAGGTTAGTGGTCTTTAAATTAGATATTTAGGCGGGGGGGGGGGGGGGGGGGGGGGGGTCCGACCTCGAAAATTTCCCCCTTGGGTGTGCCACTATGCAAGTGACAAAGCAATAACAGAAGAATAATGGGAGAGTTGCGGAGAGATTGTTTTTACTTGGTTACGTAACTGTTAGATTGGCGCCAGTAACAACTAAATAAGACGAACAGATCTACTTGGCTTTGGTTTGGGGTCAGACTCGATTTGCATTCCCTAGTTTGATTGGTCTACTGTGAAGAGAAAGTGGCGCCTCACCTGTCCCCCTTCAGACCTAGAATGTTTTAAATAGCCTCTGAATATGGCCTATAGTTCCCGGTATGATTCAGACAATGTCTCACTAGACTGGACAATCCCACTGACTCACTTCCAGCTAAAATTCCAATGTTTCCTGGCGTCTATTCCCTTCTTTGTATAGTTTTGACAACTTTCCCCAAAATGAATCTGTCTTTCAGAAAAGATAATAGTAATAATAATAATTTAAAAAAAAATTGTTTTTATAACTGATGCCCGGTCATATCGCCCACTACCAGAGCGCTCTTTTGTCACTCTGGTGGACATGAGCCCCTATATATTATCATTTTTATCGATCCCCTGAATTTTAAAAATTAATTTAAAATTCCGACGTGAGAATCAAATAGTATGAATAAAAATCCGGGGTCAAAAACTCAAAAGTCCCAATAATTACAGTTGTAATAAATATATCGACATGAAATTTTATTTTGAAATTCAATATCCCATAAGGACGGCATCTATTAATTTCCCGCAAATTTGGCTATTGAGAGGGAAGGGGGGGGGGGGGGGGGGCGCTAAAACTTGAGACCATAGACGACTTCATCAGGAGGAAATTCAGGAAATATCACGATAACTTACCATCAGTTAAAGGAGCTAGCAGGTTTAGGTTAGGGGTGCGTTCCGAAACACTTCGTTTAAAACCGCGTCTCATTCAGCACATTATATGTATTATGAACGGTTACTATCAGTTTTCCCCCCTTAAATTTTTGATTATGTTACTGCTACTCCAGCCATATGTTTGTTCTAAATATTGTACATTTTCTACTTTTTCTGTTTCTGTAAGATTGTATGCTTAAACAAACTTTAAGGGGTAAATGTATCGCTAAAAGTCACTTTTCATTTCCCAAATGTACTAACGCTTTTCAGAGATTTTCATTACTATACCAAAAAAAATTCATGTTGATCTGGTAAATAAAAAGTTTTTATAAAAAAAAAAAATAAAAATAAAATATATTGGGTCGTTTGATTTTGGGGGGCGAGATTAAGCTATTATAGTTTTTTAAGAGAGATTAAGCTATATCGTTTTTGAGTCGACCGCCCCTTCTGTGGCTCCCCCCCCCCCTTCTCATTAGCCAATTTTGCTGGAAATTAATAGATGCCGTCCTTATTGGATATTGAATTTAAAAATAAAATCTCATGTCGACACATTCATTACAACTGTAATTATTGTGATTTTTGAGTTGATTTCGACCTGGGGAAGTACGTTCTCGATGACTCACCAACGTTTTTTTTTCTTCAATGAGTGTTTTTGAACATTGAGATTAACTTCCTACTAACTTCAGTATGATAAAAAGTTTTAAAGCGGTGTACGATAACATGTCGTGACAACTGACTCTCTAACTTGGGGGCCCACAAAGTGCCTGGGGGCAAGGAGGCGACGCCCGCTGAGTGCCCCGGCGCCACCGCTACCTTCTTCTTCAGCCTGTCAACTACCGTCCCATCCTCGGCCAATAAATATGACAAACGTTCTTCTGTCTTCTCAGATCTCAACAAGACACTACTGTCCTCAGTCTAGACTTAACTTATTGTTTGTTAAGCTACTTTCGGAAAAATTGTTGTCCAAATATTGACCCATTCTGAGAATCATAGCGTCCACTCTGGTCAACCCAGAAGGAAAACAACACAAAAAAAGTTCCCTTTAAGAGTTGAAACATGTGTGAGATGGGTGTAGAATCAAATTTGGAGATTGAAGAACCTTCAAGAGAGTATTAACAACAAATATTTAGGGGGAGAGCGAAAACTTAGATATGAGTGGTAAAGAAGACTCATACCCGGGCTTTACCTACGAGATCATATCGCCTACTACCAGAGCGCTCTTTCGTCCCTCTGGTGGACATGAGCCCGACTCTACTGTGGGAGTCCTAAATTTTGCCTACTCTAAATTTTTATTCACCTAGGGCAGGGATCTTTAACAAGTACCTGACATCGTACAGGCTCGGGAACATCGCTTAACGTCCCATCCGAAGGACGGCGTGTTTAAGTTTATTTTACGTCCCAGATAAAATAACCTCGGTCGGGTTCCGAACCCACGATCTTGAGCTCAGAAGACAAGCACGCATATCACTGAGCTATCGGCACCCTCTGGGTTGAACTTAAAAAAAGTAATAGAATAGGTCTACTCGCTTTTCAAATAAGAAGAAGAGTTTAGTATAATTATTTTATTATAACAGTCGCATTTACAGAGGTACAATTAAACAATAAGGTTCCTTAACCATTACCCTTAGACACTAAATACAAATCAAAAATAATCAGTTAAATTAAAAACAATGCTACTGCTTAAGAGTAAATTTTAAAAACTCTTAAAGAAAAAAGAAAAAATAACTGAAATGAATAGAAGATAAATTAATAAACATTCAAACATAGGGATTATAATTTAAAGTACTGAACGGATATTTTTGTGTTTCCCTCCCTGAGTTTTTCCCTATTTTCTGTACCAAAACGTTTTGATTTGTGTCACACTTAAGTAAAAAGGTTTTACTGAAATGAAAAATAAATAATTTGAATGCTAAGATATACATAAATAATTTCACAAAAATCGTGTCCTGTCAATAGTTTTATCTCCACTCTATTCAGTTACTTTGTTTTAAAAAATATTTTCGCAGAAGAAGGCTGATTTCGTTCTTATTCCATTATGGGTAGCGGCAAGTTAGATATCGTTGTTTTCTGTTTCGGACGAAACTATTCATCCGATTTCTTCGATTTCAAAGTGAAAAATTGGTTCAATTCAGAATGTTTTATATTATCTGCGTTTTACATTGTTTTTTCGGTGAAAATAATACATAATATTTTTTATATGAAATTTTGAAAACCAAAATAAGATCATTTCTATGGCTTAGCGTCCCATTTAGCCTTAAGGCCTCCTAGCGTCTTGTCATATTCTTATGACTGGCAATCTCTTAGATTCTCCGAATCATGCTCTGAATCTGAATTTTTTTTTTGCACTCGTCACGACATGTCCTGTCCTCATAATGTCGTCATGGGAAGTAGGATGAGTAAATTCACATGGGTGAGTGGGTTGCACTTCTTGTAGACTGGGACAATTGTGGCGGGGAAAAAAAAAAACTGTGTTGGGAAGCGGGAAATTTGGGATTAGTGTCAATGGGGATAAGGGGGACGTCTGGCATTCATAACCAGGGTGGACTATATGATAGAGTTGAAACGGGACTTGCATACCATGAGATTCAATGGGACAATGTTAACAATGGCGGGACAATGGAACCCACCAGATTTATGTGCAGGAGTGCATTAATAAAAGGGTTAGAGGGCGAAATTATATATATATTCTGAGAGTGACTTTCTTATACCTGGTAATGCCAGTATGAAATGAATTTGAGAGAGGATTGGAGGGGGAGTCTGAAAAAAAATATGGTTGGAAATTATTATTATTTATTAATTATTAATAAAAAGGGGTGAATGAGGTGTCACCCTAAGTAATTAACCTAATTATTTTCCTAATTTAATCAAAACAGATAATGTCATTACAATTGGTTAAAACAAACAAAACAACTCTGATGGACATAAGCTCGACTCCATTCTGGAAGTTCTACATTTTGTTTATCTTAGATTATAGTTCATTTTTTTTTTTTAACTTAAGCACGCCGTCCTTCGGATGGGACGTTAAGCGATGGTCTCGAGCCTGTACGATGTCAGGTACTCGTTAAGGACCCCTGCCCTAGGTGAATAAAAATTTAGGGTTCCCATAGTATAGTCGGGCACATGTCCACCAGAGTGACGAAAGAGCACTTTTTTTTTTTTGCTTTTCTGTATTAGTTATTATGACACATGCCCGGGCTTTAAATACGAGGTCATATCGTCTACTACCAGAGCGCTCTTTCATCACTCTGGTGGACATGAGCCCGACTGTACTTTGGGGTCCTAAATTTTGCCTACCCTAAATTTTTATTCACCTAGGGCAGGGGTCTTTAACGAGTACCTGACTTCGTACAGGCTCCGGACCATCGCTTAACATCCCATCCGAAGGATGGTGTCCTTTCCCAGATAAAATAAACTAAGAGCCTCGCGGCCGGATTTCGAACCCATGTTCTTGAGCTCAGAAGACAAGAACGGAGCCTCTATGTAAGACAACTGTTCGATATTAGCACAAGAGTTAATTGATTAATTAATACCAACCACTTTTTCTGTTTTATTTCTGTTTCAAGCTCGTATGGTATTTAATTATTTTTTATTCTTTGTTTGCTTTGTGCTCCCCCCCCCCCCCCCCCCCCCCCCCCTTCTTCAAAGTAATTTTAATGAGTGCTGTTTCTCTGCAAAGATTACAATAAATAGGAGGCTCAGAAATAAAAAAAATATATACGGTGGGTAATTACGAAAAGGGAGAAAGAGTAGAAAGGTTAATAATTAGGGTGTGGAGGCCGGGGATTGGATGTAAGCCGCTCCAAGGACCTCTATATAGACAGTGCCAGGGGAAACTCCAACTAAATGACAGGTATTAAATGTGGAGCTTATGGCCAACCTGGCTTCAGAACCTCTAACCTATCTTGGAAGACTAGTGAGGGAAAATTCCAACTACTCAAAAAAATGGTTATAATATGTAATAAAAATTGTTTATAAACTTTATAGTATAAGAAAGTATTAGTTAGTTATGTATTGTGACTCATGCCTGGGCTTTAACTACGAGGTCATATCGCCTACTACCAGAGCGATGAAGAGCGCTCTGGTGGACATGAGCCAGACTCTACTGAGGGAATCCTGAATTTTACCAACCCTTTAGTCTATACTACCTATATAGTAAAAGAAAGTATTAGTTTGTTATTATGATTCATGCCCGGACTTTAACTAAGAGGTCATATCGCCTACTAACAGAGCGCACATCGTCGCTCTGGTGGACATGAGCCAGACTCTACTGAGGAAATCCTGAATTTTACCAACCCTTTATTCTATACTATATAGTATAAGAAAGTATTATTTAGTTATTATGATTCATGCCCGGGCTTTAAATAAGAGGTCATATCGCCTACTACCAGAGCGCACTTCTTCGCTCTGGTGGACATGAGCCGGACTCTACTGAGGGAATCCTGAATTTTACCAACCCTTTATTCTATACTATATAGTATAAGAAAGTATTATTTAGTTATTATGATTCATGCCCGGGCTTTAAATAAGAGGTCATATCGCCTACTAACAGAGCGCACATCGTCGCTCTGGTGGACATGAGCCGGACTCTACTGAGGGAATCCTGAATTTTACCAACCCTTTATTCTATACTATATAGTATAAGAAAGTATTATTTAGTTATTATGATTCATGCCCGGGCTTTAAATAAGAGGTCATATCGCCTACTAACAGAGCGCACATCGTCGCTCTGGTGGACATGAGCCGGACTCTACTGAGGGAATCCTGAATTTTACCAACCCTTTATTCTATACTATATAGTATAAGAAAGTATTAGTTAAGTATTATGACTCATGCCCGGGCTTAACTACGATCTCATATCGCCTACTACCCGAGCGCTCTTCTTTGCTCTGGTGGACCTGAGTCAAACTCTACTGAGGGAATCCTGAATTTTACCAACCCTTTATTCTATACTATAGATTAGGTTAGGTTAGGTTTTATGACTCATGCCCGGGCTTTAACTACGAGGTCATATCGCCTACTACCAGAGCGCTCTTTCGTCACTCTGGTGGACATGAGCCCGACTATACTGTGGGAGTCCTAAATTTTGCCTATCCTATATTTTTATTCACATAGAGCCAGGGGTCTTTAACGAATACCTGACATCGTACAGGCTCTGGACTATCGCTTAACACCCCATACCTCCCAGATAAAATAAATTAAGGGCCTCGGCCGGGTTTCGATCCCGGAACATTGAGCTCAGTAAGGAAGCACACTAAGCACTGAGCTACTGGCGCCCTCTAAATTTATATTTTGTAAAACTAAAACATACTAAACATCTAACTAAAAATTAAAACATCGATACTATAGACCTATCGATAGGCATATCGATAGGGATCTTTGTATGGACGGCGGGCAGGCACACAGTTCGCCACACCCCCCTCTTAGTAAATAAAGACCCTCTCCCAGGCATCTAACCACTCAGCGCGTCCTCCTTTTTTTGTTGCTTCCTTTTTTCTTTTTATGTTTGCTTCTTTGTTTTTGTTTTTTTGTTTTGTTTTTTGTTTCAAAATCGGCCTCCCTCATACAGCATTGTATCTCAGCCATACAATGAGTTGAGCCTCTCGTCTGGACCTCAGACCACTATAAAATTATAATTAAAAATTATCTTTGATTTAGTTGCTATAAATCTGTGGTCAAAGGGAATAAATTGGTAAGTCTAAATTCGTAATTTTTCAGGGCAGCACTTTTTTACTTTTGCATTAATCGTGTAAATCCAGTTTTTGAAATAAATAAATTATGTTTGCATCATTATTAATCATATACCTTCTAAATCTATAGGAGTGAATGAAAATGAGTATTGTTAATCCTTTCTTGGATTTTCCCTTAGTTACCTAATCATTCCCCAGCACTTACCTAATTATTAACCATACTTCTTGAAATACTCGTGAATGATGCCTCTCTAAAGTTGATTTAACCGAAACGCCCTCTTCACTTGGAATAGTCTGCCTTAGTGAATAAATAGTTAAATGCAGTTATCTCGTGAATGATTCTATAAAGAAGTAGATTAAGTTGATTTAACCGAGAACATACACAATTTTACTTAGAGTTCTCAGCTCCCAACATCTTCACAGTGCGCAGATGGCTTGGGAGATGATCACAGTACACTTAACTCATTTTGGCCATTCTACGACTTAACAACTTATTCTCTGTGACCATAGAAATGTTCTTTCACTTCCACAGAGGTATGGAGGAAATTGTAATCTGTCAGAAATTCGTTGTGCAGTTTTCATCGTAGTTTCGTATTTTCCGAATTTCTGAAATTTTAAAAAGTTCTATCTGTTAAATATATCGTCATGAAATTTTAAGGGTGCCCAAAATCCCCATAAGGATGATACTATTTGATTTTGAGCCAAACCCTTAAGGGAAGGATGGGGGTGTTAATACAAAAACAACAATAACTGCTAATATAATAAATGTATCGACAGCAAATCTTATGATCTCTAGTATGAGGATTCAGAAACCCCAATGTAAGTCAAATACACATTTTTAGCCCAAATGGTCGGCTGGTTTTGGCGGGAGAGCAACAACTCAATTGATTAATTCTACTGGGGAAGTAAATTTTCGGTGATTCATACACCAGCTATATCACAGGTTGTAAAATAACATATAGTCTGACCTCTCACAGATTTTTATTTGTATTAGCTAGCCGGCTTTCGAGGTTGCCCTCATCATCAGGCTACTAACAACTTTAACAATTTAAAATTACATGGATTTATTTATTTATAGTTTATTTTTATTATAAATTTTTAAATTATATTTACTGAACTATTTTAATTATGTTAATTTCAAAATTTATTTTATCAGACTGCCTGATGATGAGGGCAACCTCGAAAGCCGGCTAGCATATTATAATAAAATTTGTGAGAGATCAGACTATATGTTATTTTACAACTTGTGAAATAATCACTTCTCACTACATCAGCCATCTTCATATTATTCTCCAACTATACGATCTACGATGTTATGTCATCGGTCAAAAATTCGATACTGTGATTTCGACATATGGAACTTTAATAACAATTTTTTTATTTTTTATTCACAAATAGCTATTTACAACGGTATACAAATAAATACAACATGCAAATGTGCTAATAAAGGACAATGTCAAAATGTCATGAGGGGAGAAATCACCCAGTGGTGACACTCCCTAGTCACTGTTTTTTTTTCGTTTATAGCTAATCACTGTCACTGTCACTGCTTCTGCTCAGGAGGTCTGTAGGCCATTGACGCTTAAGCCGTCGTTGGGGAAGTATGGCAGAATGGAGGGCACGGACTAGAGGATTATTGTGGGAACTAAGAAGGGAAAATAATTTTTTATATTTGGATTTAGCGACTTCAGTGATGAAAGGTACGTTAAGGTCAGTGTGAAGGGTTTTGTTGGAGACGTAGTAAGGAGCATTGGCTATTGTACGAAGGATTTTGGATTGAAGGGATTGGAAGCCTTGGCAGAACCCCAGAGTTCAAGTCCGTAAGTCCACATAGGTTTGAGTATTGAGTTGTATATAAGTGTTTTGTTGTCAAAGTTAGTTTGGATCTTTTGTCTAGTAGTCTTAGTAGAAGTTTATAACGTCTGTTCATTTCTTGTCTTTTCAGTCTCGTGTGAGGATTCCAAGTTAGTCGTTTGTCAAGTATGAGGCCTAGATAGCGGACTTCGTTTTTTAAAGGAATGGGATTTTGGTTAAGGTACACTGGAGGGCTAATAACAATTAAATTCAAAAATAATAAATAAATCAATTTGATAAAAGCATCATAAGCTTTGCAAGAAATTTAGGTCTAATTGGACGGAGAGAAGATAAATAGGAATTCGAGAGATGAAGCCTCCATAAGAAAGAGAAGATCTCTAGTGAGGGACTTTGATGAAGAAGTGCATTGAGAGGGCTGGAGAGGAATGCAACAGTCTTCGAGGTTATTAACAAACAATCGAAAGGGGAGGGGGGGGGGGGGCGCAATTAAAGAATTAACAAAGGGAGCCCCTCGGTCCAGCGTAATTAGATCTTTTGTCTAGGTAGGGGGGCCACTGGCAACGCTCCTGCCTCAACTCTCTCTCCGCATCTCCTTAAAGATCCATGAATAAATTGGATTATTGAAAACTACATTTACCAACGCAAAAACCCTAATAACTGTAAACGTAATGAATTATCAATTCGAAATATAGAATGAGGATTCGACCAGTTGTAGGCACTTATTGAATAGTGAAATGGAGGATGTGAAGATCTCCGACAGCCAAGCAGCACTCCAAGCACTTACTAGCGTTGAAATCAGATTAAAGAGAGTAAAGTAGTGCGCAAATCAGTTGAACACCTTAGGAAAGTATAAGAAGAACATATAGAATAATAAAGAGGACTAGGTAACCATTGGGTGAAGTTATGGAGTGAAATAACCACATGCAGACAGTCATGTTCCTGGGCTAGCTTCGGCAACTTAGAAGAGTCCTTATAGGAGACAGTGCGTTCAACAGACACCTACATGTTGTAAGTAAAGAAACAGGGAGGCTAGGTCCTTCATGAAAATCTGAGAATTGACATGTTCACATCCAGGTAGAACTAAATGACCAATACTACCAATAAAAATCAGTGAGAGGTCAGACTATCTTATATTTGACATCCTGTGAAATAATCACTTCTCACTACATCAGCCATCATCATATTATTACTCTTAAATTACCTACGTAAAATGTCTGGAGTCGGGAATTTGTGAGTGACGTAATAGAATTATACAGTAGGGTGGTCGTAAAAAGTAAAAAGTTCGATTTTTCAAAGTCCCCATCCAAATTCTTGTGTAGTTTGACGAAAAAAAATGTTGTGAATTTTTTCAGATTTTTTTGAATGAATTGACCTGGCCCTGTGGGCGGTCAAAGTTTAACACGTGTTTTAAATGGGGTTTTTGAACATTTACATATTTTTAAGGGTAGGGCTTAGTATTTTTAATAGAAAAATCTAAAAATACATGGATTATGAGTTTTCGGGGTCGCTGAAAACGAATTTCATATTAAAAAATTAATAATTCATTAAAATGAATCATCGATTCGAAAATTTTTACCATTTTCGTCAATTTTTGTACGAGTTTTTTGGGAAATGTGGCTGTCAAAAAAATTTTTTTAATATGAAATTCGTTTTCAGCGACCCAGAAAACCCATAATCCATGTATGTTTAGATTTTTATATTAAAAATACTAAGGCCTACACTTAAAAATATGTAAATGTTCAAAAACCCCTTTAAAACACGTGTTAAACTTTGACCGCCCACAGGGCCAGGTTAATTCATTCAAAAAAATCTGAAAAAATTCGCAAAATTTTTTTTCGTCAAACTACACAAGAATTTGGATGGGGACTTTGAAAAATCGAACTTTTTACTTTTTACGACCATTCTATTATACAGAGAAAGTACTTGTCTGTGGAAAATAACTGACAAGCATTACCACGACAAAAATATGAGAAATATTGCAATGGAAAAGTTGGTGGAATTGTTCAAGACGAAAGATCCTTCTGCTAATAAGGATGTGGTGCAAAAAAAATTGAACTCTATGCGAGAATTAAACTCCACATATAATTTCTCCAGTGCGATGGTTCCAGACTTAACTCATTCATGAAATTCAAGTGTGAAAGTGTAGCCCGTTTACTTAACCATTGTTTTACCGACTGTTTTTTTTACCTTTCGTTTCTTCAAAGATAAACAAATTGCGGCATTCAACACAATAATTCTTCGTCCATTTTGTTGAAATACAAGCTAGGAAAGGTCTCGATGGAGTGGTCGTGAATGACCCCCTCCGTCACTCCACTCACTCCAACCACTCCATTGGAACGACCGTGAATGGGGGCCTTAAGGCCTATTTACCTAAATTGGTAAATTGCGTTCAAAGGGAGAACGAAAACTTGTTGATTAATTCGTGAAGGGGAAGTGCAATGTACAATTTAAGTAGCCCACTGATCGGTTTCCCACAGGCCTCCAGGACGGCTGGCAGTAATAACCCCCGCCTAGCCAGCTGCCCCACGACAGATGTACACTGGCGGCAGACTCATACCCGTCATCTCCCCTCATTTTAAGGTTCCGTACCCAAAGGCTCCTGTCACAGCATTTTCACTCTTCCAATAAAACTTTGGCTGGCAATCAGTAGAATCCTTATGAGGTTCTGGACACATATATAAAATTTCGTGGCGATACATTTATTCTATCGTGTTCACTGACACACAGACAGACACAATTTTTGTGTCACTTAATTTTTCAATTAAGTTCTCTTTAAATAAATCAATATTTGATTTAGAGTGACTTCTGAATCCTTATACTAAATGTTGTGTCGATACTTTTCTTATATCTGCAGTTAGTAGAGTTTCTCAAGCCTCCAATCCTCCTATTTCCATTGGCCAATTTGGCTGAAAATTAATTGGTGTTGTCTTATAGGGCTTCTGATACAACCCTATTTGCGTATCCTTTATGACGTGAAAACGTCTATTCGCTCGTTAAGCACAGTGATAGCCGGTCAAACTTTCTTGTGTTACAAAATACCTTCAGATTTCAATCGATAATAACTACGAGACTAATAATGCGATAACAACGGTTGAGGTCACAATGGATAAAGCATGTTTGTACGTGTTTGTTGTGCAGTGTTTGTTTTGCCTGTGACGTTATCGGGCTAGTGTGGGCGCCGGCGGAATTTCAGATATAATTGTGAATCATAAAATTTGTGCCTAGTTATAATAAATGTTATAAAATGATATAGGTACATATACAGGGTGGCCCAGATAAGTGGGCCACAAGTGAAATAATTCCTAAACGGTTGGAGATATCAAAATTGTGCATAGGACTAAAGTTGTAGCACTCGCCGAGACCTATAGTATGGCGTCCTCGAAAAAACAAAAATTACCTTTTAATGGCTCAAATAGCCCTTCGAAGGGCAGGGTTCCCTTTTGACCCTTAAGTTTCATTACATTTTATTAAAGTACTGAAGAAACAAGGAAGAACTGTGCAAACAGTTTTTTGATACGTCAAGTAGTTCTCGGAAAAAAAAACGTTTAAAGTTGCACGTTTTTCTTATTCTGAAGTTAGTTGGAATTTGATAACTTCAGAATAAGAAAACGTGCAACTTTAAACGTTTTTTTTCCTAGAATTACTTGACGTATCAAAAATCTGTTTGCACAGTTCTTCCTTGTTTCTTTAGTACTTTAATAAAATGTAATGAAACTTAAGGGTCAAAAGGGAACCCCGCCCTTCGAAGGGCTGTTTGAGCCATTAAAAGGGTCATTTTTGTCTTTTCGAGGACCCATATTATAACTCTTGGCGAGTGCTACAACTTTAGTCCTATGCACAATTTTGATATTTCTAACCGTTTAGGAGTTATTTCACTTGTGGCCCGCTTATCTGGGCCACCCTGTATATATATACATATATGTATATACCTATATATATATATATATATATATATATATATATATATATATATATATATATATATATATATATTATACATATATATTGAGTTTTAGACCAAAGAGTCGATTGGCTTTGGAGGAGACCGAAAACATAATTGATTAATACCTTCTGGGGAACTCATTGCCGGTGAATCACGTAAGACTTTTTTTTTTCGACATTTTAATTCAATTTGGGCTAAAAATATCTTACTAACTAATGTATATTTATTTAACTAATTACTACTGGCGCCGCGGCGCCGTATTTCCTCCACTTGTGGTAAAAGCGAAGGGAAAATAAATAAAAACATAAAGATAACAGAAAAATTATGCAGATCCTTTGGGAAAGACCCATTATACCTAATCATACCTAATCTGTTCCCTCATTGGTTGAATTTTTTAATTTTTTTTTTTCTACCTCATTTTTCATTTCTTTCATCATTTGAGCCACATTATGAATATGCGATTTATAATAAATTTTGTAGAGGTTAATAAATAATTGATTAGGTATACAACATTTATTTATGATTATTTTAATCTGTTGATCTGTCTGATGGGACTAAAAGCCGGATATCCGATGATTTGTGAAACTATATCTCTGTATTTATAATGGAGTAAAGAGCCGTCCCCTTGGAGCCTTTCTCATAACTATTTGAAAAAATCCAGAAGAAAATATATATATATATTTAAATAGGTGATATATAAAACGTCGGTCAATCACAAACTATATACTTCCCCAGCGGCAGTTATTAGGGTATTTAGGTTAAGTCGAGCCCCACTGCTCCGGTCCATCCCTTCCCTTTCACCGATTTCACGAAAAATTAATAGGTGTCATCCTTATGTGGGTTTTGAATTGACATTTAAGTTCAAAATCTCAGAAGTACAACACCTTTTAATTTTCCTCGAAAACGGCAGAAGGGATGGGAGAGATCAGAGGAGGGGATAGTTTCAAAAATCCTAATAACTGCCGATGTAATTAATGTATCGATACAAAATGTAGGATGAGGATCCATAAGCCCCTATTTATATAAATTTTTAGACCAATATCTTTTGGAGGGAGAGCAAAAACTTAGTTGATAAATTCATTCTGGGGAAGCACATTGCTGTTGATTCAACGAAGACTTTTCCTGGAAATTTACATCGTGGTTTAAATAAACATTTATGATTTTTGTTTATTAAAACCTCAAATTTTCATAAAAACTGGAAAATTTCCAGGAGCAACTCCGGTGACCACATTTAGTAGATTATGTCATACATAAATTAACATATAAGATGAGAAAGAGGAGAAGCAGAGTAGGGGGACAGGATCGTTAAATGTCCATCTTGTATTTAGTAGCAGTCGTCAGGGGCAGTGATCCCGAACTAGGCATTCCGCGAATGTATGCAGAATAGTCGCAAAACTAGTTCAGAGCAGCGAACAGTTACCCGTCGCATTGGAGTATTGAAAACCTTAAAGCTTTCGACCTATCTCTCACTGGATGGATCTTGCCTCCTATTTTTCATGATTTCTCTTGATTTTCTCTGTCTCCTGTTCCTCCAACATTAATTCTATCCCACAACATTGACATTTAATGAAAAAAGAATTTCCCCAGCAGGAATTAATCAATTTTTCCCTCACCCTTCAAAACCAATCGATTGTTTGTGCTCGAGACTCTCAGCCCAGTGAGCAAGCAAGCTACAGCGGGCTACATGTATCACCTGTCTTACTCGCTAGCTAAGAATAAGTGTAGATATTCATTTTCGTTAAACCATAACATGATCAAATTGGTCGGTGAATCAACAGTGATAGACTTCCCCACCACGAATTAAACAATAAAGTTTTTGGGGTCTCTCCAAAACTGCATTTCGACTAATTATCAATAGTTGACTTATATAATATATAAGTATATTATATGGTCACAGGAAATAAGTTGTTAAGTCGTAAAATGGCCAAAATGAGTTAAGTGTACTGTGATCATCTCCCAAGCCATCTCCGCACTGAATCCTCATACTAGAATTTATTTCAATACATTCAATATATCGGCAGTATTAGGGATTTTTTGTGTTTAGCTCCCCCCCCCCCCCCCCCCCTCCTAATCTACCACTCCCCTTCAGCCGACTTGTCTAAATATCGATGTGGTTTCGTTCTTAAAGATTTCCGTATTTATATATAAAATTTCGTGCCGTTATATTCATTCTATCGGGAGAGAAAAATGTTTTAAAAAAAATTGTGTGTGTCTGTGTGTGCAGGGAACATGATAATTGCCGCTGTAATAAATGCATTGACGAAATTTTATACGTAGATTCAAAGTCCTAGAAGATCGATGCCTAAAGGGGAGGGTCAACTCAAAAATAAACTGCTAATGTAATGAATCTATCGGCATGAAATTTTGTATTTAAATTTGAAACCTGGAAACTATTACTTTTCCGCAAAATCGATCGAAGGGAACGGGGACAGAGAAGAGGGGCTCAACTTAAAAACCCTAATAACTGCCGATGTAATGAATGTATTGACACAAGATTTAGTATGTGTAAGTAGCTAGCCGGCTTTCGAGGTTTCCCTCATCATCAGGCAGTCTGATAAAAATTAAAAAATGTTTTGAATTAAAACTAAATAATTTTATAATAAAAATAAATAAATAAAACTCTCAGAGTTGTGACTCAGATGATGGACAGGAATAACAAGTCTGTCCCCATTCATGATTTTTTAAATTGTTAACCTTTTAGGTTGTTTTATTTATTTATTTTTATTATAAAATTATTTAGTTTTCATTCAAAATATTTTTTCATTTTTTATCAGACTGCCTCATGATCAGGGAAACCTCGAAAGCCGGCTAGCTACTTCTAATAAAAATCTGTGAGAGGTCATACTATAGTTTATTTGACAACCTGTGAAAGAAGCCACTATGTAGGTATGTCAAATATATATTGAGCTTTAGCTCAAACGGTCTATTCACTTTGAAGGGGAAGCAAATACGTAATTGCTTATTTCGTGCTTGAGAAGCACAATACTCGGTGATTCACCTATGAATTTTTTTTCTGACAGTTTATATAAACTCACAAAAATTTGATACATCGATACATTAATTATTTTGACAGTTTTGGGAATTTTTGAGTTGAGACCTCCTCTGATCCCCCTATCCTTTGACCGAGTTGGCTGAAAATCCATAGGTGCCGTCGTTAGCGGGTTCTGGATTCATATATAAAATTTCGTGATGATACAATGATTCTATCAGAGTTGATTGTGTTCACAGACACACATATATTTTATTTTTTTTCATTTTTGAAATCGAGGTCGGTGAACATGAATGTGGAAAACACGGCATCGAATTTTTTAGCGATTACATAACTTATCCTATAGCTGGGGAAGTAAAAATGGAGAACTCTTCCATGTGAGGGATCGATAACATTATTCTTCTGTTTAAAAAATATCCTTCCTGGCTATCTCTTTGTAGTCTTGTATTAGCGACTAGGGAACAATTAAAGTGAACAGGAGGTTGTATAGTTACATGTTGATATGTAAACAGTTAACAATCAGAGATCGATGTCTCTGAGGGTCTTTGTTCGATGAATCGATAGATGTAAGCTAAGATAATCCTGATCATAGCCGTGTGTGTATGTCTGTGTATGTGTGTGTGTGTGTGTGTACCGCCCCAAGCCCTGAATTAATTAGGAAGGTAAACAAGCCGGTCCAGGATGATACACGACCATTGTTTAGGACCGATCCTCCCCCAGGTTCTTGTTTTTTATTATAGAGTAATGAGAGGCGAAGAGAACGGTCACGACTCGAGACGCTCGGCCCAGTGAGCAAGCAAGCTACAGCGGGCTACATGTATCACCAGCCCTACTCGCTAGCTAAGAATAAGTGTATTCATTTTCGTTAAACCATAACATGATCAAAGTGGTCGGTGAATCAATAGTAATAGACTTCCCCACCACGAATTAATCAATAAAGTTTTTGGGGTCTCTCAAAAACTGCATTTCGACTAATTATCAATAATTGACTTATATCTATAGTCACAGTAAATAAGTTGTTAAGTCGTAAAATGGCCAAAATGAGTTAAGTGTACTGTGATCATCTCTCAAGCCATCTGCGCACTGTGAAGAAGTTGGGAGCTCAGGACTCTAATACTTTCGGAATTATAAAGATGTGGGTTTCTTGGTATCTAGTAAAATTGTGTATGTTCTCGGTTAAATCAACTTAATCTACTTCTTTGAGGAATCATTCACGAGATAATGTATTCACTACGGCAGACTATTTCAAGTGAAGTGGGAATTCTCGGTTAAATCAACTTTAGACAGGCATCTTTCACGAGTATTTCAAAAAGTATGGTAAATAATTAGGTAATTGATGGGGAATGATTAGGTAACTAAGGGAAAATCCAAGAAAGGATTAACAATATTCATTTTCATTCACTCCTATAGATTAATAATGATGCAAACATAATTTATTTATTCCAAAAACTGAATTTACATGATTAATGCAAAAGTAAAAAATTGCTGCCCTGAAAAGTTACGAATTTAGTCTTACCAATTTATTCCCTGTGACGACGGATATAGAGATGAGATAAGCCGCTCCTAATCCTCCTCTAAGGGCACCGGTACTGAGCTCAAGATCGTGGGTTCGAAACCCGCCCGAGGCCCTTAGGTTTTTTCTGATAATTGAAAAATCTTGTGCACACCGTCCTTCGGATGAGACGTTAAGCTATGGTCCCGAGCCTATACGTTGTCAGGTACTCGATAAGCCTGTGTAGGTAAAATGTCGGACTCCCATGTCTACGAGAGCGACGAATACGCGCTCTATTAGTAGGCGATATGACCTCGTAGTCATAATAACTATACAAAACTAATATAAAAATATAAAGATTATGTAAGAACATTTATAAGTAACCTCTGGGAATTCCTAAGGCACCTTCGATGGTACAGTTCCCAAATGATCTAGAAGAAGAAAATATACCCCAACTTGGAATGCAGACCAATGCAACTGGCATTTTCTTCTTAGGGGGTCCGACCTCACACAGAGTTTCGCCATCCTGCAATTCTGAGAACAAAAATATCTTACCTTTTTTTTTTATCGATCCTTTTTTTTTTGCAAATTAAATTTTATTTTTTTATACGAAAGGAAATGTTAAATATTTTAAATTGAGTATGATTAATAAACCATGGAACAAAATTTGGGTTTTTGAACTCTATATGAGGTGTGCTGTTTCAAAAGTGGTTTTATCCAAAAATTACAAAAATGAGTTATCATTTGGGTTTTGTTTAGTTTGCTATCCTGTTTTGTTCTATGTAGTGATTTGTCAAGAAAAATGGTTTTATTCCATTAAAACTTTTAATCCAATACACTCCAAGTCCAATACACTCTTTGTCTCAAAACTAGTGTTATCCTGGAATTGTTTTGCTACAAATGTAGTTTGAGGTTTCTGATGTTCTGGTGTTTGATTTTAGTTGTTCGTTTTTGATGTGATGCTTTTTTGTTAGTAGGTACCTAACAATGGAAACTCATCTGGTCAATATATAATATATATACGTGTTTTGAATTCATATTCTTATGTGCAATTGAAGTTTGTAGTTTGGTTCCTGATTGCGTTAACGAACCGATCTGTTCAGTTGAAGTACGTTCTGTTGTTGAGCTTTTTTGCTACTAAAATAAATATAGGTACCTACTTCATTGTACGACATCTTGTTTATTTGTCTTCCTTAAATTACTTACATGGTACATATGTGCATATACATGAGCATAGAGTGACTTGATGTCACTTCTGCCTGAAAAAATACTTCGATAGTACTATCGATATCGCCATCGATAGTTTTACACCCCTAACTTCATATAACTGGGGAAGAAAACAATTTAAAATTTGAAAGTCTAAAGGCGCTATTCCTATGCTATTTCCATATGCCATGACCACACAACAGGTACTTAATAGTGTTGCATGTAACTAAATACCTGCTCTGTGTTATGGTCATTCTAGTTATCAGGTGGGTAACCTCAACGCAGTATGAGCATTATAATTTAACTTCTACGTAACATAATTTTTTTTCTGTAGTAATGAAATGAAAAATAATCTTTATATAGGAACTGATAATACTGATTAAGATGAAACCTCTTTTCTTGGTTACAGAATAGCCAACCGTACGGAAACCGAACTCTTTTCCCGACAGCGCCGATACCTTTTTTTATTCAAAATTCACTTTTCAGAACTTCGATAGTAGGTACTATCGGTTTGACAAGACTACTTCGAGGTCATATCCACATGACCCCGACTCTACTATGGGAGTTCTAAATTTTTATTCACGATGTGTTCTTGAAGGTCTTGAACCCGCCATCTTGAGCTCAGTAAGCAAGGAAACCTTAATATCTATCGATGTAACGAATATATTAACGCAAATATATTTGAACTGCGCAGTGAAAATAGATAAAGCCACTCACTGTCTGCCTGTCTTGATGAATCCAATTCAGGTTTTGGTCTTTTTGATTACTTCTTAAATTAAAACTTAATATTCCCCCTTTGAAGAAAGACAGAAAGACGGTGGCGCGGTGGGTTGAAAGTTAAAAGAGTTAGTGGCGACTATTTTTATAATAATTTGGGTTATAGAAGTACCTTAGAAATAATTTGTATCTAAACGGACTCCTGAAGACTAACAAACAAGAGGTTGGAGAGTGGGCCCAGCCGTTATTAGCAGTGTCCCGAGACCCCATGGGTAATTGGGGCCATTTTGAGGGGGGGCTCTATTATGTAGAGGGGGGGGGGGTATTATTATAATAATCACAGAGGGGGGCGCCGTACGTCTGTCTGTCTGTCGGCTTCCCTCACCGCTGTACTTAGCCTTCCACCGGATAGAATGACCATTACCTTCTTACACATTTTTTTCTACTCAAAACTGAAAAAATTTCCTTTTTTTTTTCTCAATTTTTTCTATATATTTTCTCAGAAGTAATTCTGAAAAATTCTATTTCTTCTCTTTTAGTTATATTCGTTCTGTTCTTCTTGAGTGAGCATATATCTTATTATCTGTGATATTTACATCAGAAGAAGAAGAGTATATTATAACAGTGGCATTTACAGAGGTACAATTATACAATAAGGTTCCTTAACCATTACCGAAGAGGAGGGCATTAAGGGACAACATTTTTTAATTGAATTTAAAACCCCATAAGAACGACACATAAATTTTCAGTGAAATCGGTTAAAGGGAAGGGGGGAATTAGAGGGAAACTGAAAAACTCCAATAAGTGTAATGAATTTATCGACATAAAATTTCATATTTGAAGTGAAAACCCAATGAGGACATAACCTGTCAAATTCCAGCGATATCGATCACGAGAAGAGGAGGGGCTCAATTCTAAAACCCTAATAACTACCGATGTAATGAATTTATCGACACAAAATTTAGTATGAGGATTTTGGGGCCTCTATGTAAGTCAAATATTGCATAATAGGACAAAAGATCAACTGATTTTGGAGGGAGAGCGAAAAATAATTTGAATAATTCATTGTGGGGAAGTACATTGCAGGTGATTCACCGACGACCTTTTTTTTTATATTTAAAACATGAAATTCCGTTGAAAACTTCACATCGAATTTCAAACCGATTACATACCTTCTCTATACTCCATATAGCGTGTTCGATACGTTTCTCCCTCCCCGACCTAAGTCCTACCCCTAACAACAAATAATAATTTCTATCTGTGATTGTGGATGTCGCTCTTGGCCCCAGCCGAACCACACAAACATCTTCCCTTCGAATTATATGGCGCCTTGTCTTCCTTCATCATCCCTCAGGACGACAACATCTGGACCTTCCCTATCCCTCTGTGTCACCGCCCTTTCATTTCAACACGATTTTTTTTTTCGTTATTATATATATATTGCTATCATTTTTATTTTTTTCTATAGCTGGGACGGGATCAAAGATACAATTATTTTTGCCATACAACTTGGGTTATTATTCTTTCAAAATAATATTGAAACTTTCTACTATTATAGTCTATAGGTTTATTATTCAGGACTAAACCCCCTAATCTCTCTTTCCCTTTAGTTTTAGGAATCATGGAGTCGGAAAACATGAAATTCCGTTGTAAACTCAACTTCGAATTTCTAATCGATTATACAACCTTTCTCATTCTTCGTATAGCTGGGAAAGTAAGAATGTGTAGGTCTATATATCTACTATTGTAGTTAAAAAAATGTTAATCTTAAATATTACTAATTAATATAATAAAAATAAAAATAATTGAATTAATAATAATTAAATAATAAATTACCACATTTCCTTTAGAAATTTTATAACTGGTATTTTACTCAATTTTGATTTCTACAATAGTTTCAGAAAAGGGCCCTAAAAAAATTATCAAAAGTTGAAGACATGCAATTTTTAAAAAGTAGTTCTAAAGAGATGCCATCTTGTTATCTAAATTTTTCAAAAATATGAATCTAATCCAAAGGTTTTCAAATTATCTATTTGATACAAAGCTTTCATTTTTTATTTTTTGGGCAGAGTTCCTCCACACCTTAAAGGTCAGTCCAATGTACCTTATTGTTTTACTTATTCATTTATAATTTTTTATTTATTCATTTATAATTGATTAATTTAAATATATATATATATTTTTTTTCCTTTAGGTATTCTTATAGTTACATTGTTTTCTTTTTCTTTTCTATATCTCGCAAATTGGAACCTGATTAAGGGACGTAAGAACGTCCCGAAACATCGTTTTGAGAAATAGTTATCTTAATTTTTATTAAATTGAAAAGTGTGTCTACTTATTATAAATGTATCAAGGTATTATTATTATTTTTTTATACTCATATATTTTAGTATTTATTTATTCAGTTTTTATTAATTTCATTTTACTTTTTTTAATAGTTTTGTTATTACTACTAATCGTACGTGTTAGACTCAAGTAGTTATAAATCTAATTTATAAGCTATCTTAATGTATAAATTCTTTTGACGTATCCTATTATCATGTATTGGTTTAACGGAAATAAATTTATTATTATTATTATTAGTGTTTCGCAGACGGTCTTCGACCTATGGAATCCTTCAAATCTTAATAGCCACTCCAGTACGGACGAAAGTAGTATTATTATACTTTTCTTCTGACGGAATTTCAAATTAATAACATTGAGTTTTTTAAAGCAGTCGAAGAAAGACATTCTGAAAAAAAAAACTATCGAAATGTTGGATGATGTTGATTGATGTGTATAATCGATTTAATGGTTCTTTGAAGAGCATGACTCACCTAAGTGATCTTACGCCGTCTACATCTCAATTTGCAACAAAGTGGGACCTGTTCTCTGCAAATTATTTTCAATTGAATTAATATTTTTATTAAAAAGAAGATAATAATAGTAGGGGGAATATAGAAAAATAAATATAGTAATTCTTATTGGAAGGACTGACAGAAAAAAACTGGAATGAGTTCAATTAAGTTCCCCACCTATAAGAAGTATAGGGGATGTTATGTAATCGGTTAAAAAATCTATGCGGGGTTTTCGAACTAATGTATCGATACATTTTATATGTGTGACCAAAACCCTATGAGCACCACACATATCGATTTAAAATCAAATCGACCAAAGGGAAGGGAGGTTGAGAGACTTGCCTCAAAAACTCTAATAACTGCTGATGTAATGAATGTATCGATATAAAATTTCATATGTGAATTCAAAACCACATAAGGACAACATTTATCATTTTTCAGCGGAATCAGTCAAAGGGAAGGGGAGATGAGAGAGGGCTCAACTCAAAAACCCTTATAACTTATGAATTTATCGACACAAAATTTAGTATGAGGATTTAAGACCCTATATAAGTCAATCGTTGAATAACATCGAATTTTTAATCGATTATACAACTTTCCCTATTCTTCGTATAGCTGGGAAAGTAACTACAATTTGTGAGGGCGCCGGTAGCTCACTTCTAGTCTACTGAGCTCAAGATCGCCTGTTCGAAAACCTGCCAAAGCACTTAGGTTTTTTACTTGAGAGGTGAAAAAACCTTGAGCACACCGTCCTTCGGATGGGACATTAAGCGATGGACCCGAGCCTGTGCGATGTCAGGTACTCGATAAAGACCTCTACCCTAGGTGAGTAATCGTCTTCATGTCCACCAGAGCGACAAAAGAGCGCCCTGGTAGTAGGCGATATGATCTTGCAGTTAAACCCAGGGCATGAGTCCCAAAAACAAACAAACACAAAAAAGCTATACCGATTAAAGTAACAAATATGAACCTCACATATCAACAGATGTCCAGATATATGACCTCTCAGTGCCCTCTACATATTTCTCTCCCCCCCCCCCCCCCCCCCACCCCTCCTCTCTTCCTCCACAGTTGCATATTTCTCCTAATCTCTCTATTCATGTTCTATCTTATTATCATGCGCTGTCAGTCATTGACCTGCCCTTCGATTGCCCCCTCCAACATATTGTGCAACACATCACATCCAGGAATTTATAAATTCATGTTTAGGCCTCGTATAAAGAGGAAATGAGGCCACTAGTTGATTATTATTCAGTGGCTGGTTTACAGCAGGAAATAATTTGTTTTTCCTCATAGGCCTCCTAATATGAGGCCTTAGGCCACTATTCAAAATTTCGAGAAGCTCAGAGAGAGAGAAAATGTGTGCATTTTTCCTCCCGGAATTTCTAAACTTTTTAGAACATATAACTGAATTTTCTTAAATAATTTGTTATTTAAAATGCATTAGTATATCAGAACTTCATAAGAAACATAATGATTTCCGGCCAAATTGGCCTAAGGAAAAATTAGTGAAGGGGCTCAACTCAATAATCTTAATAGTTAACTAACCGCTCTAAACCTAATATTACCTGCATAAATAGGAGAGTATTAATCCCCAAAGCAAACAACATAACCTGGACAAATAGGAGATTATTAATCCCCAAAGCAAACAACATAACCTGTGTGTTTCTTAAAAAAAAAAGAAAAAAAAACATAACCTGGATAAATAGGAGAGTATTAATCCCCAAAGCAAACAACATAACCTGGACAAATAGGAGATTATTAATCCCCAAAGCAAACAACATAACCTGTGTGTTTCTTAAAAAAAAAAGAAAAAAAAACATAACCTGGACAAATAGGAGATTATTAATCCCCAAAGCAAACAACATAACCTGGACAAATAGGAGATTATTAATCCCCAAAGCAAACAACATAACCTGTGTGTTTCTTAGAAAAAAAGA
This sequence comes from Aradus depressus, assembly GCA_963662175.1. Lineage (NCBI taxonomy): Eukaryota > Metazoa > Arthropoda > Insecta > Hemiptera > Aradidae > Aradus > Aradus depressus. The sequence continues at coordinate 7,121,553 of OY759222.1, forward strand.
AAAAAAAACATAACCTGGACAAATAGGAGATTATTAATCCCCAAAGCAAACAACATAACCTGGACAAATAGGAGAGTATTAATCCCCAAAGCAAACAACATAACCTGGTCAAATAGGAGAGTATTAATCCCCAAAGCAAACAGCACCAAACTTAACATAACCTGGACAAATAGCAGGATAGTATCCAAGGATAGTATCAGTATATCTGGGAGTGGCGGACGTCTATCCATTTTGTCTTTCATATACATACAAGATAACATACTCTTGAATGATATGTGCCCAAGACCTGAGTGCACCAGAGATATGGCAGCTTTGTAGGGTCTCATTAGAGGGAATGTCGTGACCTGAACTCAGAACTTCCACCATCTCCAGAGATCTATGAGCAGTAGAGTTGCCACAACCAAGATCCTACATTTATCAGGTTGGCGGTGAATCACAGATAATTAATCAGCTAAGTTTTTGCTCTCCCTACAAAACCAATCGATCCTTTGGACTGAAATAATTATTAAATTACATGTGGACTGAATCCACATATTAAAAATCGATACATACATTACATCATCAACAGGTGAATACATCGAATTTCTGACTGATTAAGTAACTTCCCTTATACTTGGGATAGCTGAAGAATTAAAACAGTTAAAAAAGAAACAATATAAAGCATATATTTGTTTATAGTCTCAGAGTGAAGGTATAATTGATACTAACGATTTAGGTGTGGCCTGGAGCTGGAAGGTCTCTTCAGTCGGAGTGTAGACTTCCAGGCTCCCAGCACAGCCTCGTCATCCGTCCAAGTCAGACGAGATAATTGCTTAATTAGTTAAAATTATGAGACGAGGAGGCTTGCTGGGTTTACATAGGATGGCTTTTGTACCAGCATTCTTCTCATCCTGCATATGCAGATGTACTCTTGTCTGGGGGTCAAGTTTTCCTTGAAAAGTCCTTAATCAGGCTAGAGTATAGCTGAAGTTATGTAATCGGTCAGAAATACGAACCAATCCGACGCTATAATTTCATTAATTTGTGTGCAGAATTCCACAAGGACAACACATATAAAATTTTAGAGGGCGCCGGTAGCTCAGTGGTATGCGTGCTTACCTTCTGGGAGGTAAAATAAACTTAAGCACGCCGTCCTTCGGATGGGACATTAAGCGATGGTCCCGAGCCTGTACGACGTCAGGTACTCGTTGAAGACCCCCTAGGTGAATAAAAATTTAGGGTAGGACTCCTAGAGTAGAGTCGGGCTCATGTCCACCAGAGTGACGAAAGAGCGCTCTGGTAGTAGGCGATATGACCTCGTAGTTAAAGTCCGGGCATGTGTCATAAAACCTAGCCTAACCTATACAATTTTAGTAGAATCAGCTGAAGGAAATGAGGGGATCAGAGGAGAGGCTCAAGACATAAATCCCAATAACTGCCCATGTAATGAATGTATCGACATAAAAATTAGTATGAAGCTCTATGTAAGCCAACAATCGATTATTATCTCAATCGATTAGTTTTGGAGGGGAAGCAAAAAGTTAATTGATTAATTCCTTCTGGGGAAGTACATTGCCGGTGTTTTACCGACGATTTTTTTTTTTTTTTGAGAAATTAACTCTTCGAAAAAAAAAATTCAATTTCTGATCTCTTGAATCCGATTTTAATGAATACATTTGATGTCTGCCTGTACGTCAGTGAATCCCAACAGACTGATTACGTCCCAATAAAATCTATGTGTGTACTCTCCTATCCGGTGTAAGGGACTCGCCCTGAAGGTACCCGTCTATCAAGAACTGTACTCCCTATCCGATGTAAGGGACTCGCCCTGAAGGTACCCGTCTATCAAGAACTGTACTCTCCTATCCGATGTAAGGGACTCGCCCTGAAGGTATCCGTCTATCAAGAACTGTACTCTCCTATCCGATGTAAGGGACTCGCCCTGAAGGTACCCGTCTTTCGACAACTGTACCCTCCAATCCGATGTAAGGGACTCGAGCTGAAGGTACCCGTCTATCAACAACTATACTCTGTATTAAACATTATTATAAATTATGCCATATTGTCTAATTTGCATTATTCACTTCCTGATTTATTGCTAGCCCAAGGCCCTTCGTTATTATTATTCAAGAATAAAAACTCGTTAAAAATTGTACACCTTTCATAAATTAAATCGAATTATGCGTACTATAACAATTGCCAACTTTAATTACTAGGTAGCTCAGAAGTTGCCTGCTTTCTTACTGAGCTCAAGATCACGAGTTCGAAACTCGGTCCCCTTAGGTCTTTACTTTCCCAGGTAAACAAAGTATAGGGGAAGTTATGTCATTGGTCAGAAATTCAATGCTGAGTTTTTAACGGAATTTTATGTTTTTCAATAACCTTATTCAAAGAAAGGCAAAAAAAAAAATTGTATCTGTGTGTGATAGAATGAATGTATATTTAAATTCAAAACCCTTTAAGGAACCTATTAATTTTCCGTGATATCGGACAAAGGGAGGGGGGGGGGGGGGGGGGGCGAATCAAATAATATCTGCCTGTGTAATAAAGAAATATTAGTATTTGGATTTAGAAGCCACTGTGTAAGTCAAATATTGACTTTTAGCCCAAACGCTCGATTGGCTTTGGAGAGAGAGGGACCCATTCGTTCAAGCCCCCCCTCCATTTCCCCCACCCATAGATCCACCACTGAATATACTAGTATTAGATACAGTAGATAGACTCATAGACACACGACTACAATTTATTCAGTTTCGAAGAGTGTGTTGATTTATGAGCAGGGCCCAGTGGCAGCCCGCAGTACAGTCAGGTCAGGTAACCTGCGGAGACGGCGCCTTCTCCAAAAACAGTAGCTCCGTTCCAAATCATCTCCAAGACTCCCAAAATTTCAAAAAATAACTATTTTGACTTTCTCATACTTTTAGTATAAACAAGAATTGTAATCGATGAAGTTGTTACATGTGCTAACTTAGATCAAGAATTTGAGCGAAATAAGACGAAAATGGAGACCATTATACTTTGGGAACTAAATAAATTTAAGATACCGCTTGTACGTTATGCTTATGGCTTAACTGCAATTCTCTTCGAATAGTTGTAGTGAATATTGAAAAGCACATTACTGCACATATGCAGTACATTTTTTTTGGAAGTCGCCCGACATGCTATAACCGTCTTAAAATCTCGTCTGGAAACCCATTTTTTTGACGTTTGCACGATTTACTCAAAAATGGTCAGACCTCTCGACCAAGTGATCATTACCAATAATGTTCCTTATTAAATTTCCAACCAATAAATTTACTTAGTTTTGAGATAGGACCAATGAGAACAAAGTTATAACCTTTGAAATATTGTAAAATAAATTTCTAAAGGAACTGTCGTAAGCAAATGTTTAAATTGTAAAACTTGGCAACGAATTTTGATTTTTTTTTTTTTTTAACTTTTATTATTGATAGTTTGGAAAATGATTAGATATATATATATATATATATATATATATATATATATATATATATATATATATTCGAGTTAGTTAGTCATAAATCTCGTCATGGCTCATGCCCGGGCTTTAACTATGAGGTCATATCGCCTACTACTAGAGCGATCTTTAATATGAAGATGGCTGTTGGCTCAGGTACTCCATTCTCCCAGTTGTGACTCAGATGGGGGACAGGAATAACTTATCTGCCATGAAATTTTAAATTGTTGAAGTTTTTAGATGGTTTTATTTATATACAGATCAATTTTATTATATAAAAAAAAAATGTAATTTTGTTTAATAAGGTTGGTTTCTTTTGTAGATTACCTGATGATGAGGGCAACCTCGAAAGCAGGCTAGCTAATACAAATAAAAATCTGTGAGACTACATCTTATTTGACAACCAGTGAGAGCGATTTTTCGTCACTCTTGTGAACATGAGCCGCCCGACTCTACTGTGGGAGTCCTAAATTTTGCCTACCCAGGTGCATTCACAGGGGTCTTTAAAGAGTACCTAAGATCGTAAAAGCTCGGGACCATCTCTCAACGTCCGTTCCGAAGGAGGGCGTGCTCAAGGTCTTTTACCTCCCAGATAAAAAAAACTAAGGGCTTATATATTTTATAATTATCATAATAGAATAGCTTTAAAGTTGGGATACAGGAGACGTAAACAAATACTCTTTTGACAAATATAGGCATACATTAAAAAAATTAAATGGGTTGGACCATAACATGACTTTCTTATACACACTATATTTTTAAGAATCACGCCCCCCCCCCTTGTTATTTCCTTCTTCAGGGCCTAATAATGACTAGAGTGGATGTGTGGAGTCTGATGGTAGATCTGTGGAGTGATGAGACACACACACCTCACAATTGTGTCTGTATCTGATGGTAGATCTATGGATTGATCAGACACAGACACAAACACATTTCACAACTTCACCACACGCATGCACACAAGTGCGCTCATAAGAACCTGAAGAAGGAAAAAAACTGTTGTCAAAACGTTGTCCAAAATACACGACACAACGTCGACTTCCCTCAACATTGTAAAGAAACTGTAGATTTTATCAATCATTGTTACTATCTATGTATTGAATTACTTCATGAAGAACAGTGAGAACTGATTGTGAGTATGGAGTAGCAGTGATCAAGTAACAGTGATGGAGTGGGGGTGGGGGTGGGGGAAGGGTTGGTTGGAGGGGATGCACTACTGGGAGCTGTCTACTAGGCCGAGCTCAGTACGGCGGGAGGCCTCACCAGTGTATTGTGTGTCTTGTGTGTTTGCCATGTGTGTCCCGTTCTCTCACATATAACGAGACTATAATTTTCTCTCACTTTTCCTTATAGACAATGGAGCCATATCCGTTTCTTCTCCTTTACCTCGTCGGTTTAGTTAATTCAATTTCCATCAACCACAAAGAAGAACTCTCTTCAGGATCCCCGATTGAGGATAACCCACAAGGTATTACTATATTTCACTTATTTCTGATGAATATTTTGAATATGTTTTGCTTAAAAACAATACAGAGAAAAATAAGTTGTGTTAGAAAAATGTTGACAGTTCTCTTATGCCGTCAAAAGTCATTCCCCTGTCATGACAACGGAGAATCCTTGTCTAGTTTTAACCACCCAACCCTTCAAATTTGATGTTTAGCAATATCTGTAAGATGTCTGGAAGCCCCTGAAAAGATTTTGTAAACGAAAAGTTAAAGTTAGTACGTGTAATTTTTTATGCAAACTTTAGTTTTACTGATTAGTAAGCCAAATTTGATTATAATTTATATGTATATATATATATATATATACTCTTATTTCATTGCGATTTCCATCAATTTCGCACGGTTGCTCACCAGTATAATAACGTTAACTTTAAAACTGACCCCACAAGGGATGCCACTTCTGAAGTAAACATTTACAATAACCAAAATATTGATTAAAAAATAAAAATATATAGGTATATGTATTTATAATTCGAGAAAATATGTGTGGCGCCTGCATGCCGGTGGTATAAGGTGGCCCCAGACTTATTGAACTGTATCAGGCGCCCTCTAATCTACTGTAAAGAAAGAAAGAAGATAGTTTTCTGTAGTCTGCCATGATATTCTCTTCCTCGTTCTACTTTCAGTAATTGATTAGTTTCCCTTAAACCTACTGTCCATCTTGAGGGCTACCATAGTGTACCAACTAGTATATAACAGTTGTCAATATCTTCTATGTATGTTTTCTATTTACTAACAGGTATTTATTTACTAATTGTATAAAGGATATATACGTACATAATTAACAAATATGTACATATATAACTAAGACAGGAGAAATCATCTAGTGGTGACTCTCCGTAGGCACTGTGTTGCACTAATGGACTATTACTGTCACTGCTGCTGCTAAAGAGGTCTTTAAGCCAATTTCATTTATGTCGATGTGGAGGAAATGTGGCAAAAACTGGAGGATTATTGGTACTAAAGAAGGAAACCAAAGTACCTGAATTTAGCTAATTTGGTGAAAAAATGTAACATTAAGATTAGTGTAAAGGGTTTTGTAGGAGATATAATAAGGAGCATTGGCTATTGTATGGAGGATTATTGATTTCTGAGATGTAAGGACTGGATAGCGGAAGAGGATAGCAGTATCGTCTGCAAAAAGAATGTAACTGGGCTAATGGGTGGGTGTGGGTGTCAGCTGTGTATATATCGTGTAAAGAACAGGACCAAGGATAATTTCATGAGGAACGCCAGCGTTTTTTTTAGAGACATGAGAGAAATGGCAGAACCTTGACTTACGCCGAAGGATCGGTATGAGTTTTCAACGCCAGACCGGATACTAATGTCAAACAGAAGACATTAGTCAATATTAAAGTTTTAGGTATGTCCTGTACACAGGCCATATGAGCGCTTTTTGATGGGCAAGATATCTTGCAAAACGTGTTCAGGATTCATTGCCCACAGACGGACTGCCGAAGTCTTCATTTTCATCACTCGCCAACGACACATCCCTCGTTTTTGTCTCTTCATCATAATTCTCCTTCGGTATTTCTCCATTTTCACAATAAGAAAATACTCTTTGATGATTTCCCGAACGCAAACAAGAGTTCTCGTTCTGCGTTCTTTGTCCAGCTATACGGAGTATAGAGTAAGTAATTTCAGTGCAAATTATGTTGAGTTTTCTCCAAAAGTTTTGGTTTTCCGACCTCCTGATTCTCAAATGGAGCTGGTCAAATCGGCTTAAGGAAGGAAGGGCGTTAGGTAGTGCCTATCTCGGAAACCCTAATAACTGCCGATGTAATGAATATATCAACATGAAATTTTATTTGTGGGTCCAGGACCGAACAAGGACGACATATATCAATTTTCAGCCGATTCGGTCTAAGGGAATAAAGGGATCTGAGGGGAACAATGATTTGTATCAGGATCCAGAAGTCCCTAAATAAGACTGATTTCAGTCAAATTCTTCTATTTTTTTAAGAGGAAGGACAAAAAATCGGGCTGGGGATTTTTTTTTTTTTAATTTTGTATGTACAACTGTATATATATAATATGTAATAAACAAATGTGATACATAATAAATAAATGTCTTGGATGTTGAAAGAGAAATCATTCAATATTGACACTCCATTATCTTGTTATTACGGATGAGAAAGAGAAATTAAATATATATAAAAAAGAAAAAAAAATAAATAGATGAAAAAGAAACATAAGGTTTGTAGATGATTAGTCTTCAATCCACTAGTAGGTCTCGAGGCCAGTGCCGCCTCAGTCTCCAAACATGAACATTAGGAAGGGTTCTTGTGGCAAGTCTGCGGACTAAAGGATTAGGGTGAAAGGTTAAGGGTAGAATGCAATTTTCTGTAGAGGGATTTAATTACATCCCTTACAAAGGGATCTGCAGGTCATTGTGAAGAATAGAATTAGAGACGTAGAATTGAGCGTTTGTGATTTTACGAAGGATACGGGATTGTAGGATTTGTATTCTATAAGAATTCGAAGGTTTAGTTGAGCCCCAGAGTTCAGCTCCATACGCCCATATTGGCTTCAGTAATTGGTTGTAAATGAGTCTTTTATTACTTAATATAAGTTTCGATTTGTTGTCTAAAAGTAGTAAGAGTTTGGTATCGTCGATTAAGTTCTTGTCTTTTGAGTCTAGTATAGGGAAGTAGATAAATTTCTTTAAACAGGAGTCACCTCAACTATCAACTGCCAAAGTGATCACATTAGAAAGTGACTGTTGTCTGGGACCCTGGGTTTAGTTTGCCAATCTGTCTAGGCACCTCGGGTCCATTCAAAAAGGAGGGTTTCCTTCGCGAAATCGGAGCGAACTGGCGCCTCTGTATTCGTTCCGCGACTCACACACTCCCTCCCCATTGCCTGACTACCGCGACTCCCGGAAAGCAACAGTGTGACTAATTGGTTAATAGAACCTTTTTCTTATATTTTCTTTTTGTCATTGTATTTTTATTGTTCACTTTTCATGACATGGATTATATTCGAACCTCCCCTCAAGAATGGAGAAACGTTTTTGTTTTGTGTACATATTCCTTTATTGGATGAATAGATTTTATGATTGCCTTTGCGAAATTCTCAATTATGTGATACATTAAATGCAAAAGCTACTCCATTTTATTTTGTAATCAACCAAGTTTTCACTCTAAAATTTCGTACCGATACATTTATTATATTGACAATAAAGTTTAGGGGATTTTATGTAATCTATCAAAAATTCGATGTGGAATTTTCAACGGAATTATGTTTTTCGACCTCTAAAAATAAAAATATGTATGTATCTAGTTTGTGTCTGATGATCGATATAAGAAATGTATCGACAGGAATGTTTTATATGTGTATCCAGAACCCCATAGAGACACCTATTGATTTTCAGCCAATGGGAAGGGGTGGCTACAACTCAAATAACTGCAGTTGTAATGAATGTATCGACATGAAATTTTAGGTTAGGTTAGGTTTTATGACTCATGCCCGGGCTTTAACTACGAGGTCATATCGCCTACTACCAGAGCGCTCTTTCGTCACTCTGGTGGACATGAGCCCGACTCTACTGTGGGAGTCCTAAATTTTGCCTACCCTAAATTTTTATTCATCTAGGGTAGGGGTCTTTAACGAGTACCTGACATCGTACAGGCTCGGGACCATCGCTTAACGTCCCATCCGAAGGACGGCGTGCTTAAGTTTATTTTACCTCCCAGATAAAATAAACTAAGGGCCTCGGTCGGGCTACGAACCCACAACCTTGAGCTCAGAAGTCAAGCACGCATACCACTGAGCTACCGGCGCCCCCATGAAATTTTATATTTATATTCCAAACCTCATATAATAACTAAAAAAATAAAGAAAAACGTATATTATTTAAAAAATATTGGTTTATTTCACAAAATATATGGGAGTACTTTCGGTATTGCTACCCTGGTCATCATCAAATACCGTATTTGTTAAATCGTGGCTGAAGATAGTAGCAAATCGAAAGAACTCCCATATATTTTATATATATTGAGAAATAGACAATATTTTTTTTTTAACATTTATTTTTCTCTATTTTTAATTAAGTGTTTCACAATATCTCTGCAAAAAAAAAAAAGTAAAGTATCACTCCAATACTTGTCTCTGTAATGAATGTATCGACAAAAAAAATTAGTATGAGAATTAGTATGTCAAATATTGAATTTTAGAGCAAACGGTCGGAGGGAGAGCGTAAACATAATTGATTAATTCTTGCTGGGGAAGTACATAGCCGGTGATTCACCGACAACTTTTTCCTATATATTTTGCCCCTACCTATGAAAGTTTGCCTATTTGTGTGGTTAGTCCGATTTTATATATATAGAAATTTTTTCTAAAAAACATGTACCTACTGTTGTTGCTATATTGATCTGTTTAGCTTTAGGTTGAAGGGTTGTTGGTTTTGAGGTGATTTGAAGGAATCCACGCTCGCTGCCAACTTAAACTAACCTTTAGTTTGACAATTCTTAATTATCTGATTCTTCTCCACTCCTATTTTTTTGTTTATTCTTCTGACAATGTATTTGTATTATTTATAAATTTATCCTAAACGATTAATCATCTTCACTTTAATCAATTTGGCCTCAATCTCTGACATAAACAACATTTTTTAAAATAGTAAACTTTTTTTATTACTTCCCGAGCTGTACAAAGTTTATTCGGTACAAAATTCGATGTTGAATTTTCGGTAAATTATCGAAAATGTACTTCCCCAGCACGAACTAATGAATTAAGTTCTCTTTAAATAATCAATATTTGATTTAGAGTGGCTTCTGAATCCTTACACTAAATGTTGTGTCGATACTTTTCTTATATCTGCAGTTAGTAGAGTTTCTTAAGCCCCCAATCCTCCCATTTCTAATTCCAGTTTGGCTGAAAATTAATTTGTGTTGTCTTATAGGGCTTCTGATACCACCCTATTTGCGTATCCTTTATGACGTGAAAATGTCTATTCGCTCGTTAAGCACAGTGAGCCGGTGAAACTTTCTCGTGTTGAAAAATACCGTCAGATTTCAATCGATAATAACTACGAGACTAATAATGCGATAACAACGGTTGAGGTGACAATGGGTAGAGCATGTCTGTACGTGTTTGTTGTGCAATGTTTGTTTTGCCTGTGACGTTATCGGGATAATGTGGGCGCCGACGGATGATTGTTGCGAATTAGCGTTTTGTAAAATTAGAAATTAGTGTAGCACGATAGGGCGTTGATTCGGGTGTCATTGTAAAGAGCTTGAGGAGCACTACTAGGCTCAAAGTGAAACAATAAAAATATTAGCCGAAATATATGTAAAAATCGGTATTAAATTGAAAAGTGAATATTGACTTCGAACCGGCTGCAATATATATATATTTTTCAAATCAGTAATGTAAAAAAAATTGTATTTTTTAAACTACTAATAAATATTTATGGATGTATCAATTTAAAAAAAAGAAAGGTGTAGATATTTTTCATATGTATACGCAGACTATAATAGCGAAAATATATACGCATACTGGTAAAGTTACTGTTGATGTATCGACACGAAATTTTATGTGTGTGTCCGGAGGGTGGTTTCAACACAAAAACTAATAACTGTTGATGTATCGCACGAAATTTGTTTTCAGAGGGATAGTGGTTACTTAGTGATTTCATTCTCGTTGAGGAACTGCATTGCCAAGTAGAACGTAGTACAAGTTATAGACAGTGCTTGGTACCTGCACTGTTGCAGACACGGACCCTTAGTTCAGGTAAGGGATGGTTCCAACCCCCCTATTATCGTCCCTGGGTTGGCTAATGCAACAGGCGCCTCTCCCAGCGTCTCGTCTCCTTCCTCCTGCTCTGTCAGTTCTTTGTTTCGTCTCTGTATTGTTCTACCATAGAACAAGACAATCCTCCATCGCAATTGTTCCAACCACTAAGTTAAACGACCTCATCTCAATGATAATTATTGTTCAAAATCACTCGGTAAATCTGTTGTTTGTTTCTTTCATCCTCAGCCATAGAGTGGGAGGCTGTGCACAATGTGCGAAATTTGATCCCAATAGTAGGTAAAGTTAGGTTTTATTACTCATGCCCGGGCTTTAACTACGAGGTCATATCGCCTACTATCAGAGCGCTCTTTCGTCACTCTGGTGGACAAGAGCCCGATTCTACTGTGGGAGTCCTAAATTTTGCATACCCTAAATTTTTATTCACCTAAGGTAGGGGTCTTTAACGAGTATCTGACATCGTCCAGGCTCGGGACCATCGCTTAGCGTCCCATCCGAAGGACGACGTGCTTAGGTTTATTTTACCTCCCAGATAAAATAAACTAAGGACCTCGGTCGGGTTTCGAACCCACGATCTTGAGCTCAGAAGGCAAGCACGCATATCACTGAGCTACCGGCGCCCTTTAGTATATTTTGGATACAAATCAGTATTTGACTTACATAGGGACTTCTGATTCCTCCCTTGTGTTGAGGCCCCCTTTAATCTTCTTTTCCCTTCGGCAGATTTGCCTGAAAATCAATAGATCAATACATTCATTCTAGCGTGAGTTATCGTGTTCTCAGACACACAGACGCATTTTTTTACTTCCCCAGTCATTCCAAGTATAGAGGAAGTTATGTAATCGGTCAGAAATTATCCAAATATATATTATTTTCCAGAATCCAAAATTCAAAAATGAAAAAAAAAAAACGTCTGTATGTGCCTGTGAACACGATAACTGTCGACACGCAATTTCATATGTGTTTCCAGTATCCTCTAAGGACGACACCTATTAATTTTCAGCCAAATCGGTCTAAGGGAAGGGGTAATTAGGGAGGTGGCTCAACTCAAAAACTCTAATAACTGCCGATGTAATGAATTTATCCACACAAAATTTCATATGTCTCGACTTCGAATTTCTGACCGAATACATAACTACCCCTATACTTCGTAGAGCTGGGGAAGTAAAAATGTGTTTGTGATGAGAAAAATCAGTATTAAAGCTTATAGATAGTGCCTATTTATCTAGGCACTTCACCGTTTATATGAATCGACAAATTTGGCTAAAAATCGATAGTTGATTTACATAGTGGCCTCTGAATTATACTAAATTTTGCGTCGATACATCGATACATTAATTACATCGGCAATTAATAGAGTTTTTTGTGTGAATCTCTTTGCCTATTTCTTTCTCTTTGGTATATGAATTTAAAAACCTTAATGTGGGAAGGGGGGGGGGGGGGGGGGGGGGCGTTGGAATGAGGATTGAGAACTCCCTGAATAATGATTGATTCGCACTGAGGAAGTAATTTGACGGTGAGGGATTTTGTTACGAATATAGAAAGAAGTTTATACAATGTGTCTAATGACTTTCAATTGAAAATGATTGAATTCGATTGATTTCGGAATTTTGGGCGAGGCCTCAGAGTTGAGATCCTCATTATACTGTGTATATTATACAGAAGAGGAACAATGTATATTTGTAGAAGATAATGCGCCAAATAATAGATTAGATAACGATATTAACACTAATACGTAGGTATTAAGGTACCTACGTGACTGTCTGAAGAGTAACATAGTTGCAACATCGACGTCAACAGACCACATCCAGTAGTCATATGCATCAGTCTGGAGGTACAACAAAACTTCGAATAAGCAAACTGGTAACGTTTTTGGAATTAAAAAAAAAAAAAAAAGATTTTGGAGAGTATTGGACATTTCGTTTCTCTGTCTGAAATTTTGACATGGCCGTTTTAGTCGATTGTCAAATTTATTCTGCACGTTATACAACTAAATGCTTGAGAAGATGATTGATTATATTACTCTTTTTGCACAGTGAGAATAAAATTCCATTTCTGTGTAAAGAATCCAGAAAAAATATCCAGTAATGTCAGTAGGAAATGGGAGGGGGGGGGGGGGGGGGGGGGGGTAGAGATCAGTAAAAAAGTGATTGGTATAAGAAAGTCCTGATGATACGATCACATCCCATATTTTAGGTTAGATTTTATAACTCATTCCCGGGCTTTAACTACGAGGTCATATCGCCTACTACCAGAGCGCTCTTTCGTCACTCTAGTGGACATGAGCCCGACTCTACTGAGGGAGTCCTAAATTTTGTCTACCCTAATTTTTTATTTACCTAGGGCAGGGATCTTTAACGAGTACCTGACATCGTACAGGCTCGGGACCATCGCTTAACGTCACATCCGAAGGATGGCGTGCTTAAATTTATTTTACCTCCCAGATGAAATAAACTAAGGGCCTCGGTCGGGTTTCGAACCCACGTTCTTGAGCTCAGAAGGCAAGCACGCATACCTCTGAGCTACCGGTGCCCTCTTTCCATATTTTATTTGTACAAATAGCAGCTGTTTTGGTGTTTCTTCAACCAACTTCACATGGAGTGTCATGTTTTGGTGTTTCTTCAACCAACTTCACATGGAGTGTCATGTTTTGGTGTTTCTTCAACCAACTTCACATGAAAACTGACATAATTGCAGAGATATTGTGAAATAATTCAAATGGACTTGAAAAATAAAATAAAACTGGTTTATTTAATATATTGTCTAATTTCACTAACTATATATACATGGGAGTACTTTCGGTATTTCTACCATCCTCAGCCAAAAGCATAAGAGATAAGACTGGTCTCTCAGATAAGACTGGTCTTATCTCTTATGCTTTTGGCTGAGGATGGTAGAAATACCGAAAGTACTCCCATGTATATATAGTTAGTGAAATTAGACAATATATTAAATAAACCAGTTTTATTTTATTTTTCAAGTCCAACTTCACATGGAGTGTCATGTTTTGGTGTTTCTTCAACCAACTTCACATGGAGTGTCATGTTTTGGTGTTTCTTCAACCAACTTCACATGGAGTGTCATGTTTTGGTGTTTCTTCAACCAACTTCACATGGAGTGTCATGTTTTAGTGTTTCTTCAACCAACTTCACATGGAGTGTCATGTTTTGGTGTTTCTTCAACCAACTTCACATGGAGTGTCATGTTTTGGTGTTTCTTCAACCAACTTCACATGGAGTGTCATGTTTTGGTGTTTCTTCAACCAACTTCACATGGAGTGTCATGTTTTTAGTCTCTCCCCAGTGCTACCTTGACTGTAAATCCGTTTTAGCGACAGGAAGTGAATAGGTGACACAGGAAGTCTCTCTATTCAATATGCAAATTACCCACTTTCAATGTATACTGTCTAGTGTTACTGCCTCGCAACCTATAAACCCCTGGTACATATACACCGTTTGGTGTTACTAACTGTGTTTAGTGAACTTTTCGGTGAATGATATTCCTTGATTCAGTGTGTGGCAACGTTCAGAAACAATTTTGTCGGTGAATCACTTCGGTAAACTAATCAATAGTTGACTTACATAGAGATTTCTGAATACTCATAGTGTTTTGTATTGATACCTACATTAATCGGCAGTTATTAGAGTTTTTGAGTTGATCCCCCCTTCTCTTCTATGGATTTCGGTGAAAAATTAATAGGTGTTCTTCTTATGTGGTTTTAAATTTAACTATAAAATTTCATTTCGATACATTCATTACAACAGCAGTTATTAAGTTTTGTTAATTCTTCTCCCTAATCGTCTTCCCTTTGGCCAAGTTACCTTAAAATCAGTTGCTGTTCCTTATAGTGTTCTGGATACACATATACAATTTTATGTATATACATTCATTCTATCGGGAGTTATCATATTCACAGACGGACAGACAGACAGACGGATAAAGATGAAATTCATTAGTACACTTGTTTCATAATTGCGTGCGTCATTGGATGACCCTGCATCAGATAGTAGAACAATTTCAACATTTATAAAATAAATAAATATTAAATTTTTGACTTTATTTTGTCAGTAATTGGACATTTTTTTATTATTATATTTTTTTAATTTTTTTTTTTTGTTTTGACATGTTATCAGAGAGAAAAAGGGAATAAATAACACAAAATAGATAAGGAGATAAGCCATTCTACATTTAATTAATTATCAGAATTGAAAGAAAGTTTTATATTGCTGTATAATTAGTCAATTATTTATTTAAATAAGATGTTATCTATGAGTAGATGTGGAGCTCCTGATAGCCAGGTTTCTTGGTATTTCTGTCAGTGAAGACGGCTTCTTTGTTCCCAAGGAGCAAGTCAGGTCAGGTCAGGTCTTAGTTCTCCTGGGCTCTTCTACACCTCCAGTACTAGCTCACTTTTTGAAGAAAAACGCTCACTTTTTTTTTTTTAATTATTAAATTTACAAACTTACTTTTTTTTCTAAATTCATAAGAAAGTGAATACAAATAATAAAATTTAAAAAATATAAAATAAAAAATAAAAAAACCCACACTAAAATAAACCGTTAAAAGAGGGGGGGGGGGGGGGCTTGAAGGGCTTAGGGGGGAGGGGGGGCTTGAAGGGCTTAGGGGGAAGGGGCTTCGTCTTATAAACATTGTCGTCCTTTGACCATTATCTTCTGGTAAAATGGCAAAGAGGGAACATCACCCTGTCAATGTGTTTCTATATTTATTGATCAATATCGATCTAATAAGTATAATGATATTGCTTGAATAATATTGACCGTGTAAGGTAGCCTTTAAACTTCTCTGTGATGGTTAATATGTTGATTGTTTCAGTTTTTATTTTCAGAGATGTCTTCTTTTTTCCTTTTTTTGACAATATTTCGGGACATCCACGTCCCTTCTTCTGGTCACTTCCACGTTCCTTCTTCTGGTCACTTCCACGTTCCTTCTTCTGGTCACTTCCACGTCCCTTCTTCTAGCCACTTCCACGTTCCTTCTTCTGGTCACTTCCACGTCCCTTCTTCTAGTCACTTCCACGTTCCTTCTTCTGGTCATTTCCACGTCCCTTCTTCTGGTCACTTCCACGTCCCTTCTTCTGGTCACTTCCACGTCCCTTCTTCTGGTCACTTCCACGTCCCTTCTTCTGGTCACTATGAACCTGTGCTGTCTGCCTCTCCTTTCCCTATTCAACAGTTCCCACTTCGGGGTACCACATGCTACATTTGTCCGGTCTTCAAGCCTCATTTGTAATTGTAATTATTTTAATTAGAAATTGTGTAGGTGGGCCCCCATTCCTGTGGGCGCCACTGGAGTGTACCTGAACATAGAAAAGTAAATTAAAACATCCTTATAACGATACCAGAAGTGACACCCATAAGTTCAATAAATCTTCTAATTTGTATTTAACTTTTCTGTTTAATTTTCTAGTTTTCATATTTTGAGTCGTCTAATTCTGAATGCATTTCTGCATTTTGTATCGATATAGTGAAATTCCGTTAAAGAATTGAGCATCAAATTTTTGACCGATCACAAAATTTCTATTAACTGCTGTTGCATTTAAGGTATTGACACAAAATTTCATAAGTAAATTCAAAGCTTTATAAAGATGACACCTACTAATTTTCAGCGGGATCAGGGGGGTGGGGTCAGAGGTGTTCAACTCAAAATTCCCAAT
The DNA here is from genome assembly GCA_963662175.1 of Aradus depressus. NCBI lineage: Eukaryota > Metazoa > Arthropoda > Insecta > Hemiptera > Aradidae > Aradus > Aradus depressus. The sequence continues at coordinate 7,137,943 of OY759222.1, forward strand.
AACTGCCGATGTAATGTATGTATCGACACACAATTTAGTATGAGGATTCCTAAGCCACTATGTGTTAAATATAGTTTTAGCGCAAGCGGTCAATTGGCTTTGAAGGGAGAGCGAAAACGTAATTGATTGATTCTTGTTGGGGAAGTACATAGCCCGTGATTTCCTAATTTCACCAACATCTCACAGATACAGGACACAACACAAATCAACTATAATACATATCTGCCAAAAAGGTTCACTTTTGAATTTACTGGAAGCGGTAGAAATAAATAAACTGAACAAAAATAACGATATTATAATGCTAAATGAACAAATAGAACTGAACCATTCCCCCCTTCTTAATTTAAATATCAAGTAGCTAAGAGTCTGATCATTGTAGGAATGTTTTACCAACTCACATTTAGAGAATACTATGATTTTCATTTGTTTTTTATTTCCTTTTAAATTCTATTTATCTGTTTTTATTTACTTTTAATTCTATTTTACATTTATATAATTCAAGAGTTCTACCTATATATTTGCTTTTAAATTCTATTTATTTGTTTTTATTTACTTTTAATTCTATTTTACATTTATATAATTCAAGAGTTCTACCTATATATTTGCTTTTAAATTCTATTTATTTGTTTTTATTTACTTTTAATTCTATTTTACATCTATATAATTCAAGAGTTCTACCTATATATTTGCTTTTAAATTCTATTTATTTGTTTTTATTTACTTTTAATTCTATTTTACATTTATATAATTCAAGAGTTCTACCTATATATTTGCTTTTAAATTCTATTTATCTGTTTTTATTTACTTTTAATTCTATTTTACATTTATATAATTCAAGAGTTCTACCTATATATTTGCTTTTAAATTCTATTTATTTGTTTTTATTTACTTTTAATTCAATTTTACATCTATATAATTCAAGAGTTCTACCTATATATTTGCTTTTAAATTATATTTATTTGTTTTTATTTACTTTAAATTATATTTATTTGTTTTTATTAACTTTAAATTATATTTTACATTTATATAATTCAAGAGTATAATATAAATACCAACACTTTTACTGTTACCTTTACTTTATTAGATTTCTTCTTATTATATTTATTATCATCTTGTATCTGTTTATTAGTATATGTTTATTAGAATGTATAGGGTAACAAAAACAAAAAACAAGGGATTCCCTGTCACCCCCCCCCCCCCCCCCCCCCCCCCCCCCCCCCCTACCCCGTCAACCAATTCTGTCAGTTTGTAAGTGACTCTTGATAATGCCTTAGCACGGCGAAACTAGTTGAGTATTTAAGAATATATAGTGAAATTTGACATAAAAATTGTGTATTTTAATTATCTATTCCTAGAATGTATAGCTGGTGATGGTCGGAAAACATGAAATTTTATTGAAAACTCAACAGGGAATTTCAGACGGATTGAGATAACGTTTCCTTTACTAGACAGTAATACATGTTGCAATACATCGTGCTCGTAGATAATGATTCACAGGTAAATATTGTCTGAATGACTCAACAGCTACCAGTCTACAAACATAAATATTCGAGATATGTAGGTTGAGAAAGATATATTGACAAAAAAAATATATATAAAGGCATTCAAAAATTTTCGAGATACGTGGAGTTCGAAAATAAATATGAGGCGGAGAGGGGGATGCCATTAGCTGACTACATGAGAAGGCACTAAACATAACTCATGGGGCCTTATCGAGCTTCTGGGACCCTCTTCGTCCGTCCGTCCGTCCGTTTCTCCTCTTTATGTCTGTCCATCCGTCCTTGTTTGTTTTTTTTTGTCCAAAAAAGTCTTTTAGTCTGGTTTTTGGGGTATGTTTTTATAATGTTCCACGTTTTATTGTTGAAGCTAGTTAGTTATTATGACTCATGCCCAGAGTTAGACTACGAGATCATATCGCCTACTACCAGAGCGCTCTTTCGTCACTCTGGTTGATATGAGCCCGACTCTAGTGTGGGTGATCTAAATGTTGCCTTTATTCATCTAGGATAGGAGGCCTTGGCCGGGATTCGAACCCGCGTTCTTGGGCTCAGTAGGTCAGCATGATACCTCTGAGCTACCAGCGTTCTCAAATGGGTTAAGCCAAGGGGCTTAACTCAAATAAAGCATCAAAGCGTCAGTATGCATGTCGTCTTAGCTTCGGTGATCTATACTCTATGCTCCTATATGTCTCTTTTTACTTCCCAACTAACCAAGTTATGTAATCGGTCAGAAATTCGATCTTGAATTTACACCAGAATTTCACGTTTTTCTACTCTTCGATCCAAAATTTAAAAAAAGTACTTTCCCAGTAATCATTTGGGCTGCGAATCTATAGTTGACATATATAAGGATTTCTGAATCATACTAAATTTGTGTTGTTACAATGCCAGTTATAGATTTTTGTGTTGTAGCCCCTCTCCTTTGGCTGATTTAGCTGAACATCTACAGGTCTAGTTCTTACTGGTTTCTGAATACACATATAAAATTTCATATCGGTACATTCATTCTATCAACGGTTGTATTAAAAAACACACACACATACATGAATTTTTTTTTTTCATTTTTGGAATCTGGGGTTGGAATACATGAAATTCCGGTAAAAAAACATCCAATTTTTGACCGATTCCATAACTTTCCCTATACTTCGTATATCTGGGAAAGTAAAAATGTTGTCGGTCGTGGAATTATAGTTGCGACACGAAATTTTGTATGTGTATTCAGAAGGACGATTTTGATTATCACTCAATTCGGCTGAAGGTAAGGGTAGATTAGGAGGGAGGCTTAACACAAAATCTCTAATAACTGCAGATGTATCAACACAAAATCTCTAATAACTGCAGATGTATCAACACAAAATCTCTAATAACTGCAGATGTATCAACACAAAATCTCTAATAACTGCAGATGTATCAGCACAAAATTTATGAGGATTCAGAACCCCCCAACTATTAATTTTTAGCCCCAACGCTTTTGGAGTAAGTGCAAAAATTTAGTTAATTCATTCTCTCTGGGGATTTACATCGCTGGTGATGCATCGACCTGTTTCATTGGCTTCACAGGCCGTTCTCCACCCACCCCTTCCTTGGGATGTCCCCAAAATGTCTGCTTACAACAAAAATTGAAGACAATTCCAAGAAATTTCCATTTTAATTTGTACATCATTTAAATTGCCAGAATGTATATACTTTTAACAGATGGGCTAATTTATTTAAGATGCACTCTACCAGAAAATGTAGCGACAGTGTGCAACGGAACTGATTATAATCTTGCAAAAATAGATTCCGTGACCTATATTGCCAAGATGAAGCAAAAATATCATTGGCGAAAACTCAATTAAGAATAAGATTAAGATTAGTCAATGCATTCATCTGATTAATGTTTTTATATTAATCAATTACTTGGAACAGTTTGATCGTATTTATTTTCTATTTTTGCTTAAATTTTGTACAAATCAATTTTCCTTGGAAATCAGTTGAAAATATTAATTATTTTTTATTTCTTCGTCTACTGTTTTTGCAGCAGTTACGTAACCCATAAATTGGTTAAATAATGACCCTAAATTGGAGTCAATTCTCAGGAAAAAGAGATTTTAAGTAAATAACCACCCATTTTTTGAAAAAAATAATAATTAAAAAAAAAAAAAAATTAACGGCAATGTACTTTCCCAGAATAAATTAATCAATTAAATTCCCTCTGATTTCCCCTTCCCTTCTGCCGATTCCGCTGAAAATTTATAAGTGTCGTCCTTATGGGGTTTTGAATTCACATATGAAATTTTGTGTTGATCGTTACAACAGCAGTTATTAAAGTTGTTGAGTTAAGCCTCTCCCTTAATCCCCCGCTCTCCTTTGGACGATTTAGCTGAAAAAAAAAATGAAAAATAGTATCGTCTTTAAAGGGTTCTGGATTCACATATAAAATTTCATGTCGAAACATTCATTCGATCGGAAGGTATCGTGTTCACAGACAGACATTTTTTTTTTCTGATTTTTTATTATGGAATCTAGAGGCCGGAAAATATGAAATTCCGTTGAAAATTCAGAATTTTTGGCTGATTACATAACTTCCCTTATACTTCGTATAACTGGGGAAGTATAATGAAAGGAATCACCGACAATGTACCTCCCCAGAATGAATTAATAAGTTAAATTAATAATAATTAATTTTAGAATATTTTAATAATTAAAATGTGTATATTTTTTACATCACACTCCATGGCTTGGCGCCATCTTCTTGGTGACCTTGCTACTTCCTTATGACCTGGGTCTTGTCTTTTCCTCTTGGTCATGCAAGATGCCGTGACTTTCATACAATCAGCTGTCACACTCCACTCCACCACTTTCCAGTTCCACTTTTTAACTGTCTTCTTCAGTAGAGTGTAACGGCAACTTGGGACGTGAGAGATTTCGGGTCCTTTGAAGAATAATTGAGTTGCTGCGAATGTTTTGACTTTTTTTTCCGTAATTTTAAACTAAATTAGGAGTGGACCAGGGTAATGAGAGTGCGCCAGGGTAATTGTCCCACGAGGAGAGTGCAGTCATGTTGCTTCCACAACTCTGTACGGGGAGCAGGGGTCGACAACCACATGCGACCCTCTTCAGTAGCCCAGAACATCTCAGTAATGCAGGGGTCGACAACCACTTGCGACCCTCTTATCACCGGCAATGTACTTCCCCAGAACGAATTAATCAAGTAACTTTCTGTTCCGCCTCCAAAAATAGTCGACCGTTTACAGTTGACTTAAGTATATAGGAACTCCTAAATCCTCATACTAAATTTTGTGTCGATAAATTCATTATATTGGCAGTTATTAGGGTTTTTAAAATGAACCCTCCTTTCCCAATCAATTGTAGCTTGATTGGACAAATGGCATAATCAATTCTGTCGGCTCATAGAGGGATTTTCCGCCAAAAATGTCCGTAAAACTGATGTAAATTTGAGTTAAAAAAAAAAAAAGTACTGTATCAACTTATGAAAATTTGACTTATTTTGTTTTCTTGAAAGCTATTTGAATTATAGGGGAAGTTATGTAATCGATTAGAAACTCTATGTTGAGTTTTCAATGGAGTTCCATGTTTTCCGATCTTCTCATTCCAAATATGAAAAAAAAATATATATATATATGTTTGTATGTGTATATGTCTGTGGACACGATAGCCCCGATATAATGAATGTATCGACACGAAAATTTATATGTGTATACAGAATCTCATAAGAACTACACATTGATTTTCAGCCAAATCGGCCGATGGGAGAGAAGGATTAGGGAGAGAGACAACACAAAAACTCTAATAACTGCAGATATAATGAATGTATTGACACAAAATTTCATGTGTATATTCAAAACCCACCATCAACCCAAAATCAACCATCATATTATTATACTCGGTCGATTTATATTATCAATTTTAGTTATATAGATGTTCTTTTTTATTTATTCTCTTTTATTTATATAGATACTTATATTTATTTATTTTTTCATCATAATGAAGCTGTTAATTTTATGTTTTTTCCTGTTAATCTTTTGTTTATCTATTTTTTTAATGTATAATTTTTCTCCAATGTAGCACTAATTTTTATTCACCAATCTTTTTATTTCTTTGTACTGATACCATATTTCATAGTTCCTGTTCTTTACTCTATATGAATGAATCACCCCCATGTACTTCCCCAGAATAAATTTCCCTCCCTCTAACATCAATCAATATGATCATTTCAATCAATAAATATTAAAATTATTAGAATTTTTGAGTAGCCCCTCTTCCCCTTCAGCCGATTTCGCGAAAAATGAATATGTATCGTCCTATGGGGTTTTCAAAATGAAATGAAATGAAAAGAAATTTTATTTTTCTGGGATCGAGGTTCCCTAAGAATATATACAATGTATAAAAATAAATCCAGAAAAATAAAATTTCTTTTCATTTCATTTCATTTTGAAAACCCCATAGGACGATACATATTCATTTTTCGCGAAATCGGCTGAAGGGGAAGACGGGCTACTCAAAAATTCTAATAATTTTAATATTTATTGATTGAAATGATCATATTGATTGATGTTAGAGGGAGGGAAATTTATTCTGGGGAAGTACATGGGGGTGATTCATCGTACACTTCTTTTCATAATGAGTTGATATAATATAGGCGGATTGTTAGACAGATACCTCGATTAGGGTGAGTGATCAGGTCTGTTTAGGTAGGAGAGAGCCCAGGAGAGTACGGTATCCTAAGGAATGCAGAGGGACGGACGGATCCATTAGGAGCGCCTGGTTGTCTTATATCTTATCTGTAGTGGGAACAGAGGGTAGCTTTTAGGGGGGGGTCAGTCGGGAGTGCATCCTGGGACATAGTCCTGGGACACTAACTAACAACAATACTAGGACACATCGAAGCAGTGCGTAACTAGGAATCATGGGGGCTCTGGGTGTTATTTGTGGGGGGTAGTCGTGGGATATTGAGAAGGAGGGGGAGTAGCTTTGGCTCCGGTACCCTATACATCGCCCTAAATTCTTTTTTTCTGGCTCCAATGAGAATCTCATCACCATTAAATAGGTATGTAGCATTCGTTTAAAATGTTGAGATGGCCTATATTTGAATGGGGCGTAAAAGTATACTTACATGAAAAAAAGTTTTGGAGAAGAAACTATTATTTCGAAGGTAAAACCCTTGAGTACGTCTTCTCTCTGATAGAACGTTAAGTCATTATGTCGTTGAAGACCACTCGAGAGTACATCGAAAGAATCACCTAGTGGTGTCTACTACTATTCCCTATTACCTACTGGTGTCTACTATACCCTATCACCGACTGGTGTCTACTACTATTCCCTATTACCTACAATTCCCTATCACCTAGTGGTGCCTACTACACCCTATCACCGACTGGAGTCTACTACTATTCCCTATTACCTACTGATGTCTACTATTCCCTATCACCTAGTTGTGTCTACTATTCTCTATTACTGTCAAAAAATACAGAATAACATTTTTTTGCCGCAAGAACATTTTTTCTTGCCGCAAGAACATTTTTTCTTGCCGCAAGAGTATATTTTTTTTTTGTATGGGTAGTTAAACCTGGCTTGGTAAAATTTAGGACTCCCATAGTAGAGTCGGGCTCATGTGAAGCGAAAGAAAGCTCTGGTAGTAGGCGATATGACCATGTAGAGAACCTATAGATTGCCCGTTCCTGGCCAAGTTGGAAAACAAAAGAATCGTTAAGCCCTTTCAAAAACAAGAAGAAACCGGTATCACTGGCTATGTACTTCCCCAGCTACCTGTTTCTTCATTTATATAATATGTAATGCCGAAATCGGAATTATATATAATTCCGATTTCGGCATTACACCATCACCAATATTAGGAAAATGTATTGAGAAAAGGATATAAATAATATAAGTTTTATCACACAGATATAGACTGATATTTGGGTATCGGAAAACATGAAATTCCGGTAAAAAAACGGCATCGAATATGTGACCGATTATATCCTACGTAAAACTAAACCAGAGTAGGGCCTATTTCGCTGACAGTTTAGTCGTACTCATGTCCAACCAAAGCGACGAAAAAGCAGTCTGGTAGTAGGCGATATGATGTAGTTAAAGCCTGAGCGTGATTTACGAAAAAAAATAAACTCATTTTATGTCGCATTTATACATTGCTCAGCCATAATTGACGTAACGTTATGATATCCTATGACTGCTGGAAACCTCAAATTATTGAATATTGAAAGTTTTATTACAATCTATCCTGTAGTTTCGGAGTTCTGGTATATTCTCCAACATATACAAGTAAAAACATACGTCAACTATATATTATACAAGGTTATACAGAGTATAGTTTTGTTAAGATTTGTTTGTTCTGAGAGCTACAATAGGATGGGGTTCTCTGCTCTAAATGGTCCATTGTGAGAGAGAGGGGAGGAATGCAAAAAGACATGGAGGGTTGGTTCTTATGTAAATTTCTAACTTTGCAGTTAGTCGGGTCGGCTTCCTTTTGGTAATTATCAGCACACGCGAGCCACTAATGCCAGCCTTCTCTTCAGTTTCTGCCAAATTCGAATTCGAGTTTTATTTGTTTGCTTTCTTACAGTAAAAAGTGAATTGGTTTTTATAATAATATACATCTGTTCACCGTTAAATTTATTTTCGAGGCTGCCGGTAGTTCAGAGGTACCACCCGAGTCCCTTAAGTTTTTTTATCTGAAAGGTGGAAAAACCCTGAGCATGCAGTCCTTCGGATGAGACGTTACGCAATGGTCTCGAGCCTGTGCGAAAGGTACTGCTTAAAGATCCCTATCCTAGGTGAATAAACCTAGGATAGGCAAAATTTAGGACTCCCCAATTAGAGTCGAACTCATGTCCACCAGACGAGGAGATCTCTGGTAGTGGGTGATATGACCTAACAGTTAAAGCCCGGGCATGAGTCACAATAACTAACTCTCTTCAAAGCTTTATTTTCTTCCTATTTTTTTTTTCTTTTTTTAGCCAATCAAACAAACAGACGTTTTAGAAAAACACCCCTCAAGAGTATCTTCAATATGATCTTTATTCCAATCAATTGTTTCCTTGTATAGATCATATTCTTTATGCAGGACATATTATACCTCTGTTTTACAACCCTAGGTCCAGCCAATCAGCTTATTTGTCCTGTTGCTTCTATTTTACAATGTTTTCTTATTTCCAAATATTTCGACCTGGGGAATTACATTGCCAATGATTTACCAACCGCTTATACAATAAAATATTATTATTAATATGTTATTATTTAATTTTCAACTTGAAGAAGAAGAAAAAAAAAAATCGTTTATATATTATTATTAATAATTTCGCTGTTTCATGTCTCTAGTCATGACAGTTCTCTATATTATTAATGTAACTTAGTTTTAATTTTTTTATTATTTACAATATTAATTTCCCAATTATTATTTGTGTAAATATTACCACCATTTTAGATTTTTAGATCATATTAATAAAATTAATTTTTCTCATCAGTATTATTTCTTATTGATCTCAGACGTCAATTTTGAAAAAAAATTTTATTTATAACAATTTATGGATTTTAATTATATATTTATTCTCCCCACCCTTCCTCTTTCGTAAATTAAATAATTAATAAGATGTATCAGTCCAACAGAATTTATTTTAACCACAACTAGTTTCGTCAGTCAAGCTGACATCATCAGGTGGTGAATCTAAACATACATAAACCAATATAATCTAGAATTTTTAATTAAAACGCAAATTATCTTATTGGAGAAAAGGTTTATTTTTATTCTATTTATAGTTGTCATCAGCACTATATTAGTTTCTCTTTATTTATTATTACTAGTTGTATATTATGATTATTAGGTATATATTTTAAATTATTTATATACACAATTTTTTTTCTCTTATAAAATTTGTCTTATTAATTTTTAAAGGGCCTCGGCCAGGTTTCGAACCCGCAATCTTGAGCTCAGTAAGTATTCACTACTGGCGCCCTCTCCATACAATTAAATTGGAAATTTTTTTTGACGAAAAGACACTTTCAAATAATGATAAATTTCCAAGAATTGGATAGATTCCAGGAGATAAAAAGAAAAATACTAAAAGCTCTGAAATTTATAATTTCATGAAAGTACATCAATTTGCATTAGAGGAGGCGCCATTTCAGCAGCTCCACTTAAACTTATAAATCAAAATGAAATATTATTATTTTTATATTTATAAATTTTATATTACTTTTTTTTCTACGTTACTAAAAATATTTTTCTTACTTCAATGGAGGAAGTCTACTCTGTTACTTATGTAAAAATAAATTTTAATGTCTTTGCTGTCCTAAGTGCTTCAACTTAGTTGAAGAAAACAAAAGATGGGGGAGGGGGTCGCGAAATTCTCTTCCACGAAATCATTTTTGTGTTTTCACAAAAGTTTGGGGTACTTGTGCATACAAATAAAAGATTTATTTTCAAATATTGAAACAAAATAAAATTTTACAAAAAGAGATTAACTCAACAAAAAAAATGTTTATATACGAGGTAAATAAAAATGGGTCAAAAATTCGATCTTGATTTCTCATTGAAATTTCATGTTTTCCGACATCTTGAACCCAAAAATGAAAGAGAAAAAAAAAGTTTTATCGGTCAACAAACAAACTAGGTACCTAAAGGAAAGCAAATAAATTATAGAAACTGATGATGGGTGTTCTCTCCTTGATTTATGCCCGGGCATTAACTAGGAGTTCATATCGCCTACTACCAGTGGACATGAGTCCGACTTTACTGTGGTCTTTAGCGAGTATCTGATATCATACAGTCCCGGGACCATCGTTTAACATCCCATCCGATGGGACGGGGTGCTCAAGGTTTTTTTAACTTATGAGAAAAAACAACTAAGGGCCTCGGCCGGGTAGCTACCGGCCCCTTCTGCTGCTCTACTATATTATATATATATATATTTTTATGAGTAATTAAATACAATTGGAGATAGGCTGTTTTTATCAAGTGCTTAACAAAAAAATGTTTAAAAAAATCTATTTAAAAGTTGACCCTAAACTGTTCATTATTAATCTCTGACTAACTGGTTTAGGTTCTGCTTAATAGAAACAGCTGTCTTTGTTCAGCCGTGGCTGACATATGGGTCCTCCATTACTTAGTGATTAGAGTGACTGGCTACTAAAAATTGTTCCCATTTTTTTGAAAAAATAAATAAATAAAATAACGTAAATTTAATGTCCTCCCCATTTTTTGAAAACCAATTAGAATACACAATTTTAAAATTCAATTAAAAATGTTTATGATAGAGGAAACCCCATTTTTTCTCATAGTTCCAAAATTAAAAAAAAAAGAATCATAAAATTCGTATTTTATATCTGTGGTTACAGGGAATAAATTGGTAAGTCTAAATTCGTAACTTTTCAAGGCAGCACTATCTTTCTGCCCAATACAAAAAAAATTGAACAAATTAAATTTATTATGCTGTGTAGTAACGTTAAAAGAACCGGACTAACATGACCTCTGTTTGAATAAATTAACATTCTTTACTTATGTATTCATATGTCCGTTCTTGATATAATACAGTTTTCTATAATACCGGCCATTATAGGATAATAGCCAAGTGGGATTTTTCCATAATAGAGAGAACAAGACCGACATATTTTAACTTTTTTTTCTTTAAAGTTATTAGTTTTAAACATTGTCGGTGATTTTGAAATTCTCCAGGGTTTTGGAATTCTTTACATTGTCAACAAAAAATGAAGAAATGTATCAAAAGGTTTCTATTATATATTTTTTGTACTATTATGTAATTATCTCATATATCAACGGTTATACTAACCATGTCGTTGACAGAAAAAATGTTTCTATTTTGAAAAAGAGAAAATTCCATTTGTAAATTCTTTTAATAGGAGAGTTATCAATTATATTGGTAGGGAAAAAATGGGGGACATTTTGTGTTTTCCGACCACATGTTTTACAAAATTAAAAAAATAGGGGACATTTTATGTTTTCCGACCACATGATTTTCAAAATTAAAAGTCATTGAGTCCTCTCTATGAACCCCTTTATAGGGTTTTGAATTTACATATAAAATTTCGTGTCGATACATTCATTCAATCGGAATATAAATATTTTACCTAGAACTTTTTATTTGCGCAGCAAAACGAAATATAAGGGAAGTTATGTAATCTGTCAGAAATTCGATATTGAATTTTCAGCGGAATTTCATGTTTTCCAAACCTGTTGAGCCTCCCCCCTAATCTGGCCCTTCCCTTTGGTCGATTTGATTGAATATCAGTATGTATCTTCTTTAGAGGGTTCTTGATTCACATATAAGATTATGTGTCGATGCATTTATTCTATCGGGAGTTATCGTGTTCAGTCATTTTTTCTTCATATTAGAAATCTTAGGGTAGGCAAAATTTAGGACTCCCAAAGTAGAGTCGGGGTCATGTCCACCAGAGTGACGAAAGAGTGCTCTGGTAGTAGGCGATATGACCTCGTAGTTAAAGCCCGGGCATGAGTCATAAAACCTAACCTAACCTATTAGAAATCTGGAGGTCAGTAAACAAGAAATTCCGGTGAAAACTCCGGATCGAATCTTTGACCGATTTTAATCACCTTTTGATTTATTTAAATGTATATGAATTCGATCATTTCATTTTCTCGGTCAAAAGCGTCATTTATGTTATATTTTATACTGTTAAAGCTGATTTTACATGCGCAATAAAAATGCAAAACGCAGCAGCAGCAAATGCACGCTATTGGCTGAGAGTCATTTAATATTAAAAGCACAGAAACCATAGCGTGCATTCGCTGCTGCTGCGCTTTGAATTTTTGCTGCTCATGTAAAGTCAACTTAAGTATTACAGTCAGTGGTTATGTCTCTGCCCCCCCCCCCCCCCCCTTGCTCAAAATCCTGGCTACGCCCCTGTCCGCAAATTTAACAAAACGTGTCTGCTGGCAATTTACAATTTCTAGATGATGACATTTTACTTTAAAAGACAACAATCAACTTTACCTATAACCACAGAACTGCATCTACACTCACAGACAACAGAAAGACATTTTGTGAAAAACATCGATGTTATATCGATATTGTTGATTTGTTACAGAAGTCGATATATTGAGGCCTTTCAGCTTTATATTAATAAAGTTGAAACATCACGTTAGAGCCATTTCTTGGTGATTAGTTTGAACAACTACGATTGCTATAAAAAGCGGTAAATTTGAAATTATTAATAAAAAAACTTTAAAATCTGTAAAAAAATGAATGTCATATTCGCGTTCAGCACATTATTTTCATACACTAATCACAAAGAAATAAACATAAATAATTGTTTGTTACGTAGTGTTATCCAACTTCCCCTACACTTCGTATATCTAGCTAGGGACGTTAAAATGTAAGGAAAATGAAGCATAGATGGAGCGATGATAGCCCCTAGCTTTGTTGGTTCCTTTAACGAATAAAGTAGATTATATTGGTCTTTTTTTAGTTGCTTTGGGAGATCTATATAGGCCCTGATGTATACAATCTGCCCAGACTGGTCTGAGGGATACAAGGCGCTAACAGTGAGTGAGGAGATACCAAAAATACCCACTGGGGGGGCAGGGCATCGTGCTCAGCACAAACACATTCAAGTTACGTGTAAACAGAAGCTCGCGTTATACGGCGTCTGGTCTAAAAGTGGCTGCCTCTTAGAGAAGTTTTCATACCTTCATCTATACATCACCACCAGGGGAGATCTATTTCGGAATAGAGTCGTCGGTGAATCACCGGCAATATACATCTATCACACGATTTAATCAATTAATGTTTCGCTCTCCGAAATTCCGAGATCGAAGTCTTAACTTTCATTATGTTTCAAGATCTCCTAAATACATTTTGATCATTTTCGCGATGATGTCTGTCTAGGTGAATGCGATTGGAAAGCTATGTCAAAAATTGATACCACTTTACTTCAGGGCCTAAGTTCATTTTACAAAATACCGCTTTTACTTATGATATATCCAAAAATCTGTTCAAGTAAATGTTGTAGGGATAACTGAAAAACACATTTTATATAGAAAGATTGTTTGCAGATCGTTCAGTCTTTGAGTTCAATGCCGAAAATCGTCGTGAAGTGTCGTTTACCCGAAAACGGTTAGTTCTTTCATGAAATTTGTTCTTACCGAAGATGTTCCTTATTAAATTTTCAATCGCCAGTGTGTCCTCAGATTTGAGTTAGGATCAATAGAGAGCGCTCTTTCGTCACTCTGGTGGACATGAGCCCGACTCTTCTGTGGGTGTTTGCCTACTCTAAATTTTTTATTCACCTAGGTTCATCGAGTATCTGACATCGTACAGGCTCGGGACCATCGCTTAACGCCCCATCCGAAAGACGCCATGCTTAAGTTTATTTTACCTTTTAGATCAAATAAACTAAGGACCTCTGCTGGGTTTCGAACGCACGATCTTGAGCTCAGAAGGCAAGCACGCTTACCACTGAGCTACCAGCCCCCTCAAAAAAATATATATGTGATGTGGTCATTACAGGAATTTTGTATACCAACTACGATTTTACTAATCACTCTCTCGCCTCTCTCAGATTCATTTCATACTGATGTAACTGATGGGTGTAAGAAAGTCACTCTCAGAACTACGCTGTACAATGAATCAATGAAAATTGCTGACGCTCAAACATTACTTTCTTCTATCCACCAGTAATGGCATATAAAAAGAATTAGAAGAGGGGGATGAGTGATCTGTATAAAAGTGGTTGGTATAGAAAGTCCTGTATTGGCCATATCACATATTTTTATTTATCTATACAACTTTATAATAAATTTACAACACAAAACCACATTTTCTAGTTTTTTATTTGACATTTTCAAATATTCCAAAACGAAAGTGTAGTGTAGTAATCGTGCGAAAATTGTGATTGGTATAAGTTAGTCCTATAATTGCTACATCACAATAAATTTCGTTCCGTAGTTGAGAGGTTCTTTTGAACGGACTCATTCTTTAATTTGATTGGAACATCTCATTTACTCAAAAACTAAAGATTCATGTACTCAGCAATTAGCTTTCAAAGTAAATTCCTTATCTATTCATAGTAATTTATTCACCTTTTATTAAAAATAAATAAATAAAAATAATTAGAAAGTGTATTGGAATGTCGTCTGAATATATAATCGAGAGAATTGGTCCCAAAATAGTGATCAAAGACTAAGGTACTTATTACAGCTAACTATAGGTAAACTGGTGTTCGGCGTTGGATCGGGAGGCGAGCGGCTTACCAATTACCGCTTCATAATAGCGCATTTTTTTTTTGTTTTTTTTCGCTTCTAAAAATACCCTTGGACACGAGCTGAGAGAATAAACATGCGAGGGGCTGTAGCGGTCGGCAATGATGAATTCGTTCTAATAACAGAGTACGGAGTTCTCGCGGCCGCCTTGAAGTTTGATTTTGAAAAACAAAAGAAAAAAACAAGATGTAGGCAGGTCTTAACAATATTTGTAGTAGAAGATAAATATCAGAGCTAAAACCGATCATTAGAGAATCCAAAACGATCAGTAGTCCCAATAAACCAACTGTATCTGTATCGTATACTCTATATTATGTTGTCTTCCTCAGTTAGTTATTGGGACTCATGCCCGGGCTTTAACTACAAGGTCATATTGCCTACTACCAGAGTGCTCTTTCGTTGTCTGGTGGTCATGAGTCTATCTACTGTGGGAGTCCTAAATTTTGCCAACCACAAATTTTTATTCTCCTAGGATAGGGGGTCTTTAACGAGTATCTGACATCGTACAAGCTCAGGACCATCGCTTAACATCCCATCCGAAGGACGACGTTCTATGTATTAAAACCAATCGACCATTTTGGCTAAAGTGTGTACTTGACTTAATGAGGGACTCATCCTGTTATTAAATTTTATGTCAATACTAAATAATCATATTTATTAGTTTTGGTGAGTCCCTGAAAATTAATAGGGGTCGTCCTTATGCGGATTTGAATTTAAATATAAAATTTCATGTCGATACATTCATTACATCGGGAATTATTAAAATTTCTGTGTTATGCCATTTTTTTTTTTTTTTTTTTTTTTTTTTGTGTATTTAAATCTTTCCAGTAAGGGAAAAACTTTCTTTTTATTTAAATAACATTTTTTATATTAGAACTGTTATTTTTTTAATATGCTACTCTGTCATATTCTACTATCAATAAAAAATATGTTATAAAAAACGCTGAAAATTCTATGAGGTTCTAATCCTCTTCACAAAGCCTAGAAAGGTTGACAATCCCTGGTTTAGTACATATTTCTCATGATAAAATGCTTTATATTTCTCGCTATATTTCTCAGGATATATGTTTTATATTTTATCTAATTGGTCGCCAGTAGCTCAAAGCTTGCGTACTTACCTTCTGAACTCAAGATCGTGGGTTCGAAAACCGACCGAGGCTCTTAGTTTATTTTATCTGGGAGGTAAAATAAACTTAAGCACACCGTCCTTCTAAAGGGATGTTAACCGATCGCCCTGAGCCTGTACGATCTCAGGTACTCGTTACAAGACCCCTGCCCTAGGTGAATAAACATTTAGGGTAGGCAAAATTTAGGACTCCCATAGTAGAGTCGGGCTCATGTCCACCAGAGTGACGAAAGAGCGCTCTGGTAGTAGGCGATAGTCATAATAACTAACTCTAATTGGTTCGGAGATGTAAATCTCTAAAGTGTTAACATTTTTCGTATCGCTCCTATTTATCAGCTGATTTGACCATAGCGTTATTTATGTTTAAAAAAAACTTAGCGGCACCTAATATGGTTTATAATTATATCTTAAATAGCTTATAATTACATGTATTATTAATTATCCAGTCAATTTATGAAATTCGAAGGGGTGTTACGTAAAAACGCAGTACTTTCCCTCTCTAGGATTGTTAGTTAATTATTTTTCCATATGTTAATGAGATTTTGAAAGGGAGGGAGGTTATATAACAGAGATGCCTCTCGCAGGATCTACAATATTAATTTTCTACCAATATCACAGTCTTCAATGCCAAAACGGTGAGTCCTACAGAAATTTTTCTTATTAAAAATGTCGCCGGTGAATCACCGGCAATGCACT
This sequence comes from Aradus depressus, assembly GCA_963662175.1. NCBI lineage: Eukaryota > Metazoa > Arthropoda > Insecta > Hemiptera > Aradidae > Aradus > Aradus depressus. The sequence goes on from OY759222.1 coordinate 7,154,519, forward strand.
TCACCAGAACGAATTAATCAATTAACTTTTCGCTCGTTTGCGCTAATATTCTACAGTTGAATTACATAGGGGATCCTGAAATCTCAAACTAAATTGTGAGTCGATAAATTCATTACATTAGCAGCTATTAGGGTTTTTGATTTGATTTTATGACTCATGCTCGGGCTTTAACTACGAAGTCATATCGCCTACTACCAGAGGGCTCTTTCGTCACTCTTGTGGACATGAGCCCGACTCTACTGTGGGAGTTCTAAATTTTGCCTATCCTAAATTTTTATTCACCTAGGGTAGGGGTCTTTAACGAGTACCTGACATCGCACAGGCTCAGGACCATCGCTTAACGTCCCATCCGAAGGACGGCGTGCTTAAGTTTATTTTACCTCCCAGATAAAACAAACTAAGGGCCTCGGTCGGGTTTCGAACCCACGTTCTTGAGCTCAGAAGGCCAGCACGCATACCACTGAGCTACCGGCGCCCTCTAAATTGTTGTATTATTCTATGATAATAGATTAATAATTTCTTATAATTTTATTTCCCTTTTCCTTAATCATGAAGTGTAATAACTGGCAGAGTTATTTGAATAACGGGTTATTAAATCAGTTGTGACCGTAGAGTTTCACCTGGCGGTAAAGTAACCAGTGTAACAGATAACCGGGTGTTTTAATAATAACTGGCATCCCTTGTGAGTGAAGAAGGGAGAGACATGTTTCTAGAGGCTACCGAACCCTTCAACCTGCTCCCAGTGTAAACACTTGAGGGCCCATGTTTGTGTGCTGTGTAGGGTAGATGGCGCCAGGGGTGGGTTCTTTTTTTTTTTTGAGGGGGTGGGGGGCCATCCGTTGCCTTGGGCGGCCTTACAAATTATCTCCAGGGCCCCACAGGACTATTTGAGGGCCTCCAGGTACACCCAGGTATAGTTTTAGTTTGTGGAAAACCTTTTCAAGATTTTCATGTCAATTCATGCTTTTAAGTGAACTTGACAAAAACCTTTTAAGTACCTTGAAGGAAGACATCTTTCTATTGCAATTTGTTGATGCACTTGTCATTTTGAGATGGCTATATTCAAAAATGCATGTCTAATTGCCAAAGGTTCACTTGGGTTTCCTTAGAAAAGATTTTTAGTGAATCTTTATGACATGAGTAAGAAGCTTGTAATGTAAACCTATTTATTATTGTTATTAGTTAGTTATTATGACTCATATCCGGGCTTTAACTTCAAAGTCATATCGCCTACTACCAGAGCACTCTTTCATCACTCTGGTGGACATGAGCCCGACTCTACTCTGGAAGTCCTAAATTTTGTGTACCTACTGTTTATTCACCTAGGATAGGGCTATTTAACGAGTACCAGACATCGCACAGGACTCTCGCTTAGCGTCACATCCGAAGACGGAGTGTTTTAACGGCATTAATATTATTATTCTTGCTTATTGAGCTGAAGATCGTGGGTTCGAAACTCGGCCGAGGTCCTTAGTTTATTTTATCTGGGAGGTAAAATAAATTTAAGCATGCCCTCCTTCGGCTTCTTCCTACATTTTGTGTCCATACATTCATTTTATCGGCAGTTATTATAATATTTGAGTATAGCTCCCACATAGTCCCCACTTTCCATTCGACCGATTTGGCTGAAAATCAATAAGTGTTATTCTTATGTGTTTCTGGATACACATATGAAATTTTGTGTTGGTAGATTCATTCTATCAGGAGTTTTTTTTTATTTTTGGAATGTGGATCGGAAAACATGAATTTCCGTTTCTCAGGTAGGCAGCGACTTTACCCATTTGACCACCGTGGTCCCCTATTTGTGTAGTTATGACTTGAGGACAAGTGTTTAGTATTTGAGACACAGTTGATGGTGTTGTAATACTCAGAGAGATAAACATCTTTCCGTTCCATTTAAGGAGAAAGTTGTCGCCTTCCCGCCCGGAGTACAAACCAGACGAGTCTTTGAGTTGGTACGGTAAAATTCAGTCATCGTTCACTATTACTTCACCCGGGCTATATGAAGTATAGGGGAAGTTATGTAATCGGTGAGAAATTCAATGTTAATCATTGAGAGATTTCACCAGAATTTCCAAAATTGATTTGTGTGTGTGTTTGAACAGGATAACTATCGACATAATGAATATATCGACACAACATCTTATATGTGTATCCGAAACAGAGTAAGGTACACAACTAATAATTTTCAGCGGAATTTCATTTTCATTGTTGACTTTCTGGAAATGAATCCTTTAATTAAACGAATATTTTTGTATTATGTCTGACAGACAACGTAATGTCCGAATACATTTTTTGCGTTTTGTGTCGATATAGTGGAAATACTATAATAAATAAAATTTAAAAAAATATTGTCTAATTCCACAAACATATACATAAATGTGTACCGGTGTCGGCTTATGCCATCGTCAGCACAAGGTTCAACAGTAATGGAGATATGAGCTAGGCAGGCATATTTATATTAACTTAAGAGTACCTGAGGTAGGAGGGGTCCTCCTCCGTTGGGAGTGGAAATCCCTATTCTAACGATATTGACCAACTGTGGATATAATTGAAAACACAATAACAAGAAACCAAAATATTATAAAATCTAAAATTATTAAAAGTTTTATATATATAATTATAAAAATCAATATAACATCACATAAATGTGCAGTATATAGTTACTTATGTCTGAGTAGAAGAATATTTGATCTATGTTAATATTTTTTTTTTTTTTTTTTTTTTTTTGGCTTTATGTACGGTGCATATTAGCCATGTCAATGTGCTATATATATATAATTATTTAAGACATCCATGGCCCCGGGAGGGAGTTCTATCTACGAAATAAAACTCACTCCCGGACGGGATTCGAACCCGCAAACCATGGTGAGACCATGCGACCAAAGCCCTACGCTCTAGCCCGCACGGCCACCATGGCTCCCATAATATAATATTAACTATAATATCAATTTGAATTTATAATAATTATAAATAATTATTATTTAAAAAAATTTAAATATCGATATAAAAAAATAAGTTATTAGAATAGGTTATATCAGGGTTATAGGTTTTATTTATAATATTGGATTTTTAAAAAATGTATGGGTGAAATTTGACAAATGTGATTTAGTAGAAAATTTGACGACAATCAATGTTATAATATATGATTGGAAGAGTAATTTATAGATCATTATGTATTTAGGTGAGTCCTCATCTGTCTTTTTAATATTATGTGAAAAAATAGTTATGAGAATTGTAATTATAATGTTGTTATTATTTAACAGAATTTGTATTTTTAGAATTGAAAATGACAAGAAGTCGAAACGTTTAATGAAATAAAGAAAATATTGTTTTTAAATAAAAATACCTCAATTGCCTCAAATTACCATATTGAAATATTATATTAACTAAAATAAAATCGGAAACAACAAATTCTATGTAATCAACGTAATATATAGCTATTACATGTCTGAACAGAAGAAATCGCAGAGAGAAAAAATTTAATCTTGGTTAATATTGACATAAATAGTTGTTAGTGAAGAGGTATTAACATTTCTCTCCTCTCTTCACTTGTAGACAATTAATTGAATAAATGCAACAAACTTAGTTTTTTATTGAAATTTTCCAAGTTTATAACTAAACCTAATAATAATAAAAATAAGGATGTTTTATTATAAGTTTCTATTATATGTCCGCACAGTGCCGGCCCGAGGCAAGTTTTGGGATGGAACGACATCCAATTATGGCGCCCCCCTTGCTTGCCCCTAATATATACCAGTTGTGCTTGCAAGCACGGAACTTGGAACATCTCGACAACATGTTAAGTCTCTGTCTAATTTGTAGATTGAAAACAGCCATGCTCGTTGGCACTGTACTCTTCACAGTACCTATAGGAACAGTTGATGTAGAATGACAAACAAAATGTGTAGGAATTAAGGTACATTTATCACAGAAATTATACTATAAAGAGATCATTCATTTGTATTATTTTACTGATAAAACAAAATTTAGTCAACATTCATTGAGTATAATCAACTTTGGTACTGGTTCTTATTATGTTCACTAATTAATGTAACAATGCTTTAAAAAAATCTAAACTATTTAGGTTTAGGCTAAAGGCCTTTATAAAAATATTTTTTTCCTTTTTCTTAACCACTGTAGTGCCGGCCCTGTGTCCGCGTTTCTCAACACAAAAGTTGAAAATGTACTGTCCGTACAACTCAACTCACTAAGTAGGTGTAAAATAAAGTGATGGATCAGCTGTTGGAAGGTTACACTTGTTGATCAGGTTACAAACAGTGACTGAACTAGAGTAGCAGTGATTGGATGACCTGTAACAGTGATTGTACAAAGAACAGTGAAGTGAGGGAAGGTTAACTGGCGCCTCGGATCCAACTAATAATAGGCCAGCTTTATATACAAGGCTATGTAAATAGGGGGGCGCCCCTTGCACCATCAGTCACTATCAGATCTGGCACATTTCTTATAGTGCACTAGCAGGTTACCCGGCGTTGTGCGGCAGTTGTATTTCCTCACCTCAAACTGATAAGGTTTGATGCCCTGATAAGAAATAGTGTAGTCTCGAAAAACCGAGCTCTGATAATCCGAGTTCTCGATAATTCGAATTATTTTTTTTGTTATACAGTAGAACCTCGATTATCCGGGGTAATGGGGGGACAGGTCGCATGGACAAAGAAAAACCACGGTTAATCGAGACACTTTTTATTTAACGAATTACATATGTCATGTTATAACGTTATCAGGGCTTGAAATATGAAGTAATCCTTCTTAAATTCATGACGTCAAGAAAGTCAGGTGGTCCGGTTTTCGAGATACATGCTGAAAACGTCCTGAAATGTAGTTTTGAAACATCGTTTCCTTGATTTACCCCCATTCATTTGTCACTGGAAGCGTTGCAAGCCAGTTCGTCCAAAGCAGTTGTTGGAAAATCTTTTCTCGCATACATTTCTCTCGTTACAGCGAAATTTCATAGTAATTTTTACAGTGATTTTCGGCCTAATTTTTCCTTTACGGGTCTTTCCAAGTGTAATCGGTTTAATGAGTGATACGTTTATAACGATTCTGGAAAACAGTAAGAAGTTTGGTTGAGGCTCAGGGGGGGGAGGGTGCAATTAATGAATTTTTAATATTGATTTGTTGATATGATGACTATCGACTCGAGTACACTCTCAATAGAAAGAAATTTGCGTTGCATGTATAATCTTCACTTCTTATCGGTGTACCCCAGACCGTCGTTACAGTGCAAGTTAATTAGTCTAACCAAGAGACTGCGCTTTGTGCGAGTTCTTATGTTTGTGGTAGTACTTATGGAGGGGGAACTAATCCTTAGTTAATAGTTACGTAGACAGAGACCGCTCTCACGGTCCACGAGCACACGGTAAATGAGCTTGGCTGCAAGGAAAAATAGACGAACATTTACCTGCAATTAAATTTTCATTAAATTATTATGTTTTGTGTATTTATTAGAATAAAAAGTTGTCAATGATTCACCGACAGTGTACTTCCCCAAATCGAATTATTTGTATTAAAGTTTGCGAACTCTCTATTAACCTTTCTTTTCCATGGTTCAGTTGAACAGAAAATCAGCAAGTGTCTTACTTATAAACCTCTGAATCTACATACGAAATTTCTTGTTGATTTATTTCTTGAAATATAGTTAGTTATTATGACTCATGCCCGGGCTTTAACAACGAGGTCATATCGCCTACTACCAGAGCGCTCTTTCGTCACTCTAGTGCAGTGATTCTCAACCTGTGGTCCGCGGGAGGTTTTCTTGTGGTCCGCGAAATATATCAGCCTTTCGGCATAATAATAAAAAAACTAAAAAATAAAAGTCTAAAAAAATAAAGCATTGGGATTTGTCTTATAAATAATAAAATTAATTAGTACGCGGCTATTGTGGAATCGGTCTGTCTGCTTGCCTGAGCCCGGCTGTGTACCTGTGTAGCTCATGGCCGACTCCCGAGCACCTCTCCCACTCTCCCCGTCCGCGCTAGCCCCCAAATTTGTGTAAATATAACAATAATTAAAGAAATAATTATAATATAGTAAGTAAATAATAAATGTTTCAAGGTTAATGCTCATTTCTTGGATCTTTTTGCCATATTTTGCTCTTTGACTGAATTCCATGACTGGTCCGCCATTGATCAGGTAAGGAATCTAGTGGTCCGTGGGTATGAAAAGGTTGAGAACCACTGCTCTAGTGGACATGTGTCCGACTCTACTATGATCCTAAATTTTGCCTACTCTAAATTTTTATTCACCTAGGACAGGGGTCTTGTACTGTATCAGTACCTGACATCGTACAGGCTCGGGACCATCGCTTAACGTCCCATCCGAAGGACGGCGTGCTTAAATTTATTTTACCTCCCAGATAAACTAAACTAAAGGCCTTGGCCGGGTTTCGAACTCACGATCTTGAGCTCAGAAGACAAGCATGAGCTACCGGCGCCCTCAAAACAATATATATGTGATTTGGTTATTAGAGGAATCCAGAACATATTATCAATTACGTTTTCGCACTACCTATATAACCAATCGACTCTTTGGGCTAAAAATGAATATGTTGGTTGACTTACGTAGGAGACAACACAACTGCCGAAATAGTGAATATATCGACAAGAAATTTTATGCGTGAATCGGTCCCTGATTAAGACACCTTTTCATTTTCATTTTCGGTAAATTGAGTTCAGAGGGTTATTATTTATTTTTTTTTTTCAGAATTTCTTAGCATAGAAATTGATTGATGGACATATTTTTAATAATATATATTTTTCGTTACCGATGGAAGGTAGGCTAATAATCTTTTTGTTTCTTCCATTTAGAGGTGTGGGTACATATAGAGGTCAGGTTTCCAGTACATTAAGAGGTGAGCAATAGGTCAAAAGAAAGGTCCTACAATGAGATAAGTAGGTACTTTGGTAATATATAGTTAACACTAGATAAGATGGCAGGTGATGATGTCATTGAAGGATCGGGTGAAGGAGAACTGGGAGAGTTAGAGACATCAAGGTGAGAGCTGGAGTGAGCTGGAGACCATTTGATATCAACCTGGCGCCGAGCCTATAGTTCAGACAGCACCCACCGCCCGAAATCGACCAGTGAGGGTCGACAAAAGGTCACTCAAGGTCTACAGGTTGACGGAAACTAAGAAGTCGACAATATATTACAGGATTTGTATAGAAATATCTGGTAAGGCCTACAGAACATGTACAAAGTTTCAAGTCGATTTGTCGTTCACAGACACAGACAGACGGGGAAATGTTTGTTCATTTTTGGAATCAGGAATTTGGGTGAAACTTACCTCTTTGCATAACTTACCTTGGGTTTGTGATAATTATAAAAAAAGTAAAATGTTAAATTAAATAAAAATTCAAATTAATAATTAAATAATAAATATTATCACATTTCCTGTAGAAATTATAACTGGTCTACTAAATTTTGATTTATACAGTAATTTCCGAAAAGGGCCCTAAAAATATCAAAAGTTCAAGACGTACAATTTTTAAGAAAGTGCACGTATTTTTAAACAAATTTCAATTAACTAACAAACTTTTCATTTGGAGTTCTTCTAAATTTACTAAAAAGATGCCATATTGTTTTTCTTAATTTGTCAAAATTTTAAATCTAATCCAAAGGTGCATATAAGTTATCTTACTGGGTTCTAAGGGAAAATGAATAGCATAGAGTGAGAGAATAAATATTCGCTTTATTTACCTAAACCTACATTATAAGTATAATCAAAATGCCAATATCAAATAAAAAAATCATATTACAATAAAAATCTTACAAACTAATTATTTAAAACTAAATCAGTTCTTTTTCTGTTTTATAGTGGCCATTATTTATAATTCTTTTATATTTTGTGCATATATACATATTAATAAAAAGTACCTTTTCAATTCTACGTACTTCTATGTTATAATTTACACTCCTACATCGCCTCTACATCTTCTCTCACTCAGACTGGTTCACTACACCTTAACGCTAAAAACACTTCTCTCTCTAGACTGTCCACTTCCACATCTCTCCTTCGATTTAGACTGTCTCACTATACAAAAACAGCTGATCGTCGTCTTTTGTTTTACATTCATTTGTTGTTCACATTTACTAATTAAGTTACTTCACTCCTAACAGCTATTTTTATACAAATAATAATAATTGGTTTTATAATATATTAATAATGTTAATGTGTGTAAATGTTTTACATGACAGGTTATTGACAAATTCATTTTCAACTCAATCGGCCGGAGAACGAGAGGTGGGCTTCCTGGGGAAGTACGTTGCAGCAAATTCACCGATTAATTTTTCCACATAATATTTGAAACGATGGAAGAAAAAAATGAAAAAAAGTCATCGGTTATTAGGATTTTTGAATTCAGTTCCCCTGACCCCCCCCCCCCCCCCACCCCCTTCCTTCCCAGACGATGTTGCTGAAATTTGAAAGGTTATGTCCTCATTGGACGTTTTTCATTTCATTGACAGTTATTAGGGTTTTTGTGTTGAGCCTCCTCCTAATCCCTTTCTCTTTGACCGACTGTGCTGAAAATCAATAGATGTCGTTAGAAGGTTCTGGATTCACATATAAAATGTTGTGTTTACACAAACACATCTACATACAGCAATTTATTTTTCACTATTTTGGATTCTGAGGGTTGAAAGATATGAAATTCCTGTGAAAAATCAACATTGAATTTTTGATCGATTACATAACTTCCCCTATACTACAGCTGGGGAGTAAACAATTGATAAAGAATATTTCAAGTTAAACTTTCTCCTAGACTCTCTCCATTCTCTTCTGATATACCTGCGTCAAAAATATATACCAATATGAAATATGGTCATAAGGGATTGAGGCGCTGACCTAGCGGTGACATTCCAGATGGAATCTAAACCTATATAAAAGAAACTTTGGGTCCATAACTTGTCTCCTCTCAAAGTTGGATAACATACCCAACCGGTTATGCATATTGGCTAAGCCCATTAAAAGAATATATAAATAATAATAAAAAAAAAAACAAAAAAAACATGACTGCCATTTGAATATTAATTTTATCAAAATTTATTTATTTTCGACCTCTCAGGATTTTAAATGATCCTGGATAAAAGAAATTATGTACTGATATGCAAAATTATGGCTTCATGTCGTCTTGAAAAAAAAATAAAAAATATAATCTGGTGATTAGTAACCATCAGGTGATTTTGTTTTTACATCATCATCTATACAAAGTATGGAGGAAATTGTATAATCGGTCTGAAAATCGATGATGAGTTTTCAGATATTTTCCATATTTTCCGGCCTGATTCCAAAAATTAAAAGAAATAGTGTGTTCCTGGGAACACGATTTGTGATAAAGAAAATTATCTAAAATAAAAAAAAATAAAAATAATAAAAATAATTGAAATAATAAAATTATTAATAATTAAAACAAAAATAATAAATATTAAATAAAATTATTATCACATTTCCTGTAGAAATTATAACTGGTCTTCTACTAAATTTTGATTTCTACAGTAATTTCCGAAAAGGGCTCTAAAAAAATATCGAAAGTTCAAGATGTGCAATTTTAAAGAATGTGCACGCATTTTTTAAAAAAATTTCAATTAACAAACTTTTCATTTGGATTTCTTCTAAATTTACTAAAGAGATGCCATGTTGTTTTTCTAAATTTTGAAAAATTGTTAAATCTAATCCAAAGGTATAAATTATCTTATTGGGTTAACAGGGAAAATGAATAGCATAGAATATGAGAACAAATATTTGGGTTTATTTTACTTAAACCTAGATTATAAATTGAATAACTAACAGATTTAATTATAAAAAAAATTTCGAATTATTTACAAAAAGAAATCTTACAAATTTATTTTTATATCTACTTTAGTCTCTTTTTTCTGCTTGAAATATTGTGGCCATTCTTTAATATAATGTTATTTTGGGCATATATATGTACCTACACACGAATAAAAAGTACCTACCTTTTCTCTCCTATTTCACTGTTATTTCACACTCCAACATGGGTCACTAACTTAAGCCTAAAAACAACTCTCTGTCCACCTTCACATCTCAACTCCAGCCTCTCACCTCCACAACACAACTTAGACTGGTCCACCTTATTAGAACAGTTGATGGTCGTCTTTTGGTCTCCACTCATTGGTTCGTTTTAAAACAAAATGCGACTTCATGTATTTATTTAGTTATTTCAGGTGGGGGGGGCTGTACACAACTATAAAATTATATTATTATTTTTATTTCAGATGTGTTTATATTCTAAGATTATCACTATCGGTCTATGTATATAATTTATGGGCTATTTTTTATGTTTAAAATTATATTACGTATCAAATTACCGGTTTAGCGGAAATAAATATTTATATTATTATTATTATTATATACGTCCCAGTTATGGGAAGTCATTTTTTCCGGTAGACAATGTCGGCGAATTTTTTTTTTTTTTCTATGGCAGCAGGAAATGAAGAGGAGGCCCCGACACGATCCCGGAAGTGAAGGTTCCATATCAGGAGGATAGAGGGCGCCACCATGACGATAACGGCGGGAACAAACAGCGTTTGGTCGAGTGATAACAGAGCGGGAAAACAATGTGGTGAGAGGCGGGCTTTATCGAACCAGTAGCCTTACAAGTGGGAAGTGAGGCGTCCCTTACTCAGGAGGAAGCAGGTCTTCATTACCGCATGGCAGCAACTTAAATTAACGCATTGAAACCCTTCAGTGTGTGATCTATTAGTTGGTACTTCGTTATAATACTTTTTTCCCACAACTTTAATAATACAGACAGACATTTGGTATTTTCTACTTTTAATTCAATGGGTTGGAAAAATATAAATTCCACTGAGAAAAAACATTGAATTGTCCGTTGTATTATGTATGCGTATCTGGGGAAGCAAGAAACATTGAATTGTCCTTTGTATTATGTATGCGTATCTGGGGAAGCAAAAAACATAGAATTGTCCGTTGTATTATGTATGCGTATCTGTGGAAGCACAAAACATTGAATTGTCCGTTGTATTATGTATGCGTATCTGGGGAAGCACAAAACATTGAATTGTCCGTTGTATTATGAACGCGTATCTGGGGAAGCAAAATAAATGATAATTTATAACCGAATATTGTGAAGGGACATCGTTCACGGAAATTTCCTCGTATTGCGCGTATAAAACATGTTCTTTTTTACTGTCCAATTCGTTGAGAGAGAGAGAGAGAGAGGGCTTGGCTCCCCCCAATTGATCCTCCCCTCTCTCAACTACCAGGTGGTAGGCGCCGCTCCCTACATCTGCCAGTCTGCGCACCTGTCTCCCTCACTCTGTTGGACAGTATGCTAATTTGTGGGATTCGAACCCGTTATTCTACTGCAACGGCTTTCTTTCACCCTAAGTAACAGTTGTCAAGAATTTTTTCAGTATTGAGTATAAATAATAATTTGATGAACATTTTTGGGACTCAAAATAATTTTTCATCAAAATCAGGATGTAGCCTACATAAATTCTACATAAGAACCTAATTAAGTTTTAGTTATAGCGGTAAAAAAAAATTTATATATATATAGAGAGAGAGGGCGCCGATGGGACGGTCCCAAACCTGTACGATGTCAAGTACTCTGAGTAGAGTGCTCTGATAGTAGGCGATATGACCTTGTAGTTAAAGCCCGGGCATGACTAATAATAACTAACTACAGTAAAACCTCGTTGTAACACTCCGCTAGGGAACAGGAGAGGAGCGCGTTATAACCGGAAAAACAAAAAAAAAATCAATTTTTATTTCTCTCAAAATTTTATTTTACATCATTAGAATAATAGGCAATAAAACAGTCAGGTAAGTAATTAAAATTTAAATTAAAAACATATTAATTAATTTCTATTTGTCTGTACGTCCCTAGCAACCAGAAGATATGGCCGTCTCCCTAGCTACACGTTTGTTTTTGTGACTCATGTCCAGGCTTTAACAACGAGGTCATAACGCCTACTACCAGAGCGCTCTTTCGCTCTGGTGAATCATGAGACCGACTCTACTATGGGAGCCCTAAATTTTGAAACTGTATTTGAGCACAACATAATTAATAAATGGCTAGTAATAATTCAAGGCAATTTTCGCCAACGGAACCCTTTAATGTGTGATCTGAGTTCACTTCTCCATAACATTTAATAATCCTTTGTTCTGACGGACTGTTTACTCAGTGTCGTTAAACCGATAAAGGTTCAGATGCCCTCCGTATGTATGTAGCTGTTATCAGTTGAGGGGAGGTTATTTCTGATAAGGAGGGTTATAGGTCGAACTCCGGTCAACTTCGATTAGCTGCCACTCCTCCTTATAGAACCATCTGAATCACTCTTTATTTCTTTATATTTTCATTTTAAATAGTTTATTATTTTTGTAAAACCATAAGCACACCGTCCTTCGGATGGGAAGTTAAGCAATGTTCAGCGAGCCAGATACTCATTAAAGACCTCTAGATGAATAAAAATTGACTCCCACAGAAGAATCGGGCTCATGTCCACCAGAGAGCCGACAGAGCGCTCTGGTAGTACTTTAACTCCATAGTATTTTTTTTTTTTTTTTTTTTATATAAATTCTTTATTTTGAATATTTACAATCGGTATAAAACATGAGTAAATTTGATGAATGACACATAGTATGTGACCGGGTATGAGTCACAAAAATGTAGGATTCCCACCAGAGCGACGGTAGAGCTTTCTTGATGTTGGCGATAGGAGCTCACAAAACGAAAAAGTGGTATGAATCATAAAAACAGAAACATAAAAACATTTCCAAAACATAAATTCGATATTAAAAATTATATAACTCCCGTTATAATGAATATATCAACACGAAATTATATATTTGTATACTGCATAACGATGACACTTATACATTTTCAGCTGAAAAGGCCAAAATGAAAGTGAGATTCAGAGAGGATGAGGTTTCTTCTCAAAAAATCCTAATAACTGGCAATGAAATAAGGATATAGAATACCTATTGATCTTCAGCCAAATGTGCCTTAAAAATAAAAAAGTTTAAGTGAGAGTGGAAACAAAGTTTAATAAATAATTCGAACTGAAGAAGTACACTTCCCGTGATTATCCATTTTTTTGGATTTAGGAGGACGGGGAAGATAGAATTCCGTTCCAAAACCAAAAGACCTTGGTTGGGTTTCGTACCCGCGATCTTGAGTACAGTAGTTGGCGGCCCCCAAAAGGAGAATGTTTCAATCTAGACTAATATATCACGTTTAGGAGACGCTAACTTGCCCATTCCTTAAGTAGATAGCCTGTTTCCTCTTGAATTACATAAACGGTTCTAAAGTTCAAGGATCTGTCTCTATTTTTATACTTGCTAAAATCTTACTGCATCTCTGCAGGCAACTTGTCCATGAAGGAATTTAGGCAATAAATGTTCTTTTTGGGTCAAGCATTGCCTCAAAAATGGCAATGAATGTCGAAAAGTTTCGACTCGAAGTACTGTAATCCCTCAAAATTCGTCAATTCCTTATTCTTGTGTGTCCTTTATTCGCTATCGATTAAATGTCCACTATATTAACATTCGCGAGTTCTAATTTAATTTCTTTAATTACTATGGACTTGAACTACTACCAGAGCGCTCTTTCGTCTCTCTGGTGGACATGAGCCCGATCCTCTTGTGGGAGTCAATTTTTATTCATCTAGGGGTCTTTCACGAGTATCTGGCTCGCTGAACATTGCTTAACGTTCCATCCGAAGGACGGCGTGCTTAAGGTTTTTTCATCTCTTAATTAAAAAGCCTAAGGGTTGTTTTTTTCTGATTTCTTGCTCTGGCTTTCAACTATGAGGTCATATCGCCTACTACTAGAGTCAAATCCCAATGAGATTCAAACCGTCAAATTTCAGCGAGAGGGGCTCAATTTAAAACAATCTAATAACAGTCGATGTTATGAATTTATCGACACAAAATTTAGTATGAGGATTTAGGAGTCCTTATGTTAGTGAACCAGGGGCGAAGCTACCGCTGTAGCAGTTGAACCAATGATACAGGGCCACCGTAGGGCTACCGAAATCGTAAAATGTTATCCATACTCATACTGATAAAAGCCAAGCCTTAATGAATAAATATATATAGGTCAGTCAATATACTTTTGAAAACCCCCGAAATTCAGACTGAGTTGTAATATTTTACGAAAAAAATTTTCATAGATTCATCGAAAAATTTCGCCAAAAAAAGGCAAGAAAAGAACCTATTTAACCACTAGAATATATATATATTTTTTTAGTTTTTATTCAACGTCGCATCGACTTCAGGGTCATTAGCGACGACTATTGTGTCTACATGGCCTCATAGAGGTTTTGATTCTTTAAGGAACTGGATGAGTCCGTTGTATTCGTCGTTGGATGTTTGGAGTAGTTTTTTCATATCAGTCGGTAGTTGGTATTTATTTCTTAATGTGGTGTAGTTTGTGCAGTCAGTCAGTATATGTTGTACTGTGAGCTCTGTGTAGTCTTGGTTGCAGGAGCATGTCGGCTGTTCAAGTCCAACTAGTAAGTAGGAATGTGTCAGTCCTGTGATGATCACCGTGTCTCGTCTGTTCATTGTACTTGGAGGTTTCCACGGCTTGTTTTCTTCTATTATTCTTCGGAGTTTGTTGAATATGTATTGTTGTTTTTGTTATTTTCCAAAAAAATGCCCCGGTCGACTGGTTTTGAATGAGTAGCGAAACGTTAATTGATTAACTCGTTGTGGGGAAGTACATAGCCGGTGAAGCCCGGACGTTATGCCCCTATTTCTGCCTTCATATTGGCAGATTTCCTGCTAATGATGGATACTGAGAGAGCCGGGCGGTCCGCTTTGCTCTTTCTCCCTTCCTCGCTCCAGTCGAGTTCTCTCTGCTCTGGTATGGGCCGTTTCTTATATCAGACCGGATTCTTTCCCAGACCTGCCTGGAATACTGATGTACCCTCTGGAATCCTTTAAGGCTCCATTTAGGATAATTGCAATTGTCAGCTCCACAGACCAAACTTTATATAGGTTATGCAGGCTCAGAGTGGCCTCCCTTGGTCCATAACTAGCCTTTAAAAAAAACATTTTAATGCTATTTGATACATGCTGTTCCCGGTGTGGGTTCCATGATACCCATGGAGCATATCGTGAGTGTACCAAGTTCCGAATTCAGTTAACGAATATTTTTTTTATTATGTAATGAAATTGTGAAAACTGATTTTTGTAATACTTGAAAAATATAACAATAAAAACATTCTTGAATATTGAATTATGGGGAGCTCAATTAAAAAAATCGTAATAACTGCCGATGTAATGATAGGCGATTGACAGGAACAATATAAGTTTTAGTTTTGTTTTTTTTGGTGCAGGTTTACTCCATAGGTAAACGACGGTATGGATTTTTTTAAATCCGCTCGTTGGGTGGTATAGATTAATCAATTGAGTCGGTAAATACTATCCTTTGAAACAAAAGATTATGCATTGTTAAATTGTTGGGAATTTTTATGTAAAATCATTATAAGTTAGGTGAAATACAAATATATATATATATATATATTTTTTTTTTTTTTTTTTTTTTTTTTTGCGCGCAACATTAGGTCTCAAATACTCCAATACCCAAAAATTAGTTTCACAGGTTGTAAAATAAGATGTAGTCTGACCTCACAGATTTTTATTTATAATAGCTAGCCGGCTTTCGAGGTTACCCTCATCATCAGGCAATCTGATGAAAAAGTATTTTTGTAAATAAAATTTAAATTTTTTTATAATAAAAATAAATATAATCATCCAAAAACTTTAACAATTTAAAATTTCATGGATGGGGACAGATAGGTTATTCCTGTTTCCCATCTAAAATTTTAAATTTTATTTACAAAAATATATTTTATCAGACTGCCAGATGATGAGGACAACCTCGAAAGCCGGCTAGCTAATACAAATAAAAATATGTGAGAGGTCAGACTATATCTTATTTGACAACCTGTGAAATAATCACTTCTCACTACATCAGCCATCTTCATACCAAAATTTAGTATTCAGAGGCCACTATGTAAGTCAGATATTGGTGTTTTGGTCCAAACGTTTGATTGGATTTGGAGGGAGAGCGAAAACATAAATAATTAATTCCTGTTGGGGAAGTACATAGCCGGTGATTCATATTTTTGACAGTGTTTATCTTTACTTCATATTTACGAAGTTGGGTGGACATGTACAACACATGTCGAGAGAGCTCGGGATCAGTGTGGCAATGGCTTGGCGAGCGACCAACAGTCGGTCAATCTATGGCGAATCGCGGTCGTCGCCAGCTCTTCACACTGATTTTCTCTGCTCAATATTATAACCATTATTACCCCACATTTTTTAAATATCAAATATCGATATTTTCTTTTCGATATGCAACGATACTAAAGTTACATTATATGGATAGACGTGTTCTCAACATGTATGAAATCATTTTTTGAGAAACAGTTAAATCATTTTATAAGATTTACAATTATTGTTAATTATGATTCAGCACTAGTTGCAGCAATGTTGCAATAAATAAGGAAAATAAATAAATGAAAAAAAACTTTCCAAAACATGAGTGATGAAATATTTTAATAATCAGACAGATATAAGAACAGCAGCTCAGATATCATAACTAACGATATGAGCTATTATCATCCCTGTTACTTTTTACGACAAAACTAACGAGAAAAAAATTGAAAAATTAATTAAAATATTTAATTTTTAAAAAGTTGCATCAATCGTTGTATATTACTTGCCCAGCAGCTATACGAAGTATAGGGGAAGTTATGTAATCGTTCTGAAATTTGATGTTCGAGTTTTCACTGGAATTTCATGTGATTCCAAAAATGAAAAAAACAAAACCAGTACTGGTCTGCTAACCCAGTACTACTGCTAACCCCCACGCATTCAGTTTCAATAGGTAGGTCATCGATTTTTCAATATCGATTTTTATGTACACTTTGGAAGGTTATTTTTGTCTCCAAAATACACAAAAAATTGAAAGATTGTGGGAATCCACAAAATGGGGGTAATAAAAAAAGAAGAGCGCGGGGGCTCAACGCAAAATTCTAAAATTACTGCTGAGAATCCGAACGTTTGCCTACTGTAGTATTCAACATTTTCCCTGTTAACCCAGTAAGATTTTTTGCAAAATGTAGAAAAACAATATGGCATCTCTTTAGTAAATTTAGAAGAAATCCAAATGAAAAGTTTGTTAATTTAATTTTTTTTCTTTCTTCGAAATTGCCCGTCTTGAATATATTTTTTTAGGGCCCTTTTCGGATACTAGTGTAGAAATCAAAATTTAGTAGAAGATCAGCTATAATTACTACAGGAAATGTGGTAATTTTATTATTTAATTTTATTTAATATTTGTTTATTTAATTATGTATTCTTTATGTTTTAAATATTATTAATTCAATTATCTATTTATTTTAATTTAATACATTTTTTTAATCATCACACTCCATTGGGGGAGTAATAACTTCCACATTCGCCCAGGTTATTTTCTTACCATGTAGTGCCCTGTTAGATATTCGATCATCTTTCTCAATGTCTTCCGGGCCAGTTCTATTTATTGATAATTGCGCTTATTGTTGTTATTATTAGTAACAATGTTTGTTCTCTATGTAGGAAGTGCAGTGGCGCCACTGAAGCACGCCCTCCTTCTTCTTGCCAAATTGCATCTCAGCCAGAACACACAGTCCCAAATATTTGGCACCTCACCCGAACTGCAACACTACGATTACATACATTTTATACTAATGATGTGTCCTAATCTATTTTTTACCACACTCCTTTATCTGGAGGTCTTATGCACTGTCATAAGTCATCAGGTGAATCACCGGCAATGTACTTCCCCACAACGAATTAATCTATTAATTTTTCTCTCCCCCAGTCGACCGTTTGTGCTATTATTCAATAGTTAACTTGCCTAGGGGCTCCTAAATTGTAATAAATTTTGTGTCGATAAATACATTATATAGGCAGTTATTTGGGTGTTTGAATTAAGCCCTCTCCCCTGAACCCCCACTCCTCTTCGGCCGATATGGCTAAGTTTTGTCCTCATTACGTTTTGACACTAAATATGAAACTTCATATTGAATCATTCATTACAACGGCAGTTATTAGAGTTTGTGAGTTAAGCCTGCCCTAATCTCCCCCTCCCCTTTGGCCAATTTGGCTGAAAAACGATAGGTGTTGTTGTTAGAGGGTTCTGGGTTCACATATAAAATTTTGTGTCGATATTAATTTCATATTATTATATTTGGGATCAAGAGGTCAGAAAACATGAAATTCCGTTGAAAAATCCGCATTGAACTTGATTATAAAACTTCCCCTGTACTTCGTATATCTATCTATACATAGGCTCGTAGATCCTCATGGCGTTTCGATTTAAGATTCCCCCTTCCCTTACGCTGATTCCGCCGGAAATTCATAATTGTTGACCTTATGGGTTTTTGAATTTACATATGAAATTATATGTCGATACATTCATTACATCGGCAGTTATTAGAGTTTGTGAAATAAGCCACCCTTCTAATCCTTTGACCGATTTATCTGAAAATTGATAGATGTTGTCCTTATGACGTTCTGGACACAAATATAAAATTTCGTGTTGATACATTCATTCTATCGGTAATTATTGACAAAAAAAAAACTCTAATAACTGTTGATGTAATGAACTGTTGCTTACTGAGCTCAAAATCGAGGGTTCCAAACCCGACCAAGGCCTTTAGGTTTTTTATCTGGGAGGTGAAAAAACCTTGAGCACGTCGTCCTTCGGATAAGACGTTAAGCGATGGTCCTGAGTCTTTTCGATGTCAGGTACTCAGGTACTTTTATTTTTTCATTTTTGGATTTTGGTAGTCTGATTTCCTGTGAAAACTCAAATTCGAATTTCGTATAGCTTTGATTCTAAGGATCTTATTTTTTTTATGTGGCGAAAATGCCTTGAGGTAGTCTTTTAGAGGGGACGTTAAACAGCGGTCCGGAGCCTGTAGATTGTCCGGTACTTAGATCCCTGGGTGTTCACACATCAACAGTCTGAAGTAGGAGTTCCGTGCCAGTTCCCTGTTTCCTTCATCTCCATTGTGGCACACAATACTCGTACAGTCTGACACACTAACAGATACCATTCGACCTAAATATCTACTTAAAACTTTAGTTTCTCTGCCTCTCACTTGACAGGAAAATACAAGATACTATATCTAATGTCTCCAGAAGGCGTCGGTAGCTCAGTGGTATGCGTGCTTGACTTCTGAGCTCAAAAAGCGTGGGTTCGAAACCCGACCGAGGCTCTTAGTTTATTTTATCTGGGAGATAAAATAAACTTAAGCATGCCGTCCTTCAGATGGGACGTTAAGCGATGGTCCCGAGCCTGTACGATGTCAGGTACTCGTTAAAGGCCCCTGCCCTAGGTGAATAAAAATTTAGGGTAGACAACATTTAGGACTACCACAGTAGAGCCGGGCACATGTCCACTGGAGTGATGAAAGAGCGCTCTGGTAGTAGGCGATATGAGTAGTTAAAGCCCAGGCATGAGTCATAAAACCTAACCTAACCTAACCTCTAATGTCTCCACTTGAAAATAATTTTAAATCCTTAATGTTATTCAAGATAATAGTAGGCGATTGAGTTGAAACCCGGGCATGAGTCACTAAAACAAACAATCCAAAGAAAAACCTATTTAAAAATAAATTAAACAAATGATTTTTTAAATGCTTATTTTTGTTCGTTTTGATAAATGGTCTTATAAATGTGTGAAGGTTACTCAGAGGTCTCCCCCGAAGCCAAGTTTGCCCGAATGATAAAACCTCCTGTCTGTGTGTGTCGTCATAGCTGCCAACCAGCTCTATTTGAACCTCTGTCACCAGCGACCTTTGTTTTAACTTATCGTTAAATTTTGCAAAAATACGTGTACCCTTCCTTATCCAACAATTTGTCACGACGTATTTATAGAAATACATTACTCTCTCTGTTATAACAGTCTCCTTCATTCTTTGGATTTGGATATAACGCGTCCTGCGTTCGATTCGAATGATTTCTACATACTTTTTGACCTCTTCAGCCAGCATAACATTGAAATAGATGCAACTGAAAAACTAATGTCTTTATGAACTAATGTATTTACTTCTGAATATTCTACTTCCATGAAAAAGACTGCTGACCAAGCAAACAAAGATCCAGCTCTTTAAGACCC
The DNA here is from genome assembly GCA_963662175.1 of Aradus depressus. Taxonomy (NCBI): domain Eukaryota; kingdom Metazoa; phylum Arthropoda; class Insecta; order Hemiptera; family Aradidae; genus Aradus; species Aradus depressus. The sequence goes on from OY759222.1 coordinate 7,174,711, forward strand.
TGATGACGCCTGTACTGACTTATAGGGCAGATGGAGGATGACCACAGTAGACGAGAGAAAGGTTCTGCGGTGGATCCTTGGTCCAGTCCAGGAGAGCGGCATATTTAGGATCAAGAATAATGCCGAGGTCGCTGCGGAGTTTGGGGAGTTCAAGATCATAGTTGTGATAAGAGTGGCATGACTTCGATGGAGTCCCCAGGAAGGGAAGGATGAACGCAGACGATGTAGAAGTCAGGAACTCTGGCTCTGGATAGGAATCTAGGAGGGAGCCTCAGGAGGAGGCCAATGCTCGAACGGGGCTGCAGCGCAGAGGATGATGATAAAAACGTAATGGAATGAGAATTAAGATTCATTTGCGCATAATAATAATAGCTAGTTATATGACTCGTGCCCGGGCTTTAACTATGAGGATATATCGCCTACTACCAGAGCGCCCTTTCGTTGCTCTGGCGGACATCAGAGTGGGATTCCTGTTGCCTACATAGGTTTAATTGCCCAGGGTAGGGGGTCCTTTAACAAGTACCGAACATCGTACAAGCTCGGGACCATTGCTTAACTTCCCATCCGAAGGGCAACATGCTCAAGGTATCTTTACCTCCCAGATAAAGAACCTAAAGGCCTCGGCCGGGTTTCGAACCCGCGATCTTGAGCTCAGTAGGCTATCTCTGAGCTACTGGCGCTTTTTTATGTATGTAACTCCTGTAAGATGTCCAAAAGAGAAAAAAAAAAAAAAAATTGTTGAATATGTTCAAACATGTGACTGAACAAGGCTATTCGAATGTTTAGAGACGGGAGTACAGTGAGAGGACACGGCCTCAGCTGACTCGGATCTAGGCCGAGAGATAAGGGGTACAAGTGGGCCCACATATATAAGGGAGTCTCCTTATGACGTCACATATACCCATCCTGACAGACACATGCAAACTGTGTCCATGTGTCAGTGGACGCCATAACTCCCCGTAGAATGAATGTATTAACACGAAATTTGTGTTCAAAATAATTGCAGATTTATATATATATATATATTGAGAGAGATTCTCAGCCAAATGAGCCAATGAGAAAAATAGAGTGAAAATATAATTGATTACAAATAATTCGATGTGAGGTGGTCCACCTATGCCTTTCACTTCCCCAGTTATACGAAGTATAGGGGAAGTTATGTAATAGTCAGAAATTCGATCTTGAATTTTGAAAGGAATTTCATTTTTTCAATGAAAACATTGAGTATGAAGGTTCAGAAGCCCTATGTAAGTCCTCTATTGATTTATAGCCCAAAAGGTCGAATTGTTTTTTGTTTTTAGGGGGGGGGAGGGGGGGGGGGGGGGACTAAATTGATTTATTCGTTGTGGGAATGTACATTGCCACTAATTTTTTTTCCAAAAGCTTTCACTTGAGACGGACCTTTCAAATGATGAGTTTCATGTCCACTTCCTCCATCCTTAACTCTCAAATTATAAATTATATATGTAAATATTATTTATTTATTTTATATAATGTTAACATGTTTTTTTTTTTTGTTTTTTAGGTGAGTGGCATTTGAAATCATAACAATATTTGCACGTATCACGTAAGTTCATTATTTTTATATATATTTCCCTTCGTTAGTATTTTTTTTTGTATTGTTTCGGGACCAGGAAAAGAAATTTTTTTATTCTGGGACCGAGGTTCCCTAAGAATAAATATATATAGAGTAAAGAACAGAAAAAAATGAAATATAGTATCAGTATGACGTACAGAGAAATAAATAAATTAGTGCTACATTGGAAACTAGACAATTATAAATAGAGATAAACAAAAGATTAACATGAAAAGAAATTTTATTATTCTGGGATCGAGGTTCCCTAAGAATAAATACATACAGAGTAGAGAACAGGAAACAATGAAATATAGTTACAATGCCTGAGGGCGCCGGTAGCTCAGTTGTATGCGTGCTTTCCTTCTGAGCTCAACCCGACCGAGGTCCTTAGTTTATTTTATCTGGTAGGTAAAATACACTTAAGCACGCCGTCCTTCAGATGGGACGTTAAGTGATGGTCCCGAGCCTGTACGATGTCAGGGACACGTTAAAGACCCCTGCCCTAGGTGAATAAAAATTTAGGGTAGGCAAAATTTAGGACTCCCACAGTAGAGTCGGGCTCATGTCCACCAGAGTGACGAAAGAGCGCTCTGGTAGTAGGCGATATGACCTCATAGTTAAAGCCCGGCCATGAGTCATAAAACCTAACCTAGTATCAGTGCCGTACAAAGAAATGAATAAATTAGTGCTACATTGGAGAAAAACTAGACAATTATAAATATAGATAAACAAAAGATTAACATGAAAAAACATAAAATTAATAGCTTCATTACGATGAAAAAAATAAAATAAAAGAGAATATGTAAAAAAAAAAAAATCTATATAACTAAAGAAAAAATAAAATAGATAATAAAAATCGACAGAATATGTTGGTTGATTATAAAAGTGAAGGGAGGATGCCCAGACAAGGTTTGAAATAAAATTAATTTTAGACTGTAGGGGCTAGATAGAAACTAGAGTAGGTATAAGATTTCGTGTCGATTCCTTTTTTTTTCATTTTTGGAAACCGGAGGTTGGGAAACATGAAATCCGATGAAAACTCGACATTGAATTTCTGACGGCGGTGTCATCATCAGTGGTACATCATCAATTTCATGCAGTCTTCACACCAACACTCATAATGGTGTTCTTATGTCTAGAAAGATTATTATCGCGTGGCTTCCTTCCTGAAGACATTTTCAGTCCAGAGACCCCAAATGTCTGAGAAGATCTCTGACTTCACCCCCACGAGGAGCGTCTTCAAATGTCCTTCTTTAACTGGAAGAAAAAAAAAAGACAAAAGGATATTAATATAAGACTCACGAAGAGAGAAGAGACCTGATTGGATATTCCGGGGGTGACACCTCAGTCGAGGACCTGCATACTTGAGTACAGTCCCAGATCCTCTGTTTCGTATGCAACATTCACACACCTCTTGGAGACTTTGGACACATTCGACATTCTCTTAGTGTTTCTTCATCAACCAACATTCACTCTCACAGCCGTAAGTCACATGAAGGTGAGAACTTTAAAATGGCCTCTTGGCGCCAGCTCATGGGAGAAGATTGGAATCAACATTTCGAAATCTACAACTCTAGGTGGTTAGTCAGAAATTCTATGTTGAGTTTTGACCGGAATTTCACATTTTCCGAGCCCTACATTCCAAAAATGACAACAAAATTTCCTGTCTGTCTGTGTGTCTATGTGAACACGATAACTCCCGACAGAATGAATGTATCATCTCGAAATTCTATATAATATATATTATTATGTATTCCCAACGTTATAAGACGACCCCTATTGATTTTCAGCTAAATCGGCTCAAGGGGAGGGGGGTAATTTATTATCAGGATTTAGAAGTCCCTGAGGGGCGCCGGTAGCTCACGCCATCTTTCGGATGGGACAGTTGACGACGGCCCAGTGCCTGTACGACGTCAGGTACTCGTTAAAGAACTTGGTATAAATAAAACTTGTTTATTTATGGAATTGTCTAATTTCACCAAATATATTTACATGGGAGTACTTTCGGTATTTCTACCATCCTCAGCCAAAAGCTCAACTCATTAGAACAATTAGAAATAAACAGAACTTTAAAAGATGGAAATTGTATGAACGACCAAACCAATCTAAAATATTCCCCTTTACTGTCACCAATAATATGACCCTCCAGTCGATGTGCACATGTACGTTTAAATACACAGGTATTTATACCTCTTGCCAATAGATATACATATAATTTACAGTATAATAATTTTAATTAGGTTGTAATTGTAACCAATTATTTTTGATTTGTTAATGTTATATTATTCGACTGTTCATTGTTAATGCTTTATACCTAGATCTTAGAAGGGGTCACACATTTGAAATATGGGGACCGCCTTGTCATAAAATATCTCACAGCTTGACAATTTAGCTTGGCTAGGAATGTCTGACGTCATGGGGAACACCAGGGGGGAGGGTAAGGGGTTCCTCGAGAGGCTGACATTCTGTAATGTTAACTTAGTCTTATCTCTTATGCTTTTGGCTGAGGATGGTAGAAATACCGAAAGTACTCCCATGTAAATATAGTTGGTGAAATTAGACAATACCATAAATAAACAAGTTTTATTCCTTTCAAGTTCATTTGAATTATTTCACAATATCTCTGCAATAATGTCAGTTTTCACTCGTTAAAGACCCTTACCCTAAAAAACCCGGGCATTAGTCATAAACTCTAACTTGAGCCCCTGTACAAGTTAACTATTGATTTTTAGCGAAATCATGATTAATTAATTCATGATGGCGCTGACTTTTTTTTCAATGATCCTATTCATAGTATACATAATTTCATTGATCGTTCGGAAATGCCAATAACCACTTAAAACTGGATGATTATAAACGTTTGAACAGTCTGACTGATTGCACATTTCTGAACGCCCCTACACGCTGGCAGCGAACAACCTGACGTATGACAGTGTCTAGATATAAAATTGAAGCGCTTTCTATTTTAATTCAGTCACCAGATGTTCTAATTTTGTCCTCCGGTCTGTCAACTCGCCCCGATGAGAGGTACAACGATATTTTTGTGTATTTCTCTCATATTTCCATATGGATGTTAGTTCTATTAAATAAATTTCGTTTGTGTCATGATATGTAAAATAACACCCACGATATTTGTGCTGTTTTAAATTAATTATAACACCAATTTTGTACGTCAAATGTAAAGTGATCTCACTTGAGCTTCAATACTGAGCTCAAGATCGCGGGTTCGAAACCCGGCCGAGTTGCAAAGTTTTTTTTTAATCTAGAAGGTGGAAAAACTTTCGGATGAGACGTTAAACGATGGTCCCGTGCCTGTATGATGTCAGGTGAATAAATATTTAAGGTACGCTAAATCCACCAGAGTAACGAAAGGTAGTAGGCGATATGACCTCGTAGTTAAAGCATCAGTCATAATAACTAACTAACATTAGAAATAAGTTGATATTTTCAATGATTTTGGGACCGTTGCTTTGTGACTTCTCCCCTTCAGAATTAATAGAAAATGATTTCTATTCAATGTTCAATTCTTAACTCGCCTTCCCTCATGTCGATGCATTCATTACATCAGTAGTTATTGGGGTTCTGAATTACCCCCCCCCCCCCCCCCCCCCCCTCAATCTGATTCCGCTGAGAGTTAATAAATGTCGTCTTTATGGGCTTTTGAATTTACTTATGAAATTTCATGTCAATGCATTCATTACAATGGCAGTTATTAATGTTTTTATGTTAACCCCGCCCTCCCTTCCAATCACCCGGAGAAAATTTCTGTCTGCCTGTGTGTGTGTCTGTGAACACGATAACTCCCGATAGAATGAAAGTATCGACATAAAATTTCATATGTAAATTCAAAGCCCTATAAAGATGACAATTTTGAGATGTATCAGCGGAAGGGGAGTCTTGGACAGAAAAATCCCAATAACTGTCATTATAATGAACTAGCAGTAATACCCGGCGTTGCCCGGGGAACTTTGACTTTTCTCCCAATATCTCCTATAAGGCTATTCAGTTCCTCGACAGTACATTCATGATGTTATCATTTTCAATTATTTATACGGAATAAGGCTTATAGTCCTTCAACTGTAGTAACGCTAGGTTTGGAGCTAAAACTAATTTATTCAAAAAGATTTCTCATTAATCGTTGCAATAATTTTCGAGTTACAAAGATTGCGTGAGTGGATGCTGGGATGGACCAGGGGTTGATTAAAAAATAGACCTTAACCTTCCGGTAGATAAAACTTATCTATTCAAAAAGATTCCTCATTAATCATTGCAGTGGTTTTTGAGTTACAAAGATTGCGTGGGTGGATGCTGGGATGGACCAGATATTGAGGTACTAATACGCCTATAACCTTCCACAGACGATGAACAAATTAAAAAAAAAATTAATCAAATCCATCAAGCAGTTCGTGAGTTATAGCGGGACAACGCACAGACATTTTCAGCTTTATATATATGATGTATCGACATGAAATTTTATATTTAAATTCAAAACCCGATAAGGCACCTATTAATTTTCCGCGAAATTGGTCAAAAGGAAGGGGGGGGGGGGGGGGGACTTGAGAAGAGGGGCTCAACTTAATATTGACTTTCAAGGGAGAGCGAAAACTTCATTGATTAATTCTTGTTGAACAAGCAGCCGATGATTCACCGTATTTTTTTTTTTCTTTAGGTTTGGCCCAAATCTTGTAGATCCCACCAATATTTTTTTTTTTTTTTTTTTTTTTGTTCTACCTACAGACTATTTCTTGGGAGGATGTTCCGGGGGGGGGGGGGGGGGGGGGGGGCGTGTAGTTTGATGTAGAGCAGGTATAATTAGGGAAGGTGGTGGAGACAGAAAGGGCGGGGGTGGGGGAGTGTATACCTGGAGTAAAAGGGCCTCTAGCTGGAGGCAGGATGGCGACAGAAACCACTTAAGGGCTTTTAGCTGGAGCAGAGGCCATACCTGAGGTAAAGTGAGCTATTCCAGAAACATATCCCATAGGAAACTTAGTTATATTGTAATGTCTCAGGTGAAAAGTGAACACAACCAGATACACTACACACTTGACCATCTATCCAAGTATAGCGAAAGTTAAGGTTAGAAATTCGAAGTTGAGTTTTCAACTGAATTTCATTTTTTCGACATCTCAAGGACTCCTAAATTATCATACTAAATTTCATGTTGATATGTTTCTTTTTATGAACAGTTATTAAGATTTTGTGAGCATTAGTGGGCTAAATAAAAATGTGCACGTATTTAAAAAAATTTCAATTAAAAAACTTTTCATTTGGATTTCTTTTAAATTTAATAAAGAGATACCATATTGTTTTCCTAAATTTGCAAAAATGTTCAATCCAATTTCAAAGGTATAATTTATCGTATTGGGTTCACAGGGAAAATGAATAGCATATAATAAGAGAACAATTATTGGGTTTATTTATCTAAATCTACAATATAAATAAATCAGAATAATATCAAATAAAAAAATCAAATTACAATAAAAATCTTACAAACTAATTTCTACATCTACTTTAGTCTCTTTTCTTTTTAAATATTGTAGCCATTCTTCAGTTCAATGTATTAATAATCTTAATATGTGTAAATTTAAACATGACACTGCCTATGTAATAAATGCATGGACATTGAAGGACGACACTTATCAATTTTCCCATATGAGGATTCAAAATTCATCTATTAATTTTCAACCAAATTGATGGATTGGTTTCAGAGGTGTTGATTAATTCGATTGTTATTCACCCTCAATTTTTATATATTCAAAAAGAATCCTTTCCATAATGTCCAAAGAGTTATAACTGTATTTCTTTCTTAGTATATTTTGTTGTGTTTTACAATGTTGGTAGGACTGACTGACATTGAAAATCACCTTGTCTCCCCCCCTCCATTTCAGTAAGCAATGCTAACAGAAAAAAAAAAAATCAGCCTCTGGAGAGAGTAACGGTTGGCCAACCTAATTTCTAGTCATTTGCATAACTTAACTTAGATGGCGCCTTGCGTCTCCACTATATCCTCACCTACCGGCCGTTACCTGCAATCTCTCACTCGTCCTTGTCTCATTAAAACCTTATTTATATTGATTTTATTCATTTTATTTATTATGTATCTATATTTATATATTTTATTTATTTTTACTTCCCCAGTTATAAGATGTATAGAGGAAGTTATGTAATCGGTCAAAAATTCGATGCGCAGTTTCATGTTTTCCGACCTCAAGATTTTACATATGAAAAAAAGAAATTGTCTGTATGTCTGTGAACACAATAACTCCTGATAGAATTATAGCTAATCACTGAGTCTGATTCTGCTCATGTCTCTAGGCCATTGACGCTTATGGAGGACACGGACTAGAGGATTATTGTGGGAACTAAGAAGGGAAAATAATTTTTTATAATTGGATTTAGCGACTTCAGTGATGAAAGGGAAAGGTACGTTAAGGTCAGTTTGAAGAGTTTTGTTGGAGACGTAGTAAGGATCATTGGCTATTGTACGAAGGATTTTGGATTGAAGGGATTGGATGCGCTGGAGATTGCAAGCCTTTGCAGAACCCCAGAGTTCAAGTCCGTAAGTCCACATAGGTTTGAGTATTGCGTTGTATATAAGTCGTATTGTTGTCGAAGTTACTTTGGATCTTTTGTCTAGTAGTCTTAGCAGAAGTTTATAACGTCTGTTCATTTCTTGTCTTTTAGTCTCGTGTGAAGATTCCAAGTTAGTCGTTTGTCGATAGCGGACTTCGTTTTTTAAAGGGATGGGATTTTTGTTAAGGTACACTGGAGGGCAGGTATATTTTCGACGAAGGGTGAAGACGATGTGAACTGATTTTGTGTCGTTCACCTTCACTTTCCACTTTTTGTACCAGGACTGAAGGGTTATCAGGTGTTCTTGGAGGTGTCTGGATGATAGGACTGGGTCGGGATGAGGAGAGAGGATAGCAGTATCATCTGCAAAGGTGTGGAGTTATGTGAATTCAAAACCCTATAACGTCAACACTCGATAATCGTGTTTTGAAGAGAATGCTTCTTGTACGTCTACTTACGTTCAATAGAATCGTCGGCATCGTTTGCGGACGATTGAACAATGAGAACGGTTGAATTCCTGAAAACGGCCATTATGACCCCTTCCACCTGGCTATAAGAAGACAGCAAACTATTGTTGAATTATATACTTTATGGGACATTCTTATTCCCTCATCTGAAGTTTGTTACTTCCCCAAAGTATATAGGAAGTTATATATTCATTCAGAAATTCTGTGCTGAATTTTCAACTGAATTTCTTGTCATCCGACTTCCTGATTCAAAAAATGAAGAAAAAAAATGTGTTGTGACATTCTACAAAAATGAATACATGAAGTGACCTACTGCCACAAATGAATGAAACAGTTCGTAATAATATTTTCATTCATTGAATTGTGTGCCGTCTCTCTTGAGACTCTGAGATTCCTCCGGTGCCATTTGGCGTCTATAAACCCCCCCAGTCCTTTTAATAGTTGTTATAAAAGCTAATAAAACCGTATACAGGAGCTGTAATAACGTAGCTAACCTGTGGACAGGACCCAGTCTATAGCCGTACTAAACCTGGTCTTCTAATGACAGGGTTCAGTCTAAGAACACCCCGACCCACACACTTTCCAAGCCACTTCAACCCCCAAGTTAGACTCGGAGAATTTTTGAAAGATGATTATTCTTCAAAAAAAAACATAAAACAATTGTTTTACCCATAGGTATTAATTATTGTCTTAAAAGATTTTTCCACAGGGATCAGAATAGATTCTATAGTTTTGAGTAAGCACATCTAATTACCCGCTTTGCCTCGAGCGTCTTTATTGTTTTTCATAAAAATTTATCGAATATCATTTCATAAAAAATTAATCCCATGGGCGCCCTGGAGATTAAACAATAGTTCAAATGTTTACTTACTTAAACCTGAATATTTTGGTTTCAGTAAAAATACAACGGAATTTAATGCTTTCCAGTAGGAATGGGTGATAGTCGAGAGTTGGCCTCTATCGATAGTCCGATACTATCGGTGGAAACCTATCGATAGTATCGATAATTCAGTAAGTTGACGCTTTTCATGCAAAATACTTTCCAATTCCAATATTTTATAATATCATTATTATATTTTTATTTTTTCATGTACATCTACCTAATTTAAATTATTCTATGTTATTGAGGATGAAGGGGAATAAACATATCAATCGAATAAGTAATTGTTCTTTCTAAATCAAACTTTTATTTTATGAAAATAACAAAATGTCTGTCGAAAATAATCGCATTAAGTATAACACTTTGCAAGAATTTTAACACATCAATTAAAGTTTAAAAACACTTATTGTAGATAATCAAAAAAAAAAATCAAGTAGGTACAATGGCATTAGATTCAACTATTTTTATTTCACTCAACGACTTTTATAAAACAATATTAAAAAATTAATTACCAACTGACGAAAAATACTTAACTCCAACTGAGAAATAGATTTCAATAGGAAGGACATTGGAAAGAAGAAAAATAATATGGGGAAGGAGTTTCTTGGAAGAAGGTCCGTGATAGAATCATAATAGACTTATCTTTCTGCTTTAGCCCTCTATACTAGGAATTGGATTGGTTATGTGTTCATAAGTGGCTTTGGAGGGAGAGCGAAAACGTGACACACCGACTACTTTTTTAAAGTAACTAACCTGTTTAAAGTTACTTACCTGTTTAAAGTTGCTAACCTGTTTAAAGTTACTTACCTGTTTAAAGTTGCTAACCTGTTTAAAGCTGCTAACCTCTTTAATGTTGCTAATCTCTTTCAAGTTACTCCGTGCGAAACCGGGTTACCTGTTAGTACTAATTATAAATGTTATATATGAATCTGAAGTTTTATTTGTCCATGTGTTTGTAACAAGTTGTCACAAAAACTACTGCATCGATTTTGATGAAAATTCATATATAGCATCCTTATGGCCCGATTGAATCATAGGCGAGGTGGCGTCTCAAATATTGTAACTGGGGGGGGTACTTTTCGAGGTTAATGTATATTGGGGGAGGGGGGAAAGGCGCTGCCAGTTCTGAATAAAGCATCGTTTTAAAGAAAGGAAGTTGGCCGGATAAGTCACAAACCTTAAGTTCAAAATTTCTACTTATTTTTAAAATCATGTGACTTAAGTTACTAACCTGCTTAAGCCCAGTAGCTTACTACTAGATCATAACGCCTACTCTCTCGCGCTCTTTCGTCGCTCTGGTGGACATGAGCCCGACTCTACTCTAGGAGTCCGAAATTTTGCTTATCTAGGGTAGGAGACTTTAACGAATACCTGACATCGTACAGGTTCGGAACCATAGCTTAACCTGAAGGACGGCGTGCTTAAAGTTTTTTTTTTTCCTCCTACATAAATTTGTGGTCTTCTGGCTGCCTGAATGGAATCCTTCGTCTATTAATAAGAACATGAGTACAGACAGACGAACCACACAGTCTGGCCAACTCACTGCCCTCTCAGGTAGGAATCTTCGGTCGGACCGCTCTATAATTTCCCATCCGTATCAGGGAAAGAAACAAAACCAGAAAAAAAAAAAATTCCCTCTCCTAAAGCCAAAAAAAAAGTGGAAGAACTCTTAACGTGCACTCTCCTGGGGCTCATTAGTACCCCCCAGAATTACCTCCCCCCACTCTTGGGCCGACTCCATTTTTTTTCTTGTTCTTGTCTTTCGTTCTTCATCATTATGCCCCCCGTTCTTATTATGTCATCGAATGGGTTAATTTTCTTGACAAAAAAGGAACTTTTTCAGCTCTTCAAGGTACATCAAGGTACATCGCACTGTAATTTTTAACATTTTACGTACCTTTTTATTTTTTTTAATTTTTGACGACTGCAGTTCTTCTAATGACATTATAACCAGTACTGAAGATAGGTCAGGAAGTCAACAATCACTAGAAAGTTAGGTTTTATGACTCATGCTCGGGCTTTAACTACAAGGTCATATCGCCTACTACCAGAGAGCTCTTTCGTCATCTGGTGGTCATGACGCCAATTGTACTATGGGAGTCCTAAATTTTTCACATCTAGATTAATTCACCTTGGCTAGGGGTCTTTAACGTGTACCTGATATCGTACAGGCTCGGGACCATCGCTTAACGTCCCATCGATTCAAAACCTAAACCTAATAATGAATGACTACTGACTACTTTCTAATGATTATTGTGTATGCGAAATCTGGACGAGCCCCTTAGTTTATTTTAGCTGGGGGGTAAAAAAAAACAAAAAAAAAAGTATTATATATCATATTTTTTACTTTCTTATTACCTTTAAGAGAAGTATTGTAATCGTCCGAAAATCTGAGATCGACTTTTCAACGGAATTATACGTTTCATGGTTCTTCTTATGTTTTTTGTCCATTTTTGCGGTGATGTCTGTCTGTGTGTGAGCTATGAACATGAAATTTAAAAAGAAGGTTACACATTTTTCAAGATACTCCTTATATTTATTACCTAATCAAGAATCTCTTTATATAAAAGTTATAGAGAAAACAGAAAGGCACATCATATATGAAATAATATATGGTTTTAAGCGCCAGGTTTACGAAATATGTGCTGAAAACAGTCCTAAAATGTTTAAGACGTTTGTTTGATTTACTTAAAAACTGTTAGTCCTATTGAAAAGTCAGTTCTTACCAAAAATGTTTCTTATTAAATTTCCAACTAACGAAATCCCTCAGAATTGCGATATGATCAATAAGAACAAAGTTATAAGTGCACCAACGTAAAGCAACAAATTTTTTCATCTTGGTGTGAGACTGTTCACATCTGTTTCCATTCCTCCTTTTTAACACAGTAAATAAAAATCAATGCATGGGGTATTAAATGATGAGAAAAAAAGTCGTCAGTGTATGTACTTCCCCAGATTGAATTAAACAAATAACGTTTCGCTCCCCCTTCAACCAGTTGACTGTTTGCGCTAATATTCAATAGTTCACTTACATAGAAATTTTAAATCGGCAGTTATTATGGTTTTTGAATTGAGCCCCCTCCCTGACCCCCCCCCCCCCCCTTTCATTCGATCGATATTGCTGGCCCCTCTCTGATAACCCTCCCCTTCTTCCGATTCCGAGGACTATAAGTGACGTCCTTATGGGCATTTGAATTCACATATGAAATTTTGTGTCGATACATTCATTATAACGGCAGTTATTACAATTTTCGAGTTAAGCCTCCCCCCTAATCCCACTTTCCCTTTGGTCAATTTGGCTGAAAATCAATAGGTCATAGATTTTTCATATTTGGAGTCTGAAGGTCGAAAAATATGAAATTCTATTGAAAAATCCGCATCGAATTTTTAACTAATTACATAACTTCCCCTATACTTAGTATAGTCAGGGAAGTAAACATCAACGCATGGGGTCTTAAATGAAAGAAAACAAAAAATTAAAACACTTTTTTTTTTTCTTAATAAAAGCCAGTCGGTGTGTACGTCATGGAGGTGGGACTCAGCCAGATGTGGGCCCATACTGTCGGCACCATGGCGCCTCCTTACTTCTGTTTTATTGCAAACATATGAACTATTTCAACTTCTGTCTCCTCAGTCTTCTCAAAGAAGCCCATCAAATCCTGGCTCTCAAATTTTCATGTAAACCAATATAATATCTGCCCCCCTGCGGCTTTCTCGCACTGTCTCATGAATTAATAATAATAATATTTATTTTCAATAAAACTATAATAAGATAAAAACACATTATAACAATGACAATAAAAAAATGTAATGTTAAATAAAATTACCACATTTCCTATAGAAATTATAGCTGGTCTTCTACTAAATTTTGATTTTTACAGTAATTTCCTAAAAAAATATCGAAAGTTCAAGACGTGCAATTTTAAAGAAAGTGCACTTATTTAAAAAAATTGCAATTTACAATTATTTCATTTGGTTTTTTATAATTATAATAATGAGATGCCATATTGTTTTTCTAAATTTTGCAAAAATATTAAATCTAATCCAAAGGTATAAATTATCTTACTGGGTTAACAGGGAAATGAATATCATAGAATAAGAGAACAAATATTTGTGTTTATTTACTTAAATGTACATTATAAATTAGTTTACTAAATATTGAAAAAAAAAAAAAAAAATTAATTTTCAAAAAGAAATCTTATAAACTAATTACTTAAAACTATACCAATTGTTATTTTGGGTATATATATGTACATATAAATAAATAAAAGTACCTTTGCGCACTGTTCTTTTCACTGCAACACGGTTCACACCTTATGCCTAAAAACAACTCTCTGTCCACCTCACATCTCGACTTCTAATAAGGTGGAGCAGTCTAAGTTGTGTTGTGGAGGTGAGAAGTCGAGATGTGAGGTGGACAGAGAGTTGTTTTTAGGCATAAGGTGTGAACCGTGTTGCAGTGAAAAGAACAGTGCACAAAGGTACTTTTATTTATTTATATGTACATATATATACCCAAAATAACAACAGACCACCATCAGCTGTTCTAATAAGGTGGAGCAGTCTAAGTTGTGTTGTGGAGGTGAGAACAGCTGATGGTGGTCTGTTGTCCTCCACTCATTGGTTCATTCTAAAACAAAATGCTACTTCATATACTTATTCACTAATTTAGTTACTTCACTGTTTTTGTACAAATAAATAGTATAAATAGGATTTTAGACGAAAAACTGTACTTGCCTGGTAATACTGTTTAGCTGGTTTACTTTATTGTATCGGTGGAGTGTCTGAGAAGGCCTCGGAACCTCGTTAACAGTCACGAGTGACTCTTCACTCTCCAAGGATTTCCAACCTCCTCGTCACTCTCGGAAAACACTTTAACACAGACCACCAGCTAGACATCCTGAGTGGTGGGAGATATGAAGTGTGGTGGAGGAAGGGAGAGTGGTGGGTGGGGGAAAGTGAGAGTGGTGGAGGAGAGGGATGGAAATGGGTGGGGAAAATTTGGGGGAACGGAAGAGTGGTGGGTGGTGGAAAGTGAGAGTGGTGGAGTAGAGGGAGTGAGGTGGGTGCGGGAAAGAGAGAGTGGTGGGGTAATGGAAGAGTTTTACGTGGGAGAAGATGAGAGTGGTGGAAGAGAGGGGGGGAAAGGGTGAGGGGTGGGGAAAGGGTGAGTGGTGGGGGTAAAAGAAGGTGGGGAACAACGAGTTACTTCTGGTCTTACTATAATTCTCATCTAACTTGTAATGTGGCGGGTGTCAAGGAGGGGTGGGGGTACTTGTGGTCTCATCTATAATAGTCATTTTGCTTTAAGCTCACCTCAATTTTTACATTTTCATCTCAGGACACAATGCAAATGATTGACCCACATTATTAGCCTTTAAGGGCTGTGCGTATGCATATGATGATAACTATCCCTACAAAAGAAGTCAAGAAAATTTGTAGACACCTCCAAAAAAATGAAATGTGACAAATGTTTCAACAAATTATGCCTCCAAAATGTACCATCCCCGATTGGGAACTTGGCCAAAAGAAATTCTAAATTAATTAACATTTCCTTGTTTAATATTCTCTTTATGTTTCTAATTCTATTCTTTAGTTCTTAACATTTGGTAGAATTTTATTTATTTTTTATCGTTTTAATAAGTCATAGAAAAAAAAAATAGAAAAAAGCCTTAGGTCAACATGTATTTTTTAAAAATTGAAATGATTAACTATGACAGGTTAGTTTTAATAGAGCCCATTCGTCTCCTGTGGAAATAACATTAATTCAGTCTAGGGTCTGTTTCGTATTTCAAAATGAGCTGCCATTTTTCGTCACGATCTCAGAGAACATCATTGGTCTAGTCAGGTGGTCGTTGTCAAAATGTCATCTAGTCAAATATCACCAGAATTATTTTATCTATTGTTATTATTTTCATTTATTTATGATTGTCCTTAATCTAACGAACTGATCATGCACCACTTGTTACTTCTCCAGCTATACGTCGTAATTGTTCAGAAATTCGATGTTGAATTTTCACCGGAATTTCATGTATAAAATCCTCTAATGTATATGTGTGTCTGTGAATACAGAAATTCCCGATAGAATGTATGTATCTATTCAAAATTCTGTATGTTTATCCAGAATTCCATAAGGACGACACCTATAGTTTTTCAGCGGAATCAACCGAAGGGAAGGTGCTCAAAATAAAAAAGCCTAATAACTGCCGATGTAATGAATGTATCGACATGAGATTTTATATTTAAATTCAAAACTCCATATGGACGAAACCTATTAATTTTCCACGAAATCGGCCGAAGAAAAGGGGAAGTGAGATGAGGTGGGCTGGACCAGTTTAGTATGAGAATTCGGAAGCCCCTATTGATTTTTAGCCCGAGAGCGAGAACTTTATTGATGAATTCGTGCTGGGGAAGTACAATGCAGTCATTCACAGACGACTTTTCATTCACAATTTCATTATTCAAATTTGCTCTCTGTAGTTGCAACCATTTGCGCTTCATCCATTGAGAGCTGTAGTGAATGAATGAATCCCCGCACACTGTACCAGTAACCAATCTAGTCAAAATGTAACACCATTATTTTATCATTTATTACTGTTTCTTCTTTACTTGTCTCAAAAGTAATGGATGTCTTATAGTTTAGCATTTAACCTGAGTGGGTGGAGTCATAATCCATCGGTCTCAAAATCCTTGAAAATGTCAACTTATTTCTAAAATCATATAACTTAAAGTGACTGACCGGGCAAATAACGTTACTATCATGCTTAAAATAACTTCAGGCGAAGCGGGCTAACCTTGTTAGTACGAAATAAATGCGTACTGAGCTCATGATCGCTGATTCGAAAAAACCTTGAGCCTGCCTTCGGATGGAATGTTAAGCGATGGTCCCAAGCCTGTACAATAACTGGTACTCGTTAAACACACGTTACCGTAGGAAGGAACGTTATTTTTAAAATGTATATATAGTAGAATCGAACTCATATCCACTAGAGTGACGGACGAGCGCTCTGGTAGTCGGCGATAACTTCGTTGTTAAAGCCTGGGCATGAGTCACAATAACTATTATATTTGAATAACAAGTGTTTGACTAACTCCATCCTGAAGGTTATAATTTATTAAGTGACATTCTTCAATACAGTCCTTATTATCTTAAAGACTACGTCAATATATGATTTATTTGATTTCCTATCATAGTTCCTGCATACATAATACATGATCAGCTGATACATTGTTTATACTATCAATGTCATGGAATATTTTGATATATAGACTTGTTAAAAAAGTAAACACTGACTGAGGTAGATAGGTAGATTCGCTGCACCGATCGACCGACGGGAGTTTTAGTAGTTGGCCGTCCTTCCTGAGGGCTCTGTTTAACGAAGCCTCATCGTAAACGTCCTCGTAAATCGTACGTTGATGATATTGACCTCCCCTCTCCCCCATGCATACTTCTCATCTCTTCAATGGAACTTGGTCGTCCATTCGGCACTCCCACCCTATCATCAAAGGTAATAAAGAGATTTATTAACTATTTTCCCTCTCGGTAATTATTTTTATTACACATATTAACTAAAAGTATAAAAAGCAATAAAATGTTTATATCAACTTTTTTCTTTTCTTTTAGGAGTTCCTCAAGGACCTTAAATAGGTCCCATATTATTCAATATTTACTATATAAAAAGTGCATTTTTATGCAGTCTAGTTGGTAAAATTTCATGTGAGAGTAAATGAGGTATTTATTTTTAATTCACATTTATGAAAGAATTGCATGCATAAAATTAAAAAATATTCTTTTATTACTTAAATATCGGTATAACCCATCTGGATCCCATAGGTTTTACCCCTCTGTGCCTCTGAACAATATAACTCCCGCTGGAATTTATGTATCGACACGAAATTTGTATCTATTGTTAGTATCTACTGATTTCAACCAGAGGGAAGGGCGAATTTAGAAAGGGGTTTAACACGCAAACGCCAATAACTGGCGAAGGAATTAATGTACAAACACGAAATTTTATATGTAAATCCAATACCCGATAACGATATCTGTAAATTTTCATAAGTATCGGCGTAAGGCAAGGGGAGGACCAGAGGTGAGGGGTTGTACTCAAAAACTCTAATAACTATCGATGTAATGAATTTATCAGCAATAAATTTATTATAAGGAATCATAAGTCTCTGATTAAGACACGTATTGGTTTTCAACTAAATCAATGGATGCTCACAGACATGCGCATTGACACACATTGAATGAAAACATTGTATTTCTGGCAGATTACATAACATCCTCTATACTTCGTATGACTGGGGGAAGTAAACATTTTAGACCCAGGAGCTCTTAAGGACGGCCCATATCGCTCATTTGCTGCAACAGCGACATAACTCAAAAACTGTGATTATCCAGAAGGAGCAATTCAAATTTTTGACGTGTAATAACTTGATGCATTCATTCGAAAATTACTGATCAGCATGTTTTATTGAAAGAATACAATATAAAATAAGAGAAAATGTACAGTAACAGCTAATATTTCTCGGCGAGCACTTGAAGCTCGAATGTGTCGTTCTACCCGCTAAAAGTATATGTGAGAATGGTTATTCCTATGCCGATAACTCAAAAACGCCCATTTTTTGAGTTATGTCGTTGTAAATGAGCGTTATTGATTTTCAGCCAAATCGCTAGTAAATAAGGGGAATTTTAATGGGGCCATAAAATAAGGCAAAGGCGAAAGAGCGAAAAAATAGTATGTTACAGGTTAGGTTAGGGTTAGGGTTTATGACTCATGCCCGGGCTTTAACTACGAGGTCATATCGCCTACTACCAGAGCGCTCTTTCGTCACTCTGGTGGACATGAGCCCGACACTACTGTGGGAGTCCTAAATTTTGCCTACCCTAAATTTTTATTCACCTAGGGTAGGGGTCTTTAACGAGTACCTGACATCGTACAGGCTCGGGACGTCCCATCCGAAGGACGGCGTGCGTAAGTTTATTTTACCTCCCAGATAAAATAAACTAAGGGCCTCGGTCGGGTTTGGAACCCACGATCTTGAGCTCAGAAAACAAGCACGCATACCACTGAGCTACCGGCGCCCTCTGAGTATAGTATGTTACAAATAATATCAGCTGGGGAAGTTCATCATTGGTGATTTACTGACTTTTTTTTATACATAAAGATTGATTATTTTTATTTTATTTATTTTTTGTTACTTGTGATGAAATATAATTGAAGAAATAGACTGTAGTCTGTCTCATGGCATAGACAGTAGATCAAAGACAGAGAGAGGGTTAGATGTCCATTCACAGAAGGCTCTGGTTCCTATAAATCAGCGGTCCCTAGTGAGCTATGATATAATTAAAATAACTGGTTTTTAAAGAAAGCTTGCCTCCCCTCAGTTCTGACTAAGGAGGCATTCCTCATGGGTCCTTCTTCGCTCCTCTTTTATTTACTCTTTATAAATAATTAAATATATATATATATATTTTTTTTTTTGTTTAATCTTTCTTTTGACTGATAAGATGAACTGAAAATAATAATATAACCATAATTTTTTCTCTATAAAAAATTAAATTCCAATGCTTTTTTTTTTTTAAATTATTTTATTGTTTACCGCTTTTTTTTAATTAGTGATAATTATGAGATATTCTCGTTTTATGGCATATAAAGAAAGTTATCGTGAGGCCGGTGAATCATGACCCTCCAGATTGTATGACGGTTGGAAGTAGAAGAGGAAAGACAAGGCCAGCCTTCTCTCTCTGTAGTAGCATTGCACTCCTGTCAGCGTAAGAACATGCGGCAACATCGCAGCCCACCTCAATCTCACCTCTCAACGGCCTGAAAGACATGATTCACCGGCCTGATTGTAGTTTGGTATTGCTCAGATTTTGCTGCATGTTCCTAATATTCTGTACTACAGAAAATATATATATATTTTTTTTCGTCTTAATAATGTTGGTCGCAACTGTTGCCTCGACGCAACAACCAGCTACCAAGAGGACTTGATTGAAAGTGGATGTCTTGATTGGCGTGAGAGAGGAAGGCCACCCAGCGGTAGCTCCTCAGGGCGAAATTTAAAAACAATGAATATTATGATTATTATCAATGAATATTATGATTTTGTTTCAAGTGGGGGGTTGCAATTTGGGATTATAGTAAGTCACGGTTTCATCTCCTCTTCAATCTCCAGGGAGGATTGTGTGGCAAGTGTGCTGATACAGAAAATAACAAAATATATATCCACTTTCATAACAGTATTTTCTTTTAAGTCACTACAATATAAATTATCCATTTCAAAACGCATCAACTTTTTCCAGATTATTGGAATTTTCCAGTGACAGGCATTCTTAAATTGTCATGCGTTTGGCATCATATACTACTCAGGAGATAAAGGTGTTTTTAAATGCGGCATAAAATATTAGATAGAAAAACCCAAAAACTGTAATAACTGCCGGTGTAATAAATGTATCGAGATCTAATTTTGTATTTAAATCAAAATTCCATAAGGACGAAACCTATTACTTTTCCGGCAAAATCTGCCGAAGAGAATAGGAGAGGGACTCGACTTATAAACCCTAATTACTGTCGATGTAATGAAAGTATCGATACAAAATTTAGTGTGAGGATTCAGAAGTGTCTGTGTAAGTCAAATATTAATAATTAAACAATTCATTGGTTTTCGAGGGAGAGCGAAAAAATAGTTGATTACTTACTGGGGAAGTAGACTGCCGGTGATTCAACCACTTTTTTAACATTTATTTATTGTTTCTATTATGACTACATCGAGGTCGAACAAGCTGATGAGAGCTGGCGTCACCCTGCTCAGACGTTAATCAGTTATTATTGAGAGAAGTCCAAGGCGCTAATGGCAACCAATAGCACTAAATGGCGTTAACTGGCTCACTCATTTAAATTGACTCTAAAATGACCTCACGTCTCTCTCTCTGCTCATTATCAGTTTGTTCCGTCGTAGTATGTTTTCTATTCTATTCTTATCATACTTCATATTTCCCAAAGTATGGGAAAATGTAGTTTCTAAACTAAAATTGAGCAAATTTCGTTTTACTAATATGTAGATGACATACAATTTTGGGTTGGGTGAGGAGATTTTCTGGGGATTTTGCAGCTGTAGATATATCTCCCGATTTATTTCAAATCATAATAACGGTCTCATCAAATGGATTAAAAAAGTCACAAAATCATAAAAAATCTTTATTTTGTATACCTATTCTATTTTACTAGGAGAATTTTTTTTGAGTCAAATTTTTGTTGGAAATTCTGTCCAGAAATGTAAGGACTTAGTGGACTGAATTAAACGAGACAGAAAATGTTTGTTTTGAACTGAAAGTTGTGAAAGAAGTTTTGAGCTCATAGAAACGATCACAAAGTACTTCTGAGCTCAAGAATGTGGATTCGAAACCCGACCGAGGCCCTTAGTTTATTTTATCTGGGAAGTAAAATAAACTTAAGCACGCCGTCCTTCGAATGGGACTTTAAGCGGTGGTCCCGAGCATGTACGATGTCAGCTACTCGTTAAATACCTCTACCCAAGGTGAATACAAATTTAGGGTAGGCAAAATTTAGGACTCCCACAGTAGAGTCGGGCTCATGTCCACCAGAGTGACGAAAGAGCGCTCTAGTAGTAGGTGATATGACCTCGAAGTTAAAGCCCGGGCATGAGTCATAAAACCTAACCTAACCGATCACAAAGTACAATAATATTCAAAAAAGGTGTTAAATCAACGGCAAAATACTTCTCCTGCACAAATTAATCAATTATAATTATTAAGTTTTCGATGTCTAGCTAGAAATCAATAGTTGACTTGTGAATCCTCTCACTAAATTTAGTGTCAATACATTCCTTAAATCAGCAGTTGTTAGTGTTTGTGTTGAGATTTATTTTTTATCTTATTTTATTTTGACTATTTTCATTTTTCTTCTCTCCTCCCACTTTTCTATCTAGCCCCTACTGTCTAAAATTAAATTTATTTCAAACCTTGTCTGGGCATCCTCCCTTCTCTTTTATAATCAACCATCATAGTACTATGCTCTCTCGATTGTTATTATCAATTTTATTTTTTTCTTAGTTAAATAGATTTTCTCTTTTATTTATTTTTTTAATAATAATGAAGTTGTTAATTTTATATTTTTTCCTGTTAATCTTTTGTTTACTTATTTTTTTAATTGTCTAGTTTTTCTCCAATGTAGCAATAATTGTATTTACCTATCTATTTATTTCTCTGTTCTTTACTCTGTATGTATTTATTCTTAGGGGACCTCGGTCCCAGAATAAGAAAATTTCTCAAAATTTAATTCTAAAAAATTCCAGTATAAACTCAACATTAAATTTCTGTCGATTACATAACTTTCGACGATTTTTTAAACAGTGATAATTATTTGAAGATCTTGATTTTCCCTTAAGCTAACCATAGTAGAGTTGTTTGACTATCTGTTCTGTTGATTGTTTCCCGATGTAATTTCCATATTTGACTCATCATATTTTGAAGGTCTCCTTCCATTATCAATATTCACAACAAGGTAGGTAACTCTTCTATTGTCTCCCCTATTAACAGATAGTCTAGGTTAATGAACTATCTTAGCTCACAACTTTGCTTTTTTTTTCGAAAACATACCCAAGGAACCAAAAATTCTAAATTTCTAGAACTTTTAAGAAATTGGTTAACTTTAACTGTGCGAACGCAAGATATAAAATAATTGTTAGTAATAATAATAATTACTAATAATTCTTGTTGAATATCCCATGATGTTTCTATGGATCCGTATTAATATATAACTATATTGTTTACCAATATATATATATATATATATATATATATATATATATATATATATATATATTTTACGTTTTAATATCCGATATGTATACTTGATATAAAACCATTAAAAATTACCTCCCAGTAGTCTTATCATTCTTAACTCGATCGAAAATTTCGTTATATACGTCATAATTATCAATTTTTTTTTTTTTTTTGGCCTTATGTTCGATGCATATTAGCCATGACTCTTATAATGGTATTTTACCTATTTAGTTACGACATCCATGGCCCCGAGAGAGAGTTCTATCTAATAAAACTCACTCCCGGACGGGATTCGAACCCGCAAACCATGGTGTGACCATGTGACCAAAGCTCTACGCTCTAGCCCGCACGGCCACCGTGACTCCCCATCAATTTTTGGCAACAATAATAATCTATGTAGAAGGAATTCGAGATTCTGTCATATAAATGAAAACTCAATACTTGGCCAACGTTTCGGAAACTATTTATTTCCTTCTTCAGGGTCTTATAATGACTTGAGTGTGTTCGAACTTCACCTTCACCACACACATCCACTCAAGTCATTATAAGGCCCTGAAGAAGGAAATAAATAGTTTCCGAAACGTTGGCCAAATATTGTGTTTTCATTTACACGACAGAACCTTGAATTCTTTCTACATTGAAAAGATACTGTCGATTCTATTAATCACATAATAATCTATTCTGTCTGCAATTTCTAAATTATTTTTGAGTCTTGACTTTCTTTTTCTTTGTAAAACATTATATTCATTGGACAAATAAAAAATTGGCCTCCTTTCTTCTCAAAATATCTTTATATTATTTTTGATGTTTGTTTCGCCATTAATTTAGGCATTATCAAAACTATAAGAACATCAAAATTGAGTAGTACATAATATTGTTAAACATAATCTATCAGGAACAATACAAACAAAATCAACAAGTGCAAATTGATATACCTTTTGTGACAAAATAAACACCATGTGATCTGGTTACTATCAATCTATATCGATACCGTACATGCCCATATTAAAGTCTATCGATATCATGAACTATTTTTTAAATATAAAATATTGATATTTTCTTGTCGATGCGTATCCTAATTGTATATATTATACACACTTATATGTCTATTATATTGTATACATGTACACAAAATACTGATGTATTTTATTGTATGTTGTAGGAGTGCGGTGTTTCTGCAACCTCCCCCCTTGCATCAGTACAGGTTACATGTGCAAGTCCAACGGTCTGGGCTGTTTCTCCGATTTGATAGCCTACCAAGAGATAGATAAAGCCATTCATGGTTGCCTCGATCTTCTCCCAAGGTAAATCAATTATTTATATATATTATTATTTTTATTCTGTATTTTAAAAGACCTTACTAAGTTTTTCCACTGTTTTATTTATATTTTCCCTCTTTTTCTATTTTGATTTATATTACTGCAATTTTTCTTCTGTTTTATTTATGTTATTGTTGCTTTTCCACTCTTTAATTTATTTTATTATAGTTTTCCTTCCGGTTTTTCCTTTCTTTTATTAATTTTACTTCAGTTCTTTTTATTTACATTACTGCAATTTCATCATTGTTTACTTAATTTTAGTGTCATTTTCTGCTGTTTCATTTAAATGATTTGTTTTTCAGAATTTAATTGATTTTATTGCTGTTTTGTTTTATATTATTATTATTAGGTTTTTTTTTATTATTATATTATTTTATTATTATTTTTCCTGTACCTAACGTTAATTTTTACTTTCCAAGCGATACGAAGTATAGGGTAAGTTATTTAAAAACTCTAATAACTGCCGATATACCTACTGAATTTATCGACATAAAATTTAGTATTAGAATTTAGGAGTTCCTTTGTAAGTCAACCGTTGAATATTAGCGCAGTCGACTGATTTTGGAGAGGAAGCGAAAAGTTAATTGATTAATTTGCTCTGGGGAAGTACATTGCCGGCGATTCACGGACAATCTTTTTTTATATTTTATTTACACAGATGCCGTCTGACCATTGTTTATTTTATTTGAGTGCCATTTTCTGCTGTTTTTTATTTTAATTATTATTGTTTTTCAACATTTTACTGTTTTGTTATATACTTAATTTAAATAATTTATATTATTATTTTTCAAGTTATTTTGCTTGATATTTTAATTTGTATTTATTTATTTTTCTTCTAGAGAAAGGCAGACAAGTTGTCAGAACAATCCAGGGAAGGTAACGAGCAGCCTAGAAGGAACTCTGCTGCTATGCTGTCAGGAGGATGTCTGCAACCATGTGGACAGTCCCGAAGCACGGGTCAAATACAACAAAACCTTAATAGGTAAGCATGCGTAAAGAGACAATCCCTGCACCGACGAGGGGAGGTACCTTCTGTTTCATAACCTCTCACCAAGATCAGTGGAAGTTGCCTCTCTCTGTTAAATGACCTTTCGGAAGGAACTGTACTTGTCCTAACTTCCTTCAACCTGTTCAAGTTTTTCTTAGAAGTAAAAGCAACAATTTAATATCTAATAAATTATGTAAAATTAATAAAATATTAAGTGAATTAATAATAAATAAACAAATAATAAAATTACCACATTTCCTGCATGAATTTATCGACACAAAATTTAGTGTAGATTTATGAGCCTCTATGAAAGTCAATTGTTGAATATTAGTGCAAACGGTCGCCTGGTTTTGAAGGATAGCGAAAAAATAATTGATTAATTCGTTCTGGAGAAGTACATTGCCAACGTTTGACCGACAAATTTTTTTTTAAATATTAATAAAAAAATTTTAGAACAAACTTCTATATTTATATACATACATTCATTCAGGGACATATGAATGGGGGTGTCCATAGGAAATATTTTGCTACGAACCTGTCAGCTGTCAGATGTTCTAACACTGGTGTTTCCATTCATCGTTGAAACATGAATGACGGGGACTCGTTCAAAAGTCAATGTCTGTATATTTCTGAAAATAGACCCATAGGGACCATTAACATTTCAGCCAGACATCACACACCTTTTCAGGTCAACTTGAATAAAAAAAAAAAAAAATTAATGATTGACAGGCTTATCAGACGTGAAAATGTGTTTTCAAGATAATTCTTGAGATATATTTATTTTTAGATGTCACTAGGAAGTGTTATTTGGACTTTCCTTAAGAAACAAAAGTGTGTAAGTCCCCATAACTCTCATAGTTATGTGTGAACATCCTTTGTATCTTCACTGGAAAATAACAAAATAAAATCGTTGGTGAAATTTCATCAATGTATTTCCCCAAAATTTATTAATCAATTAACTTTTCGCTCCCACTCCAAAACCAGTCGACCGTTGTGCTAATATTCAACAGTTAACTTACATAAGGGCTCCTAAATTCTAATACTAAATTTCGTGTCGATAAATACATTATATGTATATGCAGTTATTAGGCTGTTTGAATTAAGTCCTCTTCCCTGAATCCCTAAATTCTAATATAAAATTTCATGTCGATACATTCATTACAACGACAGTTCTTAGATTTTTTGAGTTAAGCCTCCCCTAATCTTCCCCTCCCCTTTGGCCGATTTGGCTTAAAATCTATAGTTGTTGTCTTTATGGGGTTTTGGTCACGCATATAAAATTTCGTGTCGATATTCATTTCATAATTTTATATTTGGAATCAAGGGTTGAAAAAACATGAAATCCCGTTGAAAACTCCGCATTGAAGATTTGACCGGTTGCATAACTACCCCCATACTTCTTTTAATGCAATAATATTTTATTTAAACAAATAACATAATGTGAATATACATGCTAAACATGATCTAAATTAAAATATCTAAACATTAAGAGGGAGCCGGTAGCTCAGTGGTATGCGTGCTTGCTTATTGAGCACAAGATCCCGGATTCGAAACCCGATCGAGGCCCTTAGTTTATCTTATTTGGGAGGTAAAATAAACTTAGGGTCGCCATCATTCGGATAGGGTGTTATTTTTAAAATTTTAATTTTTTTATTTTTTCCGAATTTTGTACTCCCATGTATCCAAAGAGCGCTCTGGTAGGAGGCGATATGACCTTATAGTTAAAGCCCGGACATGAGTCACTTTAGGTAATCACAAAAAAAAAAAACTGTCGATGAATCACTGTTAATGTACTTCCTCAGAACGAATTATTAATCAATTAACTTTTCGTCTCCCCTCCGAAATATTTTATTTACCAGAGAGAGAGGGGGGGGGGGGGGGGGGGGGGGGGGATTCAATATACAAATATTTTTTGACTAATGAGACTGCCAGAAATGTGATGTGGAGTGAGACATGTTGGAGATGATACACTAAGATGAGCTGGTCTGAGAGACTGAAGCTGCGGTCCGTCTCGGCAGGGGTCCCTCAAGGACCGGTTATAACCTTTATTGTTTTTAATCTCGCATTAGTTATCCTCACTGACAACTTAGCCCCTCTCTACCCCCCCCCCCCCCCCCCCCCCCCCCCCCTATTCTTCTCCCTTCCTTTTGACTTACGGCAAACATTCTCTCTCTCTCATCCTCTCTATTTATTTTTCTTCTCTTCTTCCTCTTTCTTCTTTTATATTTCTCTATCTTCCCTTCTCATTTCCATTTGCCCCGGTGCTCATCATAGCCGAGAGGCACACATCAATAAAAACCTTTACTCTTTTTGACTACCACCTGTTCCTTTTATGTTCGTTTAATTGATTTGCATAAGAAATACATTGTTAAACATTGATTTCCTACTACAACAGTCAACTTCCCCAGCTATAATGTCGTCTTGACCGTTACTTCCGGAAACTTATCGAAAATTATTATAAATTAAAAAATGTATCTACTCTATTTATTACCATGTTATGTTTTAACGGAAATAAATATTAATATTATTATTACTATACAAAGTATTGGGGAAGTTAAGTAATCGTCACAAAGTCGATGTTAGGATTATACCAGATTTTCATGTTTTTACGACTACCTGATTCCACAAATGGAAAAAAATATGTTTTGTCTGTCTGTGAACACGATAACTCCCGATAGAATTGACACAAAACTTTATATGTTTATCCAGAACTGCATAAAGACGACACCTATTGATTTTCAGCCGAATCAGCCAAAGAGAAAGGAGGATTCAGGGGGGGCTTAACCCCAAAACTTCAATAATTGCTGATGTAATGAACGTATTGATATGAAATTTCATATTTTAATTTAAATCCCCATAAGGACGATATTGATTTTCATCCAAATCAGCCAAAGAAGATTAGAGGGGGCTTATCACAAAACATTTAATAACTGCCGATGTATTGAGTTAATAAGCAATGTATTTGCTCTCTCTCCAAAACCAATCTACCTACTCTCATACTAAATGTTGTAGATGTTTGCTAGCGACTGTAGAATTCAAAATTCTGGGGGTATTGAGGGTCAGTCAATGAAGAAAACACTATTCAAATGCCAACGTTTCGATATATTTCATATCATCATCAGGGCCTAACATTACTAAATGTTGTGTTTAGCTCCCCCTCTTCCCATTGGCCAATTCCTGTATTTGTGGATAAAAATATCAAATAAAATTTCGTTTCAGTACTTTCATTATATTGGGAGTTATCGTGTTCACAGACAGACAGCAATTTTTATTTTTGTAATCTGGGTATCGGAAAACATGAAATTTTAGTGGAATTTCCTAACAATATAGGGGAAATAAAGGATAGCGAGATACAGGGGCAATGCTACCAACTGATGACTTTTATGAAAAGGATGCATTGTGTTGTGTTGGTTGGGACAACACTGGCTGCACTGTTTACCTATAATAACCTTCCCACCACTCCAAGCTCCAATGCTGGGTCAACATTAGACCGCACCACTCAAACTGAGAGGTAAAAACCTTTTAAAAGCTACCACCTCATTAATAATTCATCAGGGACTCACTCAGACCTCCCCTCCGAGAGATCTGTCTTAATATAGAGGCTTTAGGACATCTATATGTTACCTTGAGTACGCTATCCTTCGGATGGGATGTTAAGCAATGGTCCTGAGACTGTACGATGTCAGGTACTCGTTAAAGACTTCTACCCTGGGTGAATAAAACGGTAGGCAAAATTTAGGACCCTGAGAGTAGAGTCGGGCTCTCCATCAGAGCGACGAAAGAGCGTTCTGGTAGTAGGTGATATGACCTCGTTTTAAAGCCCAGGCATAAGTCACAATTACTAACTAAATTAACCCTTTAGATTTTCATAAAATAAAGTACTATCCTTTTAAGTCTCATTACACCAACCGGCATTAGATAACTTAACTAAACTATACTTAAAAGGTTCTGAAGGCGCTGGTATTCAAGCTTGTCTGTTGGGCTCAAGATCGCGGATTCGAAACACTTAGTTTATCTTATCTTAGAGGTAAAAAAAACTTAACGCCGTCCTTCGAATGGAATGTTAAGCGATGGTCCCGAGTATTACGATGTCAGGTACTCGTTAAAGACCCCTAGTAAGTAGTAACAACATTTAAATAACAAAATGGAAGTCTATTAATTAAAAGAAGGCAATTTTTCATTCAATTATCCAGTTATGGGTACACCATTTATTATAACAAGTGTATTAAGATGTTGACTGAGGTGTGACAGCAAACAGTTATAGTGACATGTATTTCACTACCATTTTGAGAAACTAGTGTGGTAGTTAAAACACTTAGTAATGGTGTTTTAATTATTTATACAGATCTAGGTGGCACTTATAGTAGTAGTCCAGCGGGCTGGCTGCATAAGGAAGAACTGTAGATGGAAGACGCGTGCCTCCCCATATCTAGAGAACAGGTTGTCAATTCTGTTCATATTATGTGACATTTGTCGTAAGCTTGTTTCTTTGTAACTTATGTTGGCTACATTGTCCTCTGTCATACAAGCCCACGTATAAGCAAATATTCTCAGTTAACTTCACCGTGAGAATAGAAACCAACAATTTTACTTCCAGCTAGACAAAGTATTGGGGAAGTTATGTAATCGGTCAAAAATTCGATTCGGAATTTCATGTTTTCCGACCTCTAGATTCCAAATATGAAAAAAAAAATTATTTACGTGTCGGTATGTCTGTGAACACGATAACTCCCTAGAATGAATGTATCGACACGAAATTTTATATGTGATTCCAAAACCCTCTAACGACGACACCTATTGTTTTTCATCCAAATCGACCATAGGCCAAGGGGGGATTGAGGGGGAGGCTTAACATAAAAACACTAATAACTACCGATAGAATGAATGTATCGACGAGAATTTTTTTATCTGTCACTAATACCTCATGAGGACAATATCTATCGATATTAAGCCAAAGAGGAGGTGGAATTAGGAGAGAGGCTAACTCAAAAACACTAATAACTGCCATTGTAATGAATGTATCGAAATAAAATTTCATATGTAAATTCTTAAGGGGGCGTTCAAGTATTACGTAACGCAATTTTTGAAGATTTTTGACCCTCCCTCCCCCCCCCCCCCCCCCCCCCCATGTAACGCGCTGTAACGTTTATTCCCCCTCCCTAAACGTAAAACATAAACGAAGAGGGTTGCCAACTTGGGAGAGCAAAATAAAAATGGCGTACAATACAATCGAGGGATTCCCCGTAAAACATAAACGAAGAAAAGGGTTGCCAACTTGGGAGATTTTAATTCCCCAAGTTTCCCCCCTCCCGCCCCTGTAACGCATTGTAACGTTTTACAAGACCCCCCTCCCCCCCAAATTGCGTTACGTAATACTTGAACGCCCCGTAACCCTATAAGGACAATAATTTCTAATTGTAAAGAGGGGAATCAGAGACGGGCTGGCAATAACTGCCAATGTAATTTATCGAGACAAAATTTAGTATGAGGATTTAGGAGCTCCTATGTTAATCAACTGTTGAATATTAGCGCAAACAGTCGAGTGGTTTTGGAGGGGGACCGAAAAGTTAATTGATTAATTTTTTCTTGGGGAAGTACATTGTTGATGATTCACCGACGACTTTTTATTAAAGGTTCAACTCGATGATCTTTAAAATATTGACTTAAAAAGGAAGCGGAAGGTCAGATCTTGAGTGGAGTCTAGTTTAGTCTTGGTGGAGCAGTTGAAAGACGGCTGCGCAGTGGTCTGTTCTCTCCATAACTACATTCCTGGAGACTCCACTCTGGAGAATGTATTTTTAGTCATCTATTAACATGTTTTTATGATCTTGGGCTTTACTTAATAAGAAATAAAACAAAACGAAAGATAAGTTCACATACGGCAAGCAGATGCCTTCCTTTTTTTAAAAATAAACTGAAATGTATAACTCCATTACTTCGTCATAATTAAACGCCTGTCATGCTATTTGCTTCAAACAGTATATTTAGAATTCTGTGTCATAACTAAACATTGTGAATGTCTCAGAATTAATCAACAAAACAAAATACAATAATATATGTGATGTCGACTTTCTTACACCAACAACGCTTACAGATCACTCTCTCTCTCCCTCTCCCCCTTCTCAAAATCATTTCATGCTGTCATTACTTTTTTTTGTTTCATTGTACAGCGTACTTCTGAGAGTGACTTTCTTATACCCAGTAATGTCAGTATGAAAGAATTTTGAGAAGGGAGAGGAGAAGAAAGAGTGATCTATAGACGTGGTTGGTATAAGCAAATAATAAGTCTTGTAATGACCACATGACATATACAGTAGAGCGTCTATTATCCGAACTGTCTTCATGGAAAAAAAATAATCAAATTAGTTTTTCCATGAGGGAAACCTAATCAATGCTTAGAAAGAGCGTTTTTAGCTGTATAAGGGATATCAGTTTTTCGATGAATTCAGTTTGACAATATTTGTTTACTAAGAACTAACTTGTATGTCTATGTATGTAATTTGTTCATTGAATTTTTCCACTGAATCCCTTTCCATTCGTATGGTCGGTTACCAGTCAATGCTCTCAGTTTCAAATCATAATCGTAAGGTGTACATTGAATTAGTTAGTGGTCACATATTTTAAGTAAAACTTACAACATGTCGACAAAAAGGAAACAGAGGTGCTTTCATTAAAAGATAAAATGGAAATTATTGTGCGGCCGAAAAAAATGTGAAACGGGTCAGGGATTAGCTATCAAGTTCGATGTTGGTAAATCAACGATAACGGGAATAAAAAATAATTCTGATTCAATCACTAGCTATGCACTTGACAGTGAGCAGGGCAGTTCATATCGTAAAAATATGAAAAAACCGAAATCCGAATTGTTGGAAGATGCTGCATTCACTTGGTTTTTGGTTTTAAAAGAGTGCTGTTACATGTTGTTCGAAGCATGGAATGGAGTAAAAAATTGCACCTTGCATAAATCGTGGGATAAGCTACTGAAACCATCTAAAGATGAAATCCAAAACGACGAGCCTGACAATGAACCGGCTAAAATGTTGGAGGCGTTGAGCAACGTTGGTGTTTTCACTGATTGTGATGAAGAGAACATGAATGAGTGGGCTACTTGTGGAAAGTGACGATCCAGGGCCTATCTCTAATCTGAGGACTTACAAGCGATTGGAAATTTTATAAGAAACATTTTTGGTAAGAATCGATTTTTCGATTGGACTAACCATTTTCGTGTAAATCGAGGAAAAATCTAAAACGATGTGTTTCAAAACGACATTTATCTCGAAAATCGCACGACCTGCGAAAAATCGTAAATATATATTATATATAAAATATGTACAGTATGTTTCTCTACAGCTATTACTTGAAAAGATTTATGATTAGGTCATTGACATAAGCAGTATCTTGTATAATGTACTTAGGCCCTGGAGTAAAGTGGTTTCGATTTTCGTCTGATTTCGGCCAAAATCTAATGATTTTAAGTTGATAGCTACAATCCTTTTTGCGGTAGAGCGCTCACGACACATTTACATTGTCGCCATGCCCTAACGTCAAGTCTACTCCCCTCCCCTTTCTCTCTTTGATACGACAAAAGGTCATTTAATTTAAGGTCACCTTAACGCTTTCATTAAATGTCAACAACTCATCATCATCCTCGGCGCTACTGCCCCATTCGAGCCTTGGCCTCCTCCAGAGACTTCCCCCAAAGATTCCTCTCCAGCGCAAGAGTTCTCCACTTTTGCAGTCGAAGGTTTCTTGTCCTCCCCATTGAGATCTTTCTGGGTCTTCTTGTCCTCTGTTTCCCTCCGGGATCACCAACATCAGTATTCGCGGAGTTGAAGCCTCAGAAGCCTGTGACCTTGGACTCCACAAACTCCATAGCGACCTCGGCATTATTTTTAGTTCTGAACTTGCCGTTCTCCTGGACCGGACCAAGGATCCTCCGCAGAAACTTTCTCTCGGAATATCTCAAGGCTTCTCTTGTTTACCCTGGTCATCGTCCATCTGTCCCATAATTCAGAACAGGTCTCACCAGGCTCTTAAAGAGCTGCATCTGTTTTTATTTGCTAATTTTATGCATATTTCGAAATTATTTTTCCCTAAATTATTGTAGTTAATTGCGTCCAAATATCAACAATTTTTCCTCGATCCTCTGAGAACATTTTTTGAGTCTTGACGTTGTGAAGGGCATAGATTAGTTTCTCTATAGAGTGATCGTGATTGGCTCCAGTTCTGACGGCATCTTTACTTCGTTGTCATGTTGCCTCACGAAATTATTGTAAACAATTTTTAGTAATAAGTGTGTCGTAAAATAATATAATATTTCCAAAAATATTCTGGATTTTCTAATTGTGAGAATGTATTGAGATTACATGACTTTCGTATTATTATGAAAACTGACATTATTGCAGAGATATTGTGAAATAATTCAAAATGAACTCAGTCTTATCTCTTATGCTTTTGGCTGAGGATGGTAGAAATACCGAAAGTACTCCCATGTAAATATAGTTGGTGACATTAGACAATATCATAAATAAACAAGTTTTATTTCTTTCAAGTTCATTTCGTATTATTGCTAAACAATTAATTGAAACAAATAAATTATTAATCCTTCATTTGGAGGCATATTCATATTTAAAAAAACACAAAAACTTGGTATCATCAGATTATTGATATAGAACAAATAAAATATTAAATAAAGAAAAATGTATGCTATTATCAGTTATTTATCTGGGAATTGAAAAAACATTGAGCATGCCGTCCTTCGGATGGGACGATAAGTGATGATCCCTTGCCTTGTCATCATACACCTGGGTTGGAAAAATGTTGGTCTCCTACAGTAGAGTCTGGCTCATGTCCACCAAAGCGATGAAAGAGCGCTCTGGTAGTTGTCGACATGACCTCATAGTTAAAGCCCTGGCATGAGTCATAGTAACTAACTAATATAAAGTAATTTAATTCTCATTATAACATAAAATTTTATTAGACTTTTGCATCATTTTGTTTCTCCTGCTTATTCCGACCTATTAATTGCAACTTTCCCTTGCAACTAAGATGCACAGTACTCCCGCATCTTCTTATCGCTATTCTCTTTGCTGTTACAGCGGTGCGGAGCCGACTCCGGCTGGAGACTGAGAGGATCGAGGGTCAGATAGACTACAGTGAGCAGGAGGCTTGGTTCCGAGCTGCGACGGTGGCAGTCCCTATCTGTGGCGCCCTCATTCTCCTTATACTGATCATCATGGCCGTGAAGATCCTCAGGGCAGACTCACAAGAACATCAGCCCAAGTTCAGGTACACACCAACCTTCATAAATAGCGGTGGGGGAGAGCCCGTTTCCCTACCACCACTTTCTGAAGCAAGGGTAGGAGAAGCCCTCGCTGCAAGGGAGGGAGGTCTCTCCAATATGTTTATTTGTGGCCTCTGCTTTCGTGATATTTGAGATCTGAGTTTCCACATAATTCTCAACAAAAATATATTTAATGAGTTATAAATTATTAAATAAAAGCATTCATTTTATTCAGAGGTTCCAAATCAATGCGAGAATGAGATACAAGAGCTTATATTGTTGGTTTGGTTATTTAGTTATATAATTTAGTTATTATACAAAACTAAACTGAAAGTTGCATTAAAAATAGACATTTTGTCTGAAACTCGAGACTATGTACTTGTATTTAACAAAATGTAGTAACTTTGATATTAGGTTATAGGTTATATTTCGATACAGTAGTTCAGAAGTGGGACAACTCAAAAATACTCATTTTTGAGTTATTATTTTCTTATACAAGTTTTCATATCCTCTTTCATATTCTGAACTCGGATAACTGAAAATACAAAATTGAGGTCTTCAAATGTAGGTACATAACCTGTTTAGTTTCAGAAACATAATAATTTGAAATGTCTTAGTATTGATCTATGAATTTGATGTTGTTTCATAAATGTAGTTGCATTACAATAATAAGAAACGAAAACAAGAAGTTCAGAAGCTACTTTTTAAGAAACGAACAAAACTTTCAAATGTGTTTTCTCAAAAAATCAATAATTCTGAGATATCCAATTTTTGAGCTACTATATCGATTTATTAACCGACTGCGTAGCGCGAACGGAAGGCATTGTTTTTCACAATTTAGTACGTAGGTACGTCATATTTTTTGTCTATCGGAGAGCCTATATAGAACCGATTTTAATGGTTTATAAGTCATTTGATTCCTCTTAATCTCCGGAGTTACATAGAAAATAACAAGAAAGAAACATTGAAGTGCGAAAAAACGGACTTACATAATGTCAAACTCTAAAGATCAAAGTCCAACACAACCCATCGAGTGTATAGTTTTTTTATTTACTTATTAGAATAAAATAAATAAATATCCGAATCCAAAAAGCAGTAAAAAATTAAAAATATAATCTATAATAGGATGTGGCGACTAAAGATAACAAAACACCAAATTCGAGGGGAATGTTGAAACAATTCACTCCAACACAGTCTCAACATTAGATTTATTCAAAAATTAAAAAGATTTTTTTTGAAAAACCGTGGTGGACGACCTCGTTATATTATAGAAGATATAAAAGACCCGACCATGTTTTTTTGCAAATTTTCTTTAAAATGTTTTGAACAAATCCAAAGTTAAGCTTGTGTTGAAGTGAATTGTTCCAACGATCCTTTCCTTGAATTTGGTGTTTTGTTCATTTCAGAAAACATATGCTAGTATAGACTTTTTAACTTTTTAACTGTTCTTTAGTTCATATTTCACTTTTTTCTTAGTCGGTTTTTTTTTTAATTTTTAATTAATTATTTTACCACAATTATTATGTCAGATTTTCTAGTCATAACTTCTCTGTGAAGACAATTATTCCAGATTGTGCAGAGCATGTTAATTGTACATCTCGGGATTTCCTATAAGACTGAGAAAAACAGCAACGTTAGACTTGTTGTTTATTTTTCAACATGCATCTTAGTCTTGGAATAACTCTTAATTGTTATTGTGTTTATCTTATTATCTACTAGTATAAAGATAACTGTGTTACGCTGATATCTTGAGGTCAGCTCATCAAGGAGACTCAAATCAATGATTCAAACTAAAAATGCAACATGCTAACGTAACTAAAACTTATGATTGTCTGGTGACGCGTTTGTTGTTAAGTCGATCGTAACAGTCAAAAAACATCAAATTGAATCAATGAACGAACACGAGAATTAAACTTGTTTCAACCACTATATGGAATTACTTAAGTGGGAGAAATGTTCAGGTTCCTTGCGATTTACAATAGGCAACTATTTACATTAGTTAGTTATTATGACTCATGCCCGGGCTTTATCTACGAGGTTATAGTACTACCAGAGCGCTCCTTCGTCACTCTGGTGACCTTGAGCCCGACTCTATTCTGGGAGTCTTAAATGTTGCCTACCCTAAATTTTTATTCACCTAGGGCAGGGGTCTTTAACGAGTACCTCACATCACACAGGCTCGAGACCATCGCTTAACGTCCCATCCGAAGGACGACATGCTTAAGTTTATTTTACCTCCCAGATAAAATAAACTAAGGGTTTCGGCCGGGTTTCGAACCCATGATCTTGAGCTCAGAAAGCAAGCACGCATGCCACGGAGCTAGCGCCCTGCAACTATTTACATTAAGAGTATTTATTAATTGTTTTGTTTATCGATAGATGTTTCCGATCCGTATCGATATGTAAACTTTCCGTCTTTGTAACCTTTTGTCAGTTTTTAAACCTTGTTAGTTATTATGACTCATGCCCGAGCTTTAACTACAAGGTCATATCGCCTACTACCAGAGAACTTCGTTTCTCTGGTGGACTACTCTGAGAATCCTAAAGTTTGCCAACCTTGGTTTATTCACCTAGGGTAGGGGTCTTTAACGAGTTCCTGACATCGCACAGGCTCAGGAATTTCGCTTAACGGTCCATCCGCAGGACGGCGTGCTCAAGGTTTTTGCACTTCCCAAATAAAAAATGTAAGGGTCTCTAATTGATTAATTCGTGCTGGAGAAGTATATTGCAGTTGATTCACCGACGATTTTTTAAAATACAATAATTGCATCTTTCGTTTCAAAAGTGCAATAGAGCTGATATATTGTTACCGCGAGGCCTGGCAACACTGGACAGAAATTCACAGATATTAATTTCTAGAAAAAAAAACTCAATCAAATATTAATTTAAAGTGGAATTGTTCTTAGTACATCACACAAACGACTAGGATAACCTGTTTTAAGGCCTACTTAGCAGAAATTTATGAATTTAAAGCGAATGTATTTTTTTAAAACACTATTTGTGCCAAGTAATTCTGCATTTCTTAACAAACAAGTCTGGTTTCTACACTGTCTCTAGTACCCATTTTTCTGTGACATTTTATTTAGAGCAATCAATGGGACATAGGAAAAACTATAAGTTGATAAAAAATAGTTAAGCAACAAAGATTTTTTTTTTCTTTATTTATTTGCAGTCTATGTTCAGTATACATAATAAGCAAATATGGTAACTGTTTACATGAATAAGTGTATATGGTACATGATGGGAGTAAGCCAGCGCTGTTATTCCCAGTAAATAGTAAATAGTGATATTTTTAAATTTCTCCAAGAAGATCTCGAGGCCATCTCCTATTCAGACGGCGTGGAGGATTGAGATGATAGGACTTGTGCAAATGGGTTAGGATGGGTTGAAAGTTAATTGGTTGAGAATCGGGATTGGATTAGTTCCTGGACGGTTGGGATGTTTAGGTTTTCGATTCATAGTCTTGCAAATTGTTAGTTTGTTGGCAGTAGAAAGTTTTGCTTTTGGTTCAAATAGTCTACGTAGCAGTCCGTAACGTCGATTCAACTAAGTCGTGTGCATGGGTTCCAAGTCAGTCTGCTGTATTAGTAGAACCAGAGGTAACGTACCTAGTTAGAGGAAGGAATTAGAACATTGTTGGTAGTGACGGGAGGGCAAGTTTGAGAGCCAAGTATGAATGTAACCTGGACATTATTCTTCATTTTATTTTATCCGTCAGAGGTTACACCATTTCTCGATTTCATGGAGGTGTTCTTGGAGGAGGATAGAGGCTGCATTAGGGTCAGGATGTGTGGACAGGATCGCAGTATCGTCTGCGTAGGTGGTTATTAAGGTGTTCGGGTGGAAAGCAATGTCGGCGGTATGTATGTTGTAAAGGATAAGACCAAGGATGCTCTCTTGGGGGACACAGGTACAAATATAAAATAGAGGATAATTGATAACGAAAGTAGAACGATTGACTCTACCTCATTTATTATTAATTGCGTAAAGTTTGGTACCAGAAATATGGAGAGACTTTAGTATTGTGATAACTAATTATGTAAATAGATTAATAGCACTGTTTAAAATATTCAGTCCAATCTTTTGTTTGATAAACTATGAATTATATGTTACTATGAATTATTCAGAACTATTGATGATTGTGGAGGTCACGTTTGTACAGCTGTTATTTACTAAGTGGAGAGTGACAGCAAACAGTGATATTAGTTACGTTATTCAAATCACAGGTACCCAATTTTATGGGTTACAGATGCTACATTTATAAAATACTATTACTTCAAAGAAAATTGTTACTTATTTAATATTTTTGCAATTTTTTTTTTGCTTTCTTATACCTATAGTATGAGGAAGTATTGTAATCGTGCGAAAATCCGAGAGGTTTCAACGGATTTTCACGTTTCATGGTCCCCTGAATAGGTTTTGAGAATTTTCGCTATGATATCTGTCTGTGTGTGTGTTTATATGATTGGAAAGTTGTGAGCGCTCTACCGTAAAAACGATTGTAGCTATGAACAAATACAAATACAAAATATCTTTAAATGATCCAATATATTATTGGATCCATGCATTCTCTTTAATTGTTATTATATATATTATACAATTATTTTATTGTTTTTTAAAAACAAATTCTAATTTGTTTTATATTTTTGTTACAGGGGAATGTCCGGGGGAGGAAGAACGCTGATAGTGACCGGAAACAATCCACACATGGACTCAGGAGCTAAAAAACTACCCCTGTTGTACCAACACAACGAAACAGGGGCAGGAGTCCGACTGGAGAAACAGGAGAAGAACGAAGCACAAGCAAAGCTAAATATACCCTCAGAGCTGCTTGATCTGAGTAAAAGTTGTCAGAAAAACAGCAATCCGTGCAACCTGTACCAACCTTTGTTGACGGACAACAACCTGTACAGTAAGGCCTACCTGATGGACTGGTCCAATCCCATATCTAGGACAACCTAGAAGTCTTGTAAACCTTGCAAACTGCAGTTATCTGCAATATTTTTTTATTCTAGTGAGTCGTTTGTATGATGTTAACCGTATTTTATTTTATTTTTATTTTTGGCCAACGGTCACATCACTTAGTCATATGGTCAATCAAATGTGTCTTATGTAGGCGACATTTCTTGTTTTGTTAAATTGCGAATTATGAATTGAAAAGTAATGAATGAATCTTTGTTGCAACGTACGATTTATAGCAGTTTATGTTATCCAATTCTATCGTACGATCAGTTCAATAGAGCCATAACTGCAATGAAGTAGGTTCAAGTGAAAGGCTTTCCAGGTTTCCAGTGAAAGGCTTTCCAGGTTTCCAGTGAAAGCTTATCTCTTCGATTTTCTTTCCTCTGAGCTCATAACTAGTTATTTTATTTAAACTATGAGCAGTGCTTCTACTCATACATTCTAAAATACATATTCCCTTTGAATACATTTCCACATTTCTAAATATGTTATTTTTAAGTTCCAAACATCGAATGTTCCTTCAAATAATCAGGCGAAACTCCATCACCTCTTGGAGCATGATGGTACAGAGTAAAGAAAAAAAAGATATATGGCGTTAAAATTTAACAATTATGGTTATTTGACAAATAATTTAACGCAATCATTCAAAACATCAGAAGAAACACGAAATTCTGTATCTAGTTGTAGTTTTGTCTTTCGAACTTATAAAATATTTGAGGGTCTTTCAGCTGGTAATAATATAGAAGAGTTAATTTGAAGATAATTTCTAAATTGCCCTTGTTATAGCTCCTCCAATCTCAGTAAATATTTTTATCAAAATGTCCCGACTTTGTTATTTCAATTGGTTAAATAATCCGTTGTAATGATAAGGTGGCGCCTAGCCACTCTGTCCTTGGCCCGCTTCTCGTCTGTACGGTTCTGAGGAAGCATGCTTGCTCACTGTCCTCAAAAATCCCAGGTTCGAAACCCGATCGGGACCGTTAGGTTTTTTATATGGGAGGTGAAGCACGCCGTCCTTTGGATGGGACGTTGAGTGATGGACGTATTCATTAAAGACTGCTACCCTGGTTGAATAAACATTTAGGGCTCCCATCGTTGAGTCGGACTCATGTCCACCAGAGTGACAAAAGATCGCTCTGGTAGTAGGCGATATGACCTAGTTGTTAAAGCTCGGACATGAGTCACAATAACTATTTCATACTTAAAATAAGCTACATTGGTAATCTGAAGTAATGATATCACACGACCTGTTATATTCTTAACAAGCCTTAACTGAATAAATAAAAAGAAAAACTTGTTTTACTTGTATATTGTTTAATTCCACAAAAATATATACTTATATTATAAACATATACCTGTTTCCGCTTGCGCCATCGTCAGCACAAAGTTCAAACATACTATATATACTTTTATGGAATTAGACAATATAAATATTAAACACATTTTTTGTTTTTATTTATTTTATTAACTTTCCACTAAATCGACACAGATCGCAGAAATATATTCAGACCTAACTGAATATCTGAATTTTATTTAGCTCTTACGACGCTGTTGAACTGTTGTGTGAATGTTGAATTAAATTTTTGGACTCAACTATAAAAACGATAATTCAGGAGCTACTGTTTAATGGTTATGACTTTCCGGAAAGCAATTAATGTATAAGCCCTTTAAGTGTTTAATTAGTTTTGTTAGAAACAGTGTGATAAAATGTCTACATTCATTATTTTATTTTCCTTTATTTCTTTTTCTTTTTCTTTTTTTTTTTAAGTAAACAATTTTAATAACAATTATTTTATTTAAATTGAGAAGTCAGAATCTCTTAAAGGGAAGAGTTATATATATATATATATTTTTTTTTTCGCATTGAAGCCAACACTGAACCTGTCTCTTTGAGTGATTTGACTGCGCTCTATGAGCGGCCTGAGAAACAATTCTTATTCCCTTTAAAAGGGGCTCTTCTTTAGTAATATTTTAAGGTGTGATAAAAAAAAAAGAGAAAATAAAAAATAATTCTTAAAAGTTTTACTAAATACTTATTTTTTGTAGACGTCACAAAAAGTATGGACTTGAACTTAATATGACATTCATTTCAGACGAATGCATACAATTTTTTATTTTCATTCATTTCAATAATGCATTAAAAAAAATATTAGTACTCTCATTGATGGGTTTTTTTGTACATTGTTTAAACATTTTTCTTCATTGCACTATTTTTTTGTAATTATTTTATTTAGTGAAGCTTCAAAACAAGCTAGTCATTTTTCTATTATTATAAATTTATTTTTTTCTCTTATTTTCTTTTCATTAATTTTGTCCTTATTTTTTGAGTTTTCTTAAATAAAAAATTACTTATGATAATAATATATAAGTGCCTCGAAATGGTCTTCCGAAATAATTTAAGAACCATTATATTGTTTTAAAAATAATAAAATAAATATTTTTATAATTATTTAAAAGTAATAATATTAACTTTTCAATGTCTCTAATCCTTAAGAATTTCATTTCAGAGTATAGCTTGTCCTAAATGTTCGTGGTTTCTGAAATTCATTATGGCTACCTTTTTCAAAATCTTATTTTTCGAACAAAACCCACAGGGCATCCGTTGAGCAATAAATTGATTTCTCGACTGATATATTTGATTAACTATTCAAATTCAAGTATTTAGTCCAAAATTTTGAAATTGATTTCGAAATCCGGTTTCTGAACCCCACGAACGTTGGATCTATATCTATTCGCTAGGGTAAGAGACGTTTATTCTATAACAGAAATTGATCACAGATATTTAAAATAATTTATGTAATTACATATTTTATATACATATATTTGTAATATTTTTTTTTTCTTTTATGTTTTTTTGCACGTCTGTATGTCTGTTTTAATTTTTCACTCAATGTACATATTTTTATTGGTATCACATACAATTATTTTCCAAAAACATAATTTATGTAACAATTTCTTTGTAATATTGTAAAGTGTTTTATTGTTAGAGCAAAATGTATATATTTATTGTATAATTGTACAGACAAAAAAAATATTGTTCTACAAAATTGATTATTTTTGTAATATAATTATATAAAATGATTTAGTTACATAAATTAAAAAAAAAAATTATATAAAAAATAAAGACTGTACTTACGTATATTTTTACTATGTTATTGTAATTAATTAGAATTTATAATTTCCTTTTTGATTGCGCCTAATATATATATTTTTTTTTAGAAAAAAAATCTTTGAAAATAATTACCATACATTTTCATTGACTGTCTTAAATGTCATCTCAAATTTAGGATGGTTACATGTTAGTTGCTGTATAAATTTAAGGTCTCACGTGATAGCACATTTTTTTTAAGTATGTGCCAATGTTTTATTATTGATAAACAATAAAAAATATTTAAAAAAATATTCGTCCTCTTTATTTATTAATTCCCTTTTATCTTCAAAACAAGGTTATTGTATAATTATTATTATTATTTTTGTATGGGCGTCAAAAAT
The DNA here is from genome assembly GCA_963662175.1 of Aradus depressus. NCBI lineage: Eukaryota > Metazoa > Arthropoda > Insecta > Hemiptera > Aradidae > Aradus > Aradus depressus. Next base: position 7,217,062 of record OY759222.1, read on the forward strand.
ATAGTCTAAAATAACTGTAAACTTAGACAAGCATTTGGTTTTTTAGGAGGGCATTTTTGTCTGTATATACAGGTTGTGAGGGCGCCAGTACCATGCTAGTCTACTGAGCTCAAGATCGCGGGTTTGAAACCCGGCCGAGGCCCTTAATCCGAATTCCTTCGGATTGGATGTTGAGCGATGGTCCCGAGCCTATGCGATGTCAGATGCTCGTTAATGACCCTCTACTCTACAGGCAACATTTAGAACTCTTACAGAAGAGTTGGGCTCTGGGAGATGAAAAAATCTAGAGTACGCCCTCCTTTGGATGGGACGTTAAACAATGCTCTCGAGTCTGTGCGATGTCAGGTAAAGACCGTAGGTGAATAAAAATGTAGGGTAGGTAAAATTTAGGACACAGTAGAGTCGGGCTCATGTCCTCTAGAAGTGACGAAAGAGCGCTCTAATAGGCGGCGATATGACGTCGTAGTTAAAGTTTGGGCATGAACCACAGTAACACAATAAAACATATATATATATTTTTAAATTACATTAAAAGTTTTTTTTTTTTTTTGGTTTGTGGCCTTATGGTCTAAGTATATCAGCATACATTAAAAGTTATTACCTCTCGAATTAACATCTGTGGAGCTCGGTAGTGAAAAACTATTCTAACCTTTCCCTTCTAAAAAAGTTTTTTTTTTTTTTTTTTTTTTTTTTTTTAATAATAATTCAATAGAAATTGTTTATGCGACTAGACATTGACGAGTGAACGTCGGCGTTATTGTTATTGTTTGTGTGATAACGGCTTGTGTTTACCTACTGAGAGCGGATTAATACTTACATTTGCTCCCTAGCCATGGACAATTGGAAAGAAAAAAAACGTAAGTTAAGCAATTATGATTCGTCTTTTGTAACTTCCAATAAATTTGAGCCCTTGTCGAATTTACAAGAAGACAACTCTGCATCAATGAGCACCGAGATAACAGAAAAGCCCACCAAACCTCCACCTATCTTCATTAATAATATAGGCAATATAAATTTATTCCTAAGAGACTGTGCGCAATTAGGTGTTACATCCATCAGACACCATTCTACGGATGGAAAAGTCAAGTTTAACTTCGATACGGTGGAGGATTATATAAAAATTGTTGCATTTTTGCAACAAGACAATAAGGCGGAATTTCATACATTCCAAGTCAAATCTGAACGACATTTCAGAGTTGTGATCAGGGGTCTCCACCCAACATGTGATACTAAGGCAATGATGGAAGAGCTTCAAACTCTCGGCTATGAACCAGTCCAAATGATTCCTGTTCATCATCCTATAACAAAAATCCCTTTACCACTATTTTTTCTCGACCTCAAAAATTCTCCAAAAAACTCAGAAATATACACTCTAGATAAACTCTACTATGCAAAAATTAAGGTAGAAGCACCTAGGCCACGTCGCGCAGTTATACAATGCATACGATGCCAAGACTACGGACACACAAAAAATTACTGCCACCGGCCCCCGAGGTGTGTAAAATGCGACCAACCTCATCCAACCGAATCTTGTACAAAGGTACCAAACTCACCCCCTGTTTGTGTAAACTGTAAAGGTCAGCACACGGCCAATTACAAGGGATGCCCTCTGCATAAAAAACTACAGCTAAGTACCAAACCTTACACTTCCACATTTCAGAGGCAAAATCAACAACACGAAGAAGTCCCACAACGTGCAGATAATGGCCGCAACAACCTTACTGCTAAACACACCGCTCCTACAATTAGCAAATCATATGCCGAAGCAGCAGCGAGTCCCGGGTCAAATATAGATAACCTCATGAAAAAAATTGATTCTCTGTTGTCCTTACTGCACCCCTTAGTGCAAACATTAGCCCAAATCTTACCAATGTTAATAGCAAAAAAACCATGACTCTCCCCAACAACAAAACCCTAACAGTTTGCACTTGGAATGCTCAAGGGCTGAACAATAAACATAGTATACTGGAGTTATTTCTAAGAAGATATAACGTTGACATAATACTCATCACTGAAACTAAATTGTCCCATAATTTAAATTTCTATATATCAGGCTACAAATCATACAGATCAGACCACCCCAGCGGTCGTCGCAAAGGAGGATCAGCGTTACTAATAAAACATTCGATAGGTCACGATGAGCTTCCACTTATAAAAGAAGACAAGTTTCAGATAACTCGAGTAGAACTCCATCATACTAACAAAAAATTACAAATAGGCTCATTTTATTCTGCTCCTGAAAACAGACTATCTCAATCGGATTTTTGGGGTATTATACATGAAATGAAAACTGATTTTATAATCGGTGGGGATTTCAACGCCAAGCATCCACGTTGGGGATGCCGACTAGCCAACCCCAGAGGGAGAGTACTGCTAAACACCGTTACTGCACTACAACTGGATGTGATCCACCCCTCTGACCCGTCTTACTATCCACTTGATACAGTCCGTACCCCTGACATCCTTGATTTCTTCATTGGGAAGCGTGTTCAACACATCTCCTCTACTCCTCAGGTATTAAAAGAACTAAACTCTGATCATTTGCCAGTACTTCTTACTCTTCACTTCGATGGTTCTTTACAACACAACGCAGGCTTAATCAGGCACCCGTTCAATTGGAAGTTGTACAATAAAGTCATCAATCAGAGCGTGGATTTAAAAGTACCTCTGAAAACCCCAGCCGATGTAGATGCTGCGGTGGCTCAAATCACCAAGATAATTCAAACTGCAGCCAGCGAAGCATCTTCATCCAATCCACTGGGCCCTAAATCACCGTATAAACCTACTCTGATTATTCAACAACTTCTAACTGTAAAACACTCAGCTCGCGCAGAGTGGATGAGAACGAGGCATCCAAAAGACAAGCAGAGATTCAACAGGGCAACCAGGGATTTAACTCGAGCTCTGAAAGAGGAGAAGAATGTGTCGACCCGAAGCAGCATCAATGCTCTTAGCGCCACAGATGGCTCTCTCTGGATGAAAACAAAAACTATCATGAAAGTGCCAATTAATATTCCTCCTTTAAAGGTGGGACCTGAATGGTATGCTTCGTCTCAGGAGAAATGTGACCTGTTTGCTAACATACTTGTTCAGCAATTTACCCCACACGATGAAAGTGATTTGGTATCCACACAAAATGTATATAAGCGACTGGATGAGCCCCTACAACTCAGCCTGTTTTCAGACTACTTCACTCCGGGTCAGGTGACTAACGCCATAAATCGTTCACCGACAAAGAAGGCGCCAGGTCATGATCAGATTGTCCAGCCATTACTAAAAGCACTGCCACGAAAAGCTATAGTATATCTCACCCAGATATTCAATGCTATTCTACGGACGACCCACATCCCGAATCAGTGGAAACATGCTAAAATCGTCATGGTGAAAAAACCTAATAAGATGGCCAGTGATCCAACTAGTTATAGACCCATAAGTTTACTTCCCCTGTTTGCTAAAATATTTGAACGCTTGCTGTTACCAAAACTATTAATGTTCCTTTCTCCTCTCGTGCCTGATACACAGCTAGGATTTAGACAGTCGCACTCATGTCCGCAGCAACTTCATCGAATAGTAAATGAAATATTAAACACATACGAGGAAAAACAAGTATGCTTTGGGCTCTTCCTGGATACGGAAAAAGCCTTTGACAAGGTTTGGCACCCTGGACTACTCTGCAAGCTAAAACCCCATCTACCGGACACCTACTACAGAATTATAAAATCATACTTGTATTGCCGTACATTTTCCGTAAAATATGGTAACACAAGCTCAACATCTAAAGCGATATCAGCAGGAGTGCCGCAGGGTAGTGTTCTGGGGCCCTTTCTTTATCTAATTTATGCAAGTGACTTTCCTACCTCAGAAAATGTGACTGTAGCACGATTCGCAGATGATGTTGCTGCCCTCAGCAGAGCCCTGACTTATGAAGATGCCAAACATTATCTACAACAATTCCTGAACGCAGTCAACTTATGGTGTTGCAAATGGCGCATAAAAATGAACTCCACTAAGTCAACAGTGGTAACTTTCACATATAAAAAAAATATACCAAATCCAACCATCTTTCTTAATGACATGCAAATCCCTTGTGCAGAACGAGTAAGATACCTAGGACTAATATTTGACGCGAAGCTAACATGGTCCCATCATGTCCAGCACCTAGTAGCGAAGACTCGCGGACGAATAACAAACTTGAAGTGTCTCCTCGACCACCGCTCACCCCTTGCTTTATCAGTAAAAAGACTGCTATATTTGGTGCTGATACGTCCGATCTGGCAGTACGCTTGTGGCCTATGGGGTTCAGCTGCTAAAAGCCACATAACCAGGATACAAACCACTCAAAATCGCGTCATGAGACTCATCACCGATGCACCGTGGTATGTTCGCAACACAGTTCTACATGGTGATCTTGAAATACCGGAAGTAGCGGAGGTCCTCAAAGAATCCTACATCCGAATGCAGACAACAATGGCCAACCACCCAAATCCACTGGTCCGGGAAATTGCTGAACACCCACCACCTTTACCACTGGAACGCAGACTTAAAAAGAAGCGACCGCATGATTTTCTTCTCATCAATTGATCAAAAGACAATTTTTTTTTTTTTTTTTTTTTTTTTCTTTCCTATATTATGTTCATTTTATCTACTTTAAAGTTACTTGTTTAGGGCAATTATTGAATTGTACCTGAGTTCATATCTCATGTTAATTAGGCCATTGGCCAGGTATTATTGTTATAGACAGCCCAACTATAATATTCATGTATAGAATAATAAAGTTTACAATAATTACAAAAAAAAAAAAAACTTGATATCAAAACTGAATTTGATGACGAAGTAGTAGTAAAACTCCTTCAATCAGATAGATAGACTACAGATATAACAGCGGGTCGACACTATTGTCTTATTAAATGATCTTGTTGCAACAAAATTCCGGTCATGGGGATTTTAAATAATCAAAATGGTGAAATGAATAATGGTAGCCAAAAAATTTAAGTTTTGATCAACTGTCTTGAAAATCAATATTTAAGAAACTAATGAATGATGTCGACGGTCTCAGACGGCGACTGCAAAATCGGGTATCTGAATATTGGGGTATCCGGTTTTTGGTTCCAGACCCGGAATAGGGTTCACGGTTCCAGAGCCGGACACCGGATTAAGGTTCCAGATAAGCTAGAAAGAATGCACGTTTCTTAGCGGTCTCCCTCTAATCTCTTAACTATTGGACCCTCAACTTCTATTTTTCGTCTTTTAAACGTCCTTCGACTTACGAATTTGAGGCTACACCCGACTTACATGTAAGTTTTCGCTCTCCCTCTAAAACTATGATCCCATTATTTGGTGGACTCTTACCTTATATTTTTGCTCTTTTGAGGTTCCTGCGATCTCTGAATTTGAGGCTACATCCCTACTCTCAAATAAGTTTCAGCTCTCCTGCTAAACCTCTGACCTCTTTACTTGGTAGACCCATTCTATTATCGTTCTTTCAAAAGCCCTTCGATCTCCTTATTTCAGTACACCACGACTCACACAAAAGGTTCAGCTCTCCTTCTAAATCTTTGATCCCTTTATTTGTTGGACCCTTAACTTCTTTTTTTGCTCTTTGAGGATCCTTTTATATCTTAGTTTTTGACTAAACCTCGACTCAAACGTAAGGTCACTCTCTCTAAACCTTTATTTTCTATATTTAGCGGACTCTTTATTCTGTCTTAGCCTTACGAACATTTTTTCTTTACCTTTTATTAAGTGCTTCACAATATCACTGCGAAAAATGTTAAGTATCATTTTTTGAAGGTCCTTTGACCTCCGAATATGAGGCTACATACACCCCGATTCAGGCAGTTTCTGCTTTACCTCTACACCGGTTTTTAGACACGGACTCGGGCAACGATTTCAAACACAAATTCGGGCTCAGATACGTTACAGTGTCAATTTCAGAGATCAATCGATGAGGCAGGATATAGCCTCGATTTCACAAAACGGAGCACGCTCAAAAGGACAAAAACAGAAGTAAAGAGACAACCAATAAAAAGATTAAAGGTTTAGGGGGAGAGCGGAAACATACGTATGAGGCAGGGTATAGCCTCGATTCCAGAAAACGGAGCACGCTCAAAAAGACAAAAACAGAAGTTAAGAGACAACCAATAAAGAGATTAAAGGTTTAGGGGGAGAGCGGAAACATACGTATGAGGCAGGGTATAGCCTCGATTTCAGAAAACGGAGCACGCTCAAAAGGACATAAACAGACGTTAAGAGATAACCAATAAAGAGATTGAAAGTATAGAGGGAGAGCGGAAACATACTTATGACACGTGGTTTAAAGTTAATTTCAGAGATCGGAGTACTCTCAAAACAGCAACAACTGAATGTAAGTAACAACCAAAGATATTTGGGTGTAGCCTAGAAAAACACTTAAATGTAGCAATGTCAGTAGGGAGGCTTCAACAAACCAGGTATCATTGTCAATCATAAGAAAAGAAGAAAATGTGTTCTGGTTCTAACAAAAATAGGCAAGGAAGAAATGTAGAATGTAGGTGGACCTTGTGGCACCGATTCTTCATATTTTTTGAAAAAACATTAAAACAGCAATGTCGGTAAATAGGCTTCAACGACATACAACTTAGTTAACCATAAGTAAAAATGAAAAGTATATTCTGGTTGGTTCTAACTAAAATAGCCGAAGTAGAAATATGGAATATAGGTGGTCCTTGTTGGCACAAATTCCTTATATTTAAAAAATCATTAATACAGCAATGTCGGTCGATAGGCACCAACCAGATACCATGATGGTCTACCATAAGTAAAGATAGAAGAAATATATGTATGTGGTCCTTGTGGTACTGTCATAACAGAGATAGAGTTTCTGATGTGAAGTCTTAGAGATTTTTCTGACAACAAGGCAAACTACGAAGGTGCTTCCGAACCTTTGGGAGTCTAGAATGAACAAAGTTAATTCTTAACAGTTTATTGAACAAAGACAATATCATCTCAAAAAGGAGAAGACCAGACGGAAACTAACTAATTTACTGACTGGACCTAGCTGAACGATCTCACCGAAGTGATTGCTCTGAACTCTACCAACCCAACTGATCTGAACTAGAAAGAATAAACCTCAATTAGTCCGAAGGGGTTCTTATAGTTAACATTTTATTTGTACATTGTTTCATAACCCGTTTCTCTGGCTACATAAAATGCCCCCTGAACTTTCTTAGTAGATTAACTCTATTTCCCACTGTGGAGGGTCGATTTATCATCGCTATATTTATTTATTTTTTCGTCCCACCCCCCACAAAAAAAAGTTAAAGCATCCTTGACAATAAGAAAAGGGGAAGAAGAAAAAGATCAAAACAATTGCCAATTTTTCAGACAGTAAACATTCCTCAAATGAGCAATGTCAAATTAGTTTTGATAATAACTTGGGGCAATAGCTAAAAAATTAACGTTCTTGAACATGTATATTTTTTAATTCATTTAATCTCAATCTACAACAGTAAATAGTAGGTACAATTAATACAAATGTGGCTGGGAAAATGTACATGTAAAATGCTATTATTATCCGAGAAGAGAATTAAGCTTATGATAGCTACTTAGGACCCCTCTATTAGTATTATTAATAAACTTAAAATTTTCTTTCTATATATAAGCCGACAAATATAATATATTAAAACAATACCCTATTTATTTCGTTAATAGTTCTACAATTGGTAAGGATGACTGATACCAATAGGAAGCAATATTTAAAACTGATGATATTCAGTCTATATTTTCTTAGTAATGTTATGTAATAAATACATTTCTTATCTGATTTCATTATTTGTTTTTTGCTTTTCATTGTAGCTTCTCACATTTTTCCATTCCCATTCTACGTTCCAGTTCGTTGCTCCTGTTTCTCTGGACCCCCCCTAGATAGGGTTGCATGTATGTAAACAAGATTTTATTCTTAAATGGAATGCAACTGTATAACCTAAATAGGGTGAGATGACCTTTATTCTCTTATCTACTAGTGTGTGTCCAGAGTTCGTTTTGTATATTTCGTGATCAATAATTCATAAAATACATATTGTCAATTGACGTTGCATCATTTAGTGTCGTCTGATTCATGTCACTTTTCCTTATCTCATCTTGTCTAGGGCGGGGATGACATGTCGGACAGCGAGAATTTTGATGAAACTGACTTTTTGTTAAATCCTCAAGAGACTAATTTACATTATCGAACTGTCAAGAAGATGGGATTTTTCAAAAAATGCTGTCACCTTTTAAGTTGTGGGTAAGTACATATGAAACAATATGGCCGAAGTTTTTTTGTCATAATGCGTCGTCTCCGTATTGAATTGTAGTTATCGAGTGTTTCCTTCGTACAATATGACGTCTTCTTCACTTTGTCTGGTCGAATTATCCTCATCATCAACCACTTTAGCCAAAGAAGATATTCCATTGATTAATAAAAGGCCATCTCAAAGCTCATTTTTAAGGTAGTGAAGGTTATTGATCAAAAGTGGCAGCACTACACTTTTATTATTCCCCAACCTAATTTGTAGTTTGCAATTTTGTTATTTTTCAACCTTCCCTCACATTTCTTCTTACTTTAACTTTTTGGGAAAAAAAAATATATGTATTTATTTATCCTTCACATTTCATCATCTTACAGAAAACATCGTACAGTTGTTATCAGTGTTTTCATATATAAAGATTAGCTAATTGTTTTTAATTTCGTTTTTTAAAAAATATTTTGGTACTTTCTCGATATTTACACATTTATTATAATAACTTCTGAATGTGTTACGTTTTGCTGCATCTGTTAAGATGACTCAGACCGTTGGTTATGTCAGACTTCAGTTTTAACTATTTGTTATCACAAAATGTACTTTTGAGTTGTAATATTAGTTTCATAGTTTTAGAACTTTTTTCCCCTTCATATTTTTCGTTTAATTCCGTTAGAAGTTGAAAAAAGTATTGTTGTTTAAAAGTATTTAAATAAGCATATCATAATTTTCCTTCTTTGCTTACATTATAACTTCTTGTATTAGTAATAGTTATTTGCTTTTTAAAAAATTAAATGAAACCGTTAATGTTGTTATTGCACATTTCTTTGCGTGAACTCCCAGTATACCTATCCACTCCTTTAAAGCAAGATATTGAAACCAAATCGTGAAATATTTTTTGGATTGTGTCAGATAAATATCAACAGGCTGGAGCTGCAAGGAACATTCCCAATGCACTTTGAATAAATTTTAGAAAGCTTGCGCAATGATCCATATTTCATTAAATTGAAATACTAGTCGGCTAAACGTGCTTTTCATTCTGTTTAATTTTTTAGTCAATTTCTTTTATTTTTTCTTCCAACTAACCACTTTTAACCAATGAAGAATGTCACAAATATTAACTTAGTTTAGTTTAACCCCATGACGAATTTTATTATTTGAGATACGATAAACAGACAAGTTATTTAATTTTAAATTCTCGAGTACTATCTAGAAAAAGTAATATTTAATTTACCATTTAGACCGAAAAAGTTGTATTTTTATATTTAGAAGGATATAACTTCAAGTCTCAGGGGCCGTTTGTAGGCCTATTGGATAACTTATAAGTCCACTTTATCCAATTATTAATTTTTTTTTAAATGTTATATATAGTGTCGTATTATTGGGCCATCCTGTATAGTCAGGTTAGATGGATGTCTTGTTGCATAAATTTCCTGATTAAAGCCAAGCACATTATATATTTATATCTGTTAATATTAATTTAGCTGTAATCTTACTCGAATTGGGGGAGAGATAGTTATTTTTTCCTCCTGTTTTTTTTTTAATTATTTTTATGTAAATTTATAATAGTGTAAATTTCTATTTTGATTGTTAGATGCTGTCACTGGCTATGGAAGTCATGCTTTTGTATGGAGAAGGAACTCAGGTCGAGAACTATAAACATAGGTCGGCCATCTTTAGAAAAATATCCTCCAAATGTCATTCGAAATCAAAAATATAACATTATCACATTCCTACCTCTTGTAAGTATCTTTATATTTGTATATATTTTTTTTTTCTGTTTTATGTTGAGATGTATTCGTTCTATTGAAATGGAATAAGGTGTAACCTTGAATAGACGGAGGAGGACTGTGATGAGTTACATTATGTAGACTCAGACCTCCACCAGAGGCGCAACAAGAGCAGTTTTGTCCGAACCGTTTTTAATTGCCTAGCTGGTACAAAAACCATGATAACTGCCTATGTAGTATCGACATGAAATTTCATATATGAAGTCAAAACCTAATGAGGACATAACCTGTAAAATTTCAGGCGATATCGGCCGTAGGGAAGTGATTCACCGACGATTTTTTTTCATATCTTTCATTGTTACAAGATAACGGCCCAAGGAAGTATAACATAACTTATACAATAATCCTCACTCACACTCACTCTATTTCACAGAGTTAACTGTTCCTCTTTTTAAGATCTGTTGAATGCTGTCGAAGGATGTATTTCACGGCAACTCTCAGATAATTTGAGGGGTCCTGATACCCTCCCGAAAATGTGATATTTTAATGGATGGTTATTTTAAGAACGTCTAGTAGTAATGGAGGCCAAGTAGTATCCTAATTTGAAGGTCTTGTTAAACGAACAAATTTTTATCTGAAATATTTCACGACTTATTTACGTTATGAGTTTCAACAACGATTTTAGGTCCATTTTTGTATCCTCGTCATAGACAATGCATAAGCAGTGGTAAAAATATTTTCAAATGATCAATTTACATTTCAAGAGCTTTACAACGATGTGCTATATGATCACCAGTAGAGGAATTTTGAGGGCCGAGTGTGACCTAAACGTGCCAATTTTTAGATGTATTCGCAAAAAAAAGTCTTTCATTCCCTGTGTTGTCTATGACGGGGATTATAGGAACGCGGACCAAAGTCGCTACTAAGTCCGGACTGACTAGTTTCATTACTATTAATATCAAGGGAACAGGTAGCGTTGGGGTCTTTAACGAGTACCTCACATTGTACAGGCGCTGCACCATCCCTTATAATAGCTCAAAAACTGCTTAAAATTATTTAATAAGATAGTGTGCTAGTTTACTGAGCTCAAGATCGCGGATTCGAAACTAGGCCGAGGTATTTAGTTTGTTTTTTTTAACTGAGATTAAACCTTGAGCACGCCGTCCTTCGGATGGGACGTTAAGCAATGGTCTTGAGCCTGTGCGATGGTACTGGTTAAAGACCCCTACCTCAAGTAAATAAACTTGGGTAGGCAAAATTTAGGATTCCCAGAGGCTCATGTCCACCAGAGTGATGAAAGAGTCTGGTAGTACACTAATTAATAACTAACTTATAAGATGGCCATTTCTCTATTTTTTAAATCTTTTTCAATTGAAAAAAACCTATGATTGTTTACAACAAACTGTTTTTGTGTAACCGAAAAAAGAAAGAACGGTACCGTATCGCACACATGGTTGAGACTTGCGATACATTAAAGTATTTTTCACCTAGGGAGCTATTCAGTATGTGGCCTCATGATACCTCTCTGTATCATTTTTTTCTTTTATCTGCACAGTCAGGTACAATATGTGTTTGTTGTGTGCAGGTGCTTTTCCAACAGTTCAAGTTCTTCTTAAACCTGTACTTCCTCATCATGGCCTGCAGCCAGTTCATTCCGGACCTTCGACTTGGATATCTGTACACTTACTGGGGACCATTGGTAAGTTGTATCTCTTATATTAGTACAGATACATATTTATATATCTTCTAACATGGAAGGGGAGGGGGGCATGAAATATTACGTAAACGCAATAAAACTATAATTTCACTCGTCATTTGTCAACTACTTCATATATAAATTGATGGATTTAGGTGATAAATTCTTTCTTTTGATGTCTTGTTTTCTGATTCTCTGGCTTATATCTATTTCCTCAGTTATGCGAAGTATAGGGGAAGTTATGTAATATATCATAAATTCGATTTGAGTTTTCACCAAAATTTCATGTTTTCCGCCTTTCTAATTTTAAAAAAAATTGAAAAAAGTCTACCTGTTTGTGTCTGTGAACACAATAACTCCTCATAGAATAAATATATCGATATGAAATTTTATATGTGTATTCAGAACAGTATAAGAACGATATATATTTCATTTTTAGCCAAATCGGCCAAAGAGAAGGGGTATCAACTTAAAAAACCTCAATCACTGCCAACATAATGAATGTATCGACATAAAATTTACTGTGAGGATTCAGAAGCCCCTATGTATGTCAACTATTGATTTCAGCCCAAACAGTCGATTTTGGTTTTTGCGGCAAAGCGAAAAATTAATTGATTAACTCTTCTAGGGAAGTACATTACCAATTATTAAAAAAAAAAAAATTAAAACCCTTTTCTATTATAATTAAAAATGATCCAAGAGTTCAGTTAGTTTATAAACAAGCCGAGTTTACCCTTGCTTTTAAGCCGTAACATATACACTGTACATCCGATTTTTGTGGGGGCGGATCAACCGTGTTGCGGCTTTACCGGGCTATTTGTGGAGAGCGGATCAACCGTGATACGGCTTCACCTGCCATTTTTGTGCCGAAGCTACAAGATAAAATGAAGAAAGCACTCCGCAAAAATTAGTTTAACCTTTGGATTAATTTTTTTTTTTTGTATCCGCCGCCATTAACCCGGCTAATCGGAAGTACAGTATATGTATATATACATTTTTTTCTTTGGACCGAAATTATTCCTTTCCTTTATCGTATCAATTTAATAATTCTCTTTTACAATGTGTGTACCTTCAGTTAACGTTAATATATATATATATATATATATATTTTTTATTCTTATTATTTTTGTGTAGGGATTTGTCCTAACGGTGACAATAATCCGAGAGGCTATAGACGACTTCCGTCGACACCAGAGAGACAAGGAGGTAAACTCGCAGCGCTACTCCCGACTGAGCAGAGGCAAGGATGGGCTGGTCTTCGTGGAGTCTGTACCATCCTCCAAGCTGAGGGTCGGCGATCTGGTGAGTTGGGCCGGGAGGATTCCGTTTATTTTATCTTAGTTACAAAGTTAACTACAAAAATGAGGCAATATATAGGTTTTATTAAAAGTTCAATTGTGATTCCCAAACATTTTCATTTAGCGCACTGGAAACATTTTCGCAACCTGGAAAATTGGTATTCTATCGTTGTGGCTCTCTTTTTCTCCCACTTTATTTGTAAACTTATTGATGTGCAAACATCTTAGCTCTCGGTAAGGGCTATGTCAGAGAATAAGTCTCGTTGATGTGCACGTCGGACGGTTGCGCACACACAACTACACCATTCTTTTTTGAGCATTTCTACGTTCATGGAATAAAAAAGTATGTAATATATTTTGACTGCATTATCGTGTAATATATTTCCTCATATGAATGAATGTAAAGGTAAATATATAATAAAACCAATAACAATAAAACAACTCTAAAAAGCATGATTAGATATAACATTGTATTTTTACAACATTATTGATCATATTTACCGTTGTCGTGAATTTAATTAAAATATCAATATTACGAACTATAAAATGATCTTAGGTAAGAAACTATTAGGTTAAGATGCTTCGATTGCTTAACTTTCTCACAATAAATAAAATTTGTATAAATAATATAGCAGTGCAAATCTAAAAAAATATAATACAAAATATAAATCTATAATTTCACGTGTAAAAGAAATTGAAGAACAATAAATTTGAAAGTTTAATTCCTCATACTAATTTTCTTATTGTAACATTATAAAACCCCTACCTAGGTGAATAAAAATTTAGGGTAGGCACAATTTAGAACTCCCATAGTAGAGTCAGGCTCATGTCCACCAGAGTTACGAAAGAGCGCTCTGGTAGTAGGCGATATGACCTCGTAGTTAATGCCCGGACATGAGTCATAATAACTAAGTAAAATGAAATATTTTTATTGTATGTTTGGAGAAGAAATTTCAAGGAGTATATTTGAACTGGTGTCTGTGTTGTCAGGTGTTCATAGAGAAGGACCAGCGAGTGCCGGCTGACCTGGTTCTGCTGCGAACTACAGAGAAGTCAGGTACCTGCTTCATTCGGACAGACCAGCTGGACGGAGAGACAGACTGGAAGCTGAGACTAGCCATCCCTCACACACAGAAGTTGGAGTCGGAGAGTAGACTTTTTGAAATACATGCTGAGATATTCGCAGAGAAACCACAACGGGACATACACTGCTTCATTGGTAACTTCACAAAGGTAACTCAATATTATATCATTAATATAGGTGTTTACTTCACCAGCTATACGAAAGTATAGGGGACGTTATGTAATTGGGAAAAAATTCGATGCGCAGTTTTCAACAAAATTGTATGTGGTCCGACCTTCTAGATTCGAGGGATTAGCGGAGAGGCTTAACTCGGAAACTCTAATAACTGCCATTGTAATGAATGTATCGACACCTAATTTCATATGTGAATTAAAAATCCCATAAGAACGACACATATTAATTTTCAGCAGAATCTGTCGAAGGGAAAGAAAGGATTAAAGGGAGGGCTCAACTCAAAAACCCCAATAACTGCCGATGTAATGATGGTATCGACATGAAATTTCATATTTTAAGTTAAAATCCATTGAGGTCTTAACCAGTCAAATTTCAGGCGATACCGCCTGAAATGAAGGGGTGATGAGGGGAGGGGGCTCAATTGAAAACCCTAATAACTGCCGATGTAATGAATTTATATACACAAAATGTAGTATGAGGTTTTAGGAGCCCCTATGTAAGTCAAATGTTTAATATTAGCGCAAACGGTCGACCGGTATTGGAGGGGGAGCGAAAAGTTAATTGATTAATTATTCTGGGGAAGTACATTGCCGGTGATTCACCGACAACTTTTTCCTCTTTCATGCAACTCACTGAATAACATAATTTTATATTTGTCAATAGTTTTATTAAATATAATATTTCTATATACGTCTCAAAGAACCTTCTAGTCTTGAGAAGTTCTGAAAGCAGACAATTCGTAAGTTTCGATGTAAATAGTTGGTATTGTTGTAAATTGTTGTTATAGTGTTTTCTCGAGTCACTTTAGTATTGTTTCACGTGAATTGATTTTCAAGCTATAAGTACCTTGCCGATTAAAAAGCTGGGTAATATTTAATAAAGGATTACTTACTAATTACTATCACTTGAAATAAATATATAAAATAATCTTTTAATTACAGTAGTCCCGCTAACCTGGACGCCGATTATCCGGGATTCCGGTTAATCCGGACGGGATTTAAAAAAAAAAAATAATAATAATAAACTAAAAATTTAATTTAATGAGCGGTAAGTACGAAAATAATTCGAAGAGAGGGTTTGACTTGAGTTACTCAATATTTTAAAATATTTATTATGTGCATTTTACAGCAAATTCCGTTTAATGCGGACTTTCGGTGACCGGGATCCGGTCCCATCTAGTCCAGATTAGCGGGACTCTACTGTATATATATATTATTTTAGAATGAGGAGACAGAGGGATTGGACATAGAGAACACCCTGTGGGCTAACACAGTTCTGGCGACAGGGTCAGCACTGGGAGCGGTGGTCTACACAGGTCGGGAGACGAGGAGTGTAATGAACAACTCTCAGCCTAGATCCAAAACTGGCCTACTTGACATCGAGATCAACCAGCTCACCAAGGTTGGTTACCAACCGCAATGGTAATTCACGTAGCGCTCTCTCTAGGTGGCTGAAGTTTTCTATGAAGTTAAAACAGTAGTTGATATAATAGGATTTATCTGGACAATTATGGAGGAATGTGAGGGTTTTAAAATTAAGTTAATGCCACTTCTAGTTTTTATTTTATTTTTTCCAAGACAGAGAAAGTATTGAAATCGTCAGAGATTTCTATTACGATTTTAAGACGTATTTCCGCCTAATTTACTGCTTAGAATACGAAAATACAGTCTGTTTGTTCGTCCGTACGTAAAATTGTAAACGCGTTTAACTAAAATATCAATATTACAAACTATAAAATGATCTTTCGGTAAGAGACTTTCAGGTTAAGATGCTTCGATAGCTTAAATTTGTCACAATAAATAAAATTTATTGTAAAAGAAAATAATATAGAGTGTAAATCTAAAAAAAATATAATTATTTTAGCTATCACAAACCTATAATTTCATGTATAAAAGAAATTGAAGAACAATAAATTTGAAAGTTTAATTCCTCATACTTCTTTTCTTATTGTAACATTAAAAAACAAATTAATCAGATGTTTACATAGCAATTCTTGCGAGTCGTCACTCACACATGTTGTTTTTTCATTTTCTAGTTTTTATTTTCTGGCTCCTTAGGCCTTCAATAATACTGGAATTAACAAAAAAAAAATCACATAAAAGAAATTGACGGTACCAGTATGAATATGAGAGTGTTACCTTAGCCCAGAATTCTGGAACAAACACCATTGTGGCATGAGGAAATAGTTTTATTATGAAAAACACTGAAACAAAAACTTAACAAAGTAATAGTTACAAGATGGTAACTTTAACGTAAAACTATTGAATACTATAGCTAATTAAAAAACAAATATAGACATTTTGCCCATTACAATAAATCAAAAAAGTTTACTCAGGATTATTTGTAAACACGAACATTCTTCGTTATCTGTCAATTTTAGGTCCGCGGAGATGTTTTTGAGAAAACCGTTCAACTGTTACCATGAATTTATTATTATTATTATTGATTATTTTTGTCGGCAGGTGCTGTTTTGCGCAGTTCTCGGCCTCGCACTGGTTATGATGTGTCTGAAAGGCTTCAGTGGTCCTTGGTATAAATATCTCTTCAGATTCGTACTTCTGTTTTCTTACATTATTCCTCTTAGGTAAGGATATATATTTATTTTTATAGTGAAATTAATTTTTAAAGTGTGTGGGGGGGGGGGGGGGGGGGGGGGGTATTTGCTACATCAATGTAAGTTTGCTCACTATATCTCTATGCACGCATGCGCGGTAGGATATTTTTGTATTATATCTCAACAGTGTGTGTGAAGACAATTATCGCATTCAGGCGCTGGAGAACGCCAAAGAAGTGTAGTGAGTGAGAAGTGATTATTTCAAAGTTTGTATAATAAAAATGTAGTCTGTCCTATCACAGATTTTTTTTTATTTTATGCTAGCCGGCTTTCGAGGGTGGCCTTATCACCAGGCAGTCAGATAAAACATTATTGCTTCGGTCGCATGGTTTCACCATGGTTTGCGGGTTCGAATCCCGTCCGGGATATAGTTTTATATCGAAAATAGAACTCCCTCCCGGGCCCATGTGTGTTGTTAAATAACTAGATAACACCTTTAACTAATTAATACCCTTAGAGGCATGGCTAATATCGTAAAAATATATGCATATCTAAATTTATAAACCCATATGACTAATTGTTACCATCTTACCCTGTTATTATGTAGTTTGCGAGTGAACCTGGACATGGGTAAGGCGTTCTACTCATGGCACATGCAAAAGGACCCTGAGATGCCAGGAACTGTGGTCCGATGTACCACAATCCCGGAGGAACTGGGCCGTATCTCATATCTTCTCTCAGACAAGACCGGGACGCTCACACAGAACTGTATGGTCTTCAAGAAGCTGCATCTTGGCCCTGTTGTCTACTCACAGGACACTTTCGATCAGGTTTGTCTAATTACTATAAAGAGTCAATACCCGCGTTAGGTAGTTCCTCTTTCACAATCCTTCCCCATTCGCACATATTTTTCTAGCGTTGCTTCTCTAACGTCTTATATTAAATGAACACGTTTTGCAACTCATTGTACTTACCCCACTAATATAGTACCTTTCACCAAGTCCAGAGGGCGCCGATAGCTCAGTGATACCGTACTTGCCTGCTTAGCCTCAAGATCACGCGTTCGAATTTCCACTGTAGAGTCAGGCACTGATGATCACTGCCCCTCCAACCTCTAATACAGCAGTTCCTATACACTATGATTTGCAAAGCGCCAATGATATGAAGGATTTTTTAAATTCTTTTTTTGCAATGAACAATGATTATACTTGACGAATCCTGATCAAGTAAATTTATTTATTTTATTATTTTACGTGAATAACCATTTTATGTTTTACACCAAATCACTTTTTTTAATTTTTTTTTACAATCCATCTAAGTTGCTTATTTTGTTTATGCAAGATGAGCTTATTCATGAAACTAATCACATATCAATCTAGATATAACCCCATTTTATTACAGAAATTTCTTTTTGACTTCTTCAGTCTGAAGTTTTGTTAGAATTGTGACTGATTAGTGTGTGACTTGTAATGAATTTACATTAGATCTACTTTATTTTCGAAATAATATTTTGTCTATGTAGGTTTAATGTTAACTTTTATGTTTGAACGTTTCTAAACAAATGTTAAGCTAAATTGTTAAGTATTTTCTGAGAAGTAATCAGACTCACCTCTTCATTAGATTTGTTGTTTGTTCCAATGCTTATAGTGTTTGGATATGAATTTCTAGTTAACATACAACTAATAAGGGGTCGCCGGTAGCTCAGAGATAGCTTGCTTACCTACTGAACTCAAGATCGCGAGTTCGAAACTGGCCAAGAGCCACACCATCCTTGTTAACCAATGGTCCTGAGCTTGTACGATATCTGGTACTCGTTAAAAATCTCTATTCTAGGTATTTATCTAATGAATCAGGTAAACAGACTCCCATATTAGAGTCAGGCTCATGTCCTCCAGAGTGACGAAAGAGCGCTCTGGTAGTAGGCGATATGACCTTGTAGTTAGAGCCCGAGCATGAGTCGCAATTGTATGTAAACGACTGAGAGGCCATTATGTAGACCAAACTGGAAGTTTGGGTATCTCTCCTCTTACCCATACAACATTATATTTTTAATATTTTGAGACAAAACGGGTATTGCAAAGCGAAATACCTTAAGCCTTAGAAATCCTTCATTGGAGAAGCAGGTGGCTAATTTAATTGCAGTGACAATTTATAATCATAGTTTCAATAGTTGTCCATTTTGTTAGCGTGCAGTCATTACTACCTTAATTCTAGTTTATTATATGCGTCAAAGTGATTATGTTTGTTAATTCTTAGGAATGGAAATAGTGCTATTATTTATTTTTTTTAGGTGAAAGAAGAGTTGCTGGAAAGTTTCACCACCAGTCCAGCTGAGACTCCATCAAGTTCCAAACATATTTGGGTGAAAGTTAGAAAGACGGACAGATCAAGACTTAAGGTGAGGTAATCATTTTTTAAATTTGTTAAATTTTTTTTCTTAATTATGAATTTTTTTGATTCGTCTGAAATAGCAAATGAAGCTATTATGTCTTCTTATTGAGTACAAAAGTATGAAACCTTTTGTTTGCGATATGTGAAAATGTATATGTGAATCCAGAACTCCACAAGGACGAAATCCTTGATTTTCAGCCAAATCGATCGATAACGGGATTAGGGGGAAGACTTAATTTAAAAATTCTGATAAATGCCTCTATAATGATCTATCGACACAAAATTTCATATGGAAATTCAAAACCTCTTTAGAACGACACCAATCGGTCAGAAGAGGGCTCAACTCAAAATCTCCGATAACTGTTGATGTAAAGAATGCATCGGCATGAAATTTTATATTTATGGTCAAAACCCCATAAGCACGGTACCCATCAAATTCCAGTGAAATCGACCGAAGGGAAGAGGTTGGTCAGAGGAGGGGGCTCGATTCAAAAACTCTAATAACTGCCGATGTTGTGAATGTATTGTATGAGGATTCATATATAATATGAAGACAAACATATGTTTGTATTTTCTTACACCAATAATATAAGGAAGTGTTGTAATCGTGCGAAAATCCGAGATCGAGGTTTCAACTGATTTTCATGTTTCAGGAGAGAGTGATCTCTAAGCGCGGTTGGCAAAAGAAAGTCTATTGTCTATTTCTCAAAATATACCAAATATTTGGGAGTACTTTCGATATTGCTACCATCTTCACCCACAACTGGCTGAAGTTGGTAGCAATACCGAAAATACTCCTATATATTTTGTGAAATACATAATATTTTTTATTAAGTGTTTCACAATATCTTTGCACTAAATGTTAAGTATCATATTGTTTCTTAGCCGAAACGGTTAAGTGGTTAAGGAGGGAGCGCGAAAACTTGCGCCGGTGATTCGTTGACGAATTTGAAACCTACTTACAACTGACCTACTTTAGTATGAAACCTACTCATCATGTTAACTGTGATTTATTGTATTCATTTTAGGAAGCAGTGAAGGCCATTGCTCTTTGCCATAACGTGACTCCAGTCTACGAGTCCAACTTTCAGGATCCTGGTAGTCCACTGGAGTCACAGTCTGAAGTGGATCAGCACTACTGGGGCCATGAGAATGAAATACAGTACCAAGCTTCCAGTCCTGATGAGGTAGGTAACATATTTACTGTCCTCCAGTTGGAGTGGTTAGGGCTGTCATATGTCTCTTTTACCTTTTGTTTAGTCCCGTTTTATGAACCGAACACGCATATAAAGTCTAATACTCACTGAGGAATTTTGTTTCGGAACAATGTTCTGAAACGTGTCGCGGGACATTGTTTCGGAACAAATTTGTTCTGTCTTCGCAAGTAGCAGTTTCTGCTGCCATAGGCGCATTTATTGTCATTTTAGAAGAAAAAGAAAAGATGGTGGTCAAGAAAACCTTTTAATGCCGGAAAAAATCTTTTGAAATATGATTGGAAGTAAAATTTCAAAACGGAACACTAATTTAAGGCAATCGATTTCACCCGATATCGGTCTTGTGGTCACTTTGCGCTTTTTTGATAGTGGACATTCATTTAAATCTTCAATTATTCGAAGAATTTTCTCCGTGCTTTACATTGCCGACCCTTGAACTGTTCAAGACACGTCCAGACTTGCAAATGTTGCGCAATATTTTATCCTATTTTCCATTTCGCTGGAAAACAAGAAACATGTATCGGAACTGTATCGAAACATCCCAGATACAAGGAACGTGTCGGGAACGTTTCTGAAAAGTCCCGAAACATTTTTGAACAGTTTCTCTCCGCAACAAAATTCTTCAGTGAGTACTATGCTTGAAAACAATAATATTTTGTGCGAAAACGTAAATTTTACATTAATGAAGAAAAACTGTTTTTACTTTAAATTTTTATTTTAAATACAAACAAGCTTGAGTTTTAATTGGCTGTTTAAATATAGAATTAAGCGCCACTGGCCCAGAGACCCTCTAGGTAGCAGCAGTGACAGTGATAAGTAGAATATAATTCAGTGTTCTAGGTGGAGTATCACCATTGGGTGATTTCTCCCGTGTCCATGAGTTCATAGACATTTTTCCTGTAGCTCATTGCTAGTTGTGTAATTTTCACAGTTGTACATATCTTATAGTAAATAAATAAAAAATAAAGATAAATTTCTTAAATTAAAAAAAAAAAAAAACTAATTTATATATAATATATTATTACATCCCATTTATTTTTGCCTTCTCAGAAAATAGAAATTACAAAAGTTTCGGGAAGCACTTACATCATCAGTGCGGTGGTCCCGAGCCTGTACGATGTCAGGTACTTGTTAAAGACCCCAGGTAACTAAACATGGGCGACAAAATTTAGGACTCCCTGGGAGTAGAGTCGTGCTCATATTCACCAGAGTGATGAAAGAGGAGCGCTCTGGTAGTAGGCGATATGACCTTGTAGTTAAAGCCCAGGCATGAGTCATAATAACTAACTATAAGTCGACTCAATAAATATGTTCTATAAAAGGAAGATTCTGATTGTCACAAGGAATAGTTAACCTAAAGAACACATTTATTATAGATATTGGTGATGTGGTTCCCGAAACATTTGTAATCGCTATTTTTTGAGAGGCAACAAATTAATTGTTGAAGTGATGTAATAATATATTATATATTTTTTTTATTTTTATATGCCAACAAAAAAAATCTGTAATAATATTTTTGACATGATTCAGGTGGCTTTGGTCCGGTGGACAGAACAGGTGGGTCTGGGTGTTACCAAGCGAGACAATACCTCGATACAGCTGAGGACTCCACTTACCACCTTCTTGGATTATTCCATTCTTCAGATTTTTCCCTTTACATCGGAATCTAAACGAATGGGCATCATTGTCAAGGTATCTTCAATGATAACTTTTTATTTATTTGTTTATCTAAAGAAAAATTGAGGAATATTGTAGTTTTATGAGTTTCCCTTTAGTTATACAATAATAAACCCAACATGTGCCCCAAATTTCAAGTTTCTGAACCCACTGGACCTACAGGTTTTGATTATCGTGGCATTTGTCGGAAGGCCGATCATATAGATGTTTTCAGGCCAATAATACTCCTAAATTATGCCATTTTTTGACATCAGAATATCTCTCATTTCAAAGTAAAAACATTATTTAAAAGTCAATAGCCCCAGCTTTCTTACATCAACTATGGTTCCGATCTTCATCTAAACACTTCTCTTCGGCCGATATGGCTGGAATTCAATAGGAAAAAACGTATGCACGCCGTCCTGTTGGGGCGTTAGCGATGGTCCCGAGCCTGTGCAGTGTCAGGTACTCAGGTACTCATTAAAGACCCCAACCCTAGGTAACTAACTAAACCTGGGCAGGCAAAATTTAGGACTCCCATAGTAGAGTCTCATGCTCACCAGAGTAACGAAAGAGCGCTCTGGTAGTAGACGATATGACGTAGTTAAAAGCCCGGGCATGAGTCATAATAACTAACTAAAGAAAAATTAAAATATCATATATGTGTATGTGTCAGGGAACAACAGGTTGTCATGAAGAATCGTGAGTTTATGGAATAACTGTTTGAGGAAACTGAAATATAGGTAAACACAAGTGAAACGGAAGCAATAACAGTTTTGCCTTTCCAGTAAAAATAAACATTTCAAATTTTCACCAGAATTTCGGGATTTACATTGAATAAGAATGTATTTTTAAATCCCCCCCCCCCCCCTTTCTTTTTTGTCTGTGATTTATAGGACATAAGTGGCTTCAACTACGAGCTACGAGATAATAGATATACCCTCTAAAAATATAATATTTTTTACAATAATTTCAGGAACTCTCAACGGGTGAGATAACGTTTTATCTGAAGGGCGCTGACGTGGTGATGGGAAACATAGTAATGTTCGCTGATTGGCTGGAGGAGGCTGTGGGGAACATGGCGCGGGAGGGACAGCGCACCCTCGTTGTCGCCAAGAAGAGACTAACAGAGGAACAGTATCTAGACTTTGAGGTGAGTTTACTCCTGTTGAAAAATTCCTATGTTTATTTTTTACGTTCGGTATCGCGCATCGGTTGCCCTGGTCATTAGCGCGTTTGGTGCAGATCGAGCAACGTTCTTGATCCGCTTCGCTCAACCTTCGCTTCTTGTCACCTTTTTTATCCTCTTCCACTTTTCGCCATATTTTTGATATTTTCATTTTCTCATCTGCATTACTTCTTGTTCCTCTTCATCTTTGAATGTTCCTATTCCTTTCCTTTATCTGTTCTCTATCAATCTGTTTTCAACCAAATATACCAAAGGGAAGGGGGGTTAGGGGAGATGTTTAACTCAAAAACTCTAATTACTGTTGTAATGAAACAAAATTTCATACGTGAATTCAAAACCCCATAAGGACGACACTTGATAATTTTCAGGGAATCGACAAAAAGGGAATTTTAAAACCTTAATAACTGCCCATATAATGCATTTATCGACACAAAATTTAGTATGAGGATTTAGGAGCCCCTACGTATGTCAACTATTGAATATTAGCGCAAACAGTCGACTGGTTTTGGAGGGGGAGCGAAAAGTTAATTGATTAATTTGTCCTGGGGAAGTTCATTGTCGGTGATTCACCGACTTTTTATTTGTTGTTTTGTTAATGTTTCTTCAGTATACCTTTTTTTTTATCAGATTAGGGCACAATTATATAACTTAATTTTAATTTACATTGATTCTGTTTTCTAAATGTAGCTATGTTTCTGTTCAGACCAAGTATGGTATGGCCAAACAGTCGACAACGGACCGTCAGTCAGCGATGGCCTCTGTCCTGGGAGGCCTGGAGCGGGACATGGAGCTGGTCTGTGTGACCGGGGTGGAAGACCGACTTCAGGAGAATGTCAACGTAACTCTCGAGACCCTCCACAATGCCGGAGTCAAGGTGAGCCATGAGAAGTGTACGCTACCAGCAGTCCTAACTAGGACACCATGGGGAATTCAACCAGTGTTGCTCACCACTATACCGGTGGCTGGATCCCCAATAGTGTAGTGGTTATCATCGCTGGCTCAATCCCCCATGGACTTCTCTTTACCCGTTTACTGCCCCTATGCTCTATCTCTTAGTTTATTTTATCTGGGAGAGATTTAAAAAATAAAATTAAGCACGCCGTCCTTTGGATTGGACGTTAAGCGATGGTCCCCACCTGTGCGATGTCAGGTACTCATTAAAGACCCTCTTATGTAACTAAACCTGTTCTTGACATATCTTTTAAAATTGTATATTCAAATGTCATCAAATTTTAATTTTCTGTTTAGATATGGATGTTAACAGGAGACAAACTGGAAACAGCTATGTGTATCGCCAAGTCAAGTAAATTGGTCACCCGGGAGCAGGATATATTTGTATTTGATAAAATTGAATCTAGACCTGATGCACATGCGCAGTTGAATTCGGCGTGGAAAAAACAAGATTGCGCTCTTTTCCTTACTGGGGACTCCCTTGAGGTAATCTCCATAATTCAAATTAATATATTGATATTTTTAGGTTATTTTTTAAGAAAAGATATGCTTGGATCACCGCGAGCTTCATATCTCATTAAACCATTAACTGAGAATGTGTAATGAGAACCTGTTCACTGTCTTTAATGTTTGATTTTAATAAGATTTGGAAAAAATATTTAACTGAATATTAAAATGAGGGAGAAGTGAATTTTGATAGTGATGAACTTCATTTGACCCTAGTTGGAAAAAGAACATCCCTTGATTTTATCAATGTGGACCCTCGTCTTGACATCTTCGGGAGGAGAATACTCCGCAGTATCTTAGGCCCCACCCAGGAGGAGGGCGTCTGGCGCATCCGATACAACCAGGAGTTGTACGTACTCTATACAGAGCCAAAAGTGTCGCACTGGATTAGAGTTGCCAGACTCGGTTGGGCTGGACACGTAAGACGGATGGACGAGGACCTTATACCAAGGAAACTCGTGAATGTGACACCGGAGGGTAGGAGAAGAGTGGGACTACCCAGAAGAAGATGGCTGGAGATCGTGAACAGAGACGCAAGACGGTTTGGTGCGGTGGGCTGGTGGAGACTGGCCCAGGACATTTCCAAGGCTCGTGACGGGCTGTAGCGCCTATGATGATGATTTTATCTCAACTGGTTCAAAAGTTAAGGGTGTGACGCTTCTTGTCTGAATCATGCTGTATCGTGGAAGTTATGTATTTGGTTGAAACTTTACATTTATTCCGTCCCCTAAATCCAATACTGAAGAAATATATTCATGTGTGTCTGTCTGTCTGTACCCGAAAGATTTCTCCCGGTAAAGTGAATATTTCGACACGACATTTTATATGTGAATCCGGAACCCTATAAGAACGATATTCATTGATTTTCTGCCTTAGCCGAAAGGAAGGGGGATCTCACGAGGGGGTGTTAAACTCAAAAAACATAATAACTGCCGAAAGGCTAATGTGTTAACATGAAAAGTTATTTAAGGATAAGTGGAGGAGGTATTTAAATAAGGCATCATTTTCAGCCAAATTCAAACAATGCGAGCTGGGGAAGTACATTGCTGGTGATTAACCTACGATTTTTTATTTATTTTTATTGCTTTAAACTCAAACAAAAATTCAACATTGTTTTTATATACTATTTGTTTTTCCGTCAATTTTTTCTAGGCTGTCCTCAAGTACAACCAGAGAGAGTTCATGGACCTCGCCTGCAGAAGTTCAGCTGTGGTCTGCTGTCGATGCTCCCCCACACAAAAAGCCGAAGTATGTCTCCGTTGCTATATTATATATTTTATATTCCTGGTCGCTACCAACATTTACCTAGCTAATTTTTTTTTTTTTTTAAATTCTTATAGGTGGTAACGCTGATACAAGAACACACTGGAAAGCGTACGGCTGCTGTCGGCGATGGAGGAAACGACGTTAGCATGATACAAGCTGCTGACACAGGTACTCTATTATAGTGATATTTGAGAGAGATGGCAAGAGTAAGTCACTACTCCTATCTAACCAGGACCTGAAATAGTGGTAGGAGGTAGGATTCTTGGCTCCCAAAAGGAGGGGGCTTTGGCAACCAATAGGAATCAATACAGGACATTGTCCGTTATTATTATAGTTACATAATATAGGAGTGGACAGTCTCACCTGTGAGATGTGGAAAAAAGACGTAACGGCAGCTCACTTCCTGGGAATACGCTCGGGTTATGCTCTGATATTCCCCATTTTCATTACGTATAAACATTGTTATTCCACTTTTTAGAATCTATTGAAACGAAGTCGATATCTTCTGTTTAGTTTAAAAATGTGCAGGCGTAATATGTTTTACATTATTAATAATTGTAGATCTTCCTTTAGTTACAATATGCGGTACAATTGTTTTAATGTTTTACTCTTTTTGATGTTATATATTGGATAATAAGTATTTTGTATTATAATATATTGATTAATTAAAATTTGTATGAATAGGGAAACTATTTTTCATATGAATCAGTTCACAAAAAACACATAGAAAAATATCAAATTAAATTAGTTTATTGTTAGGCAGAATAGACCCACAAAGGAATATATATAATTATCTCCAAAATGATTGATTGCATTCAACTTCATTCATATTCCAGTCGATTCAAAAATTAAAAAGTGTATTAAAATCGCTACCGAAATATGTCAAAACCGCCTAGTAATCTCAAGATCAACGATAAGAAATGTTCACACATCACCTTCACCCTGCGTCGTGCAACCTGTCCTCCTGTCACTCTTTATAACACACCCCTTTCCATTGCGAATCGGATCCGCTACCTTGGGTTATTTATTTACAGACGCCTGACATGGAATCCTCATACTAGACTTAAAAGATAAGAACTTAATCAACGATACAAACTCTTACTACTTTTAGACAACAGATAGAAACTTATATTAAGTAATAAAAGACTCATTTACAACCAATTACTGAAGCCAATATGAGTGTATGGAGCTGAAATTTGGGGCTCAACTAACCTTCGAATTCTTATAGAATCCAAACCCTACAATCCCGTATCCTTTGTAAAATCACAAACGCTCCATTCTACATCTCTAATACAATGACCTATAGATTCCCTTTGTAAGGGATGTGATTAAATCCCGCTACAGAAAATTCCATTCCACCCTAATCCTTTAGTTCGCAGACTTGCCACAAGAACCCTTCCTAGTGTTCAAGTTCGGAGGCTGAGGCTGCAATGGCATCGAGACCTACTAGCTGATTGAATCAGAATCAGATCATCTACATACTTTTTATGCCATACTTTTCTTTTATCATTTAAGTATTTTTTATATATATATTTTAATTATATTTCTGCAAACATTTCTCTCAATATAATAGAGTGTCATTAATGAATGATTTCTCTTTTAATATCCAAGACATTTATTTATTCATGTATCACATAAAATAAAAAATAGCCTATTCTTGTAGAGGAGTTCCTTTGTGTGCAGCAGCTCCGGCTGTTGACTTAAATCCTTAGATCCACTTCTGCTCCTATGGACGATCCCTCTTCGCGCGAATCACATGGCGGACCTCTTGCGTGACGCGTACTGCCATGTGTTTGTCTCGTTTCATTTTTAATGTTTCTTATCTTTGATTTTCTTTCCTTCTGGACCTCTGGGATTTCTACATAATCTCTAAACTAACATTGGCGCGACTTGTGTTCCAGGTATAGGTATTGCTGGTAAGGAGGGTAAACAGGCCTCTCTGGCTGCTGACTTCTCCATCACTCAGTTCTCTCATCTTCAGCGGCTTCTTCTGGTCCATGGTCGCTACTCCTACAAGAGGAGCGCCTCCCTCTCACAGTTTGTCATTCACCGAGGTCTCATCATATCCACCATGCAGGCTATTTTCTCTGCCGTTTTCTATTTCTCTTCCGTATCTCTATTTCCTGGGTTCTTCATGGTCGGGTGAGTGTTATTTTAGGATTTAAAGTATTACTTTTAGTAGAGGTTTGCTCATTAAAAAAATAAATGAGTATGTATGATAAATATAGCGAAGGGAAATTCTTTTCTTACGTAAATTTCAATAATTACAGCTTACTCCACTCGAGGACTCAGTTCATAGTGTAAAAATAACTCAAAATTATGAAATTTGTAGGCTTCCTACCTTCCTACCTTACGCTTCCATCTGCTCGGGGATTGTCTCTTTAAGCTAATCACACAACTCCTTTAGAACCCTGCTCTAATTGTTCTTGTTTATTTTCTCAGATATGCCACAGTGTACACCATGTTTCCAGTTTTCTCTCTGGTACTCGACAAAGATGTCTCTGACGAGATCGCCATCAAATACCCAGATCTGTACAAAGACCTGAAGAAAGGCCGATCTTTGTCTTTTAAAACCTTCTTTATGTGGGTTCTTATTAGTATTATTCAAGGTAAGTGAAATACGTTAATTCTTATTAGTAAACTTATTTTTAATACATTAAAATTGCCTTACTTTAAATACTTGAGATGTTGACTTTTTGAACACTTTTATTCTTTATAGACAGTTTTAGAAATTAAAAACATATAATAAAATATCGTAAATTTTGATTTATGTATAATATTTTGTTATATTGCGCAGGAGGTGTGATAATGTACGGAGCGCTGGTGCTGTTCGCGGATGAGTTTATCCACATCGTTGCTATTAGTTACACCGCTCTCATCCTCACAGAACTCATCATGGTCGCACTTACAGTTCGCACTTGGCACTATATCATAGTACTCGCTGAACTTCTCTCTCTGGGCCTGTACGTCGCTTCACTCATCATTCTCAGTGACTATTTCGGTAAGGTTTGGTTTTGCGGCAAGCATGAATCATACTATACTAACGTTAAAATTTTTCGCTTGTTATTTTAATCCTCCGTAAAAAAGACGGATAATCGTATTTTGATAGGAAAATGTGAGTTTTTTTTTTTCTAGAAAACTGATTGAGTAGAGGGTGGAGGGGTAATTTTGCCAAGCTGGTGCTAATAATGCTTTTTTTTCCAAATTTATTCTAAATAATTTTTTGATAGCGTTTCGGGCAACAAGCTCCTCTTCCTCAGTATCTATAAGATTTAACCAACATTGACATAGTAATATCTGTCCGAATACATTCGTTTTGTGTCGATGTAGTGGAAATACTAATAAATAAAATGAAAAAGATGATAAATAAAGCACTTTTTTATTGAACACTTATATTGTCTAATTCCACATGTTTTTAATTTTGTAGTTATTTCTTTTAAAAGAGTCACAACAGAAAATGTTGGTCACTAAGAAGGGGAAAAGTTGAAGCAGAAACTCTCTCATCAACCTCACTCTGACTTATGCCTGTCAAATAATCCTCAAAAGATTGTTTACAATAATTATATATATATGCTACGGGTAAAGTTAGATTAACGGTTAAACCTAGGATTACCCGGGTAAACCCAGTAGTACCCGCTGCCGCTTGGTTAAAGTCCGAAATATAATTGAAATAGTTCACGTTTCGGGCTTTACCCGAGTAAAGTATATGTTAAAGCTAGAACCTGTACTACTTCAAATATAGGAACGACGGGAGGGGCAGATATATCGTCCCGCCGGCGGAACGCCGGCAAATACGCCCCCAAATTTTGTAATATTTCAATTTTTGTTTGTTCTAGGAATTTATGTACCCAGATGAATGATTATCGCTGTTAGACAGCTTACAACAATGGAAATTGAGGTGTGGTCGAGCTAATTAATAAGTACCTAATCTTTATAGTGGAACATACGTCCACTAATGGCCTTGTCATTATTAGTATACCCAACTTTAACCAAGCGGCAGCGGGTACTACGCAGTTTACCCGGGTAATCCTAGGTTTAACCGTTAATCTAACTTTTCCCGTAACATATATATACCTATTGATTTTCAGCCAAAGATTGTTTGACAGGCATTAGTCCAAAGTGAGATTGATGAGAGTTTTTTATTCTGGTTCAACTTTCCCCATCCAAATGCTGGATCTTAGTGACTAACATCTTTCTTTGTGACTCTTTTAAAAGAAATAACTATAAAATTTAAAAAATGATAAATAAAGCACTTTTTTGTTGAATTATATTGTCTAATTCCACATCTGTAAATCAATGGGTGTCGTCCTTAGAGAGATCTGTGCACACATAAAATTTCCGGTCGATACATTCATTCTATCGGGAGTTATCGTGTACAAATTTTTTTTTCCATTTTCGGGAAAACATGAAATTCTTGTGATAACTCAACATCGAATTTTTGATGGATTTCATAACTTTTGCTATACGTAGCTGTGGAAGTAAAAAAAACGTTATGCTTTTCAGACTATTGGTTGTATACTTAGGTGTCCATATATGCTCTGACAATATGAACCTTATTCTTCTGTTGATTGTACTATAAAGGGCTAACTTACCTTAAACCTCTTGTCTGTTCCCAGATCCGACCTTCCTCAAGACGTCAGACTTCTTGTGGAAAGTCTGCGCCATCACCCTCCTCAGCTGTCTCCCACTCACTGTCGTCAAATGTCTCAGAAAGAAGTTTTCTCCACCCAGCTATTCCAAACTTTCATAAAAAAAAAAAAAAGAAACATTTTCATGTACAATACCCAAAAAAACTTTAATGTACAAAATGATAATTTAATGAAGAACATATTTTAGATTAGGAAAAACACTAACAAACTCCAGAAAAGTGTAATATTTTTCCAATGTGTACATAGAAGAATGCTTGTGATATGTGAAGAAAAAAGAAGAAGGTGCTTTCCTTTCAATTTAATTATGTTATATTATAAAAATAATATTTTATATTTATTATATTATTTACTTTTATAATTTATTTTTAAATTAATTTTATTTATTTAACCATAATCTTCCTCTTAGCGTATAACTTTATTGTCTTTATGCCTATCGTTTAAAAAATAAATTAATTTTTTTTAAAATGAATTGTTATCTATACATGAGAATATAATATTTTGAAAGATTGACAATTTAAAAAAAAGTTTATTTCCACATTTTCTTAGTTGTTTAATTGGGGTTGGGAATGTTAGTGGATAAAATGCTTATAGATCTCATAATTTATCTTAGACCTCTTATACTATAGTATAAGCAAGTATTGTAATTGTGCGAAAATCCGAGATCGAGGTCAGTTGAAACCTCGATTTTCACGTTTCAAGGTCCCCTGAATACGTTTTGACCATTTTCGCGATTGTCTGTTGGTTGAAAACATATGAGCTCTCTACCGCTAAAAAGATTGTAGCTATGAACTTGAAATTTGGAATGAAGAGGTCACATGTTCAACTTGGGTATGATTTGATTTTGGCTGAAATCGGACGAAAATTAAGACCACTTTCCTCCTAAGTACATTTTATAACGACCATTTATGTTTCTGACCTAATCATAATTATATGAAGTACGATTTTTCACAGGTCATCCGGTTTTTGAGATACCAAAATTATTCCTTATAAAATTTCCAATCGCTAATAAGTTCTCAGATTTGAGATAGAATCAAAACTACAAAAGTTATAGAGCCCCGAAGAGTGTAAACTGAATGTTTATAAGGAATATATTTAACAATTATTTTGAAATCGTAACTCATAGCAACGAACTTTAAGATATGGGTTATGTATTGGTAGTTTTTTTGGAAAGTTAAGAAAAATATAGGTGATGTGGCCATTACAGGATTTTCTTATTCCAACAGCGCTTACAGATCACTATCTCCCTCCCCTTCTCAAAATCATTTCATTTTGTCTTAATGTGGCGTATCTCGAGATTCTCATACCCAGTAATGCCAGTATGAAATAATTTTGAGAAGGCAGAGTGAGAGAGAGTGATCTGTGAGCGTTGTTGGTATAAGAAAGACCAACGGCCACATCAGAATTTTTTTTTTAATATATCAATTGGAGAATATTTTGGAATAATTATTAATCCCAGATATTCTCTTATGTTGAAACTAGAATCTGTACTACTTACTGTTCAAGGTCCACTTGAATAAAAATCAATTTCATCAGAGGCAGCTTCTGTCAGAATTGTCATTGATACTGCACACATACGTCCCATGCTGTCCTCATTTTCTGCTGAAACAAGTGTGAAGATCTGTTGGACAGTAACTTCTACGCCGATATTCCATTGTAACAAGTCGTGTGTGAATCATCGGCTATGAACTTCCCCACAACCAATTAATCAATTACATTTTCGCTCTCACTCTAAAGCCAATCGACAGTTTGGGCTAAAACCTGATCTTTGACTTACATAGTGGTTTCCTAATACTAAATTTAGTGTCGATACATTCATTACATCGGCATTTACTAAGGTATTTAAGTCGAGCCCCTCTAAATTATGGGGACATCGAACGTTACAGAAACTTCGGGCATGCCAGGTGTTTGGGGGTGTTAACAGAAGACAATGATTAGGACTTTTTGTAGCGTTAGCCTTAACATCTACCTAGAGGACGCCAGTAGCTCAGTGGTATGCGTGCTTGCTTACTCTGCTCATGATCGTGGGTTCGAAACCGGACCGAGGGCCTTAGTTTATTTTATCTAAGAGGTAAAATAAACTTAAGCATGCCGCCCTTTGTATAGGACGTTAAGCGATGGTCCCGAGCTGGCACGACGTCAGATACTCGTTAAAGACTCCTACCCTAGGTGAATAAAAACAGAGTAGTAGAGTCCGTCTCTTCTCCACCAGAGCGAAAGAGCTATAGGCAATATGACCTCGTAGTTAAAGCCCGGGCATGAGTCACAATAACTAACTTAACATCTACCTCAGCATCTAACAAAGGCAATCATGGGTGCACCAACATAGGGTGATTTGATTTTTTTATATATATATATATATCAGTGGCAGCTTTTATACTTCTTTATCAAAGTGCAGGATGTTTTCGAAACTTCGGTAAATTATGACTATTAAAATATATTTTTAAGAGATATGGAGTACATTTTTATTACCATTTTCAGTGACCGGAAACCGTGTAAAAGGCATTAGGGAACGAGTAGTGCACTGGTAGCCCTTTGTTCGACAATGACTACGTTCCAACTCAGGTACAAACTGAAAAACAAGGGGCCAAATAAATGACATAATCACATACCAGACCTGGACATTAGTCGGATAAATTATCTTTTAAATAATGAATAAGGTACTATCTTGCAAGATAAAGTTATAAAGATAAATTATTTCAGGTAATATCTGAGATAGTATTTGAGACAATTTTTGCCCAGGTCTGACGCTACCTATTCGTTTCATTAAAATTTCCTCTACAAAATAAGACCTTTTACATTATTTTTTCAGTCAGACTTTGTTGTCATTTTCATTAAACAAATTAAACCTACAACAAAGCCATCGTTTCCATTTATATGGAATGATTGGAAAGGAGGGATGAAGGGACCTGATGGTCGTTTGGTCATTGACTCTTCTTCATTTCTTAAAAAAAAAAAGATTGAATTTATTTAAAACTTCGTTGTTAAAATTACAATTTTTTCCTGAAATTTAATATAAGTTGATTTAAAAAATGTGGATTTGAACGGATAGTAATAAGTAAGGTTGATAAAACTCTGGCAACACTGATCAGAAAGATAGGTAACAGTTCTGTTATACCGTGTTGTTCTGGGTTGTTAGAAATGGCCGGAGTATTGTTTGAAGATATATTCAATGTTAAAGACATTGATCCGAATGGTAAACAGTTTGATCGTGTGAGCCGTCTTCATTGTGAAAGTGAATCATTTAAAATGGACCTTATACTTGATGTGAACACCTGGTTGTATCCGATGGAACTTGGCGACAAGTTTCGTCTTGTTATTACAACAACCCTCCGTGAAGATGGATACCCGGATAATCCTGAATGGGCACCATTGGAAAATGAAGCTTCCAGAGCGAACAGTTTTGAATATGTTATGTATGGTAAATTGTACAGGATAGAGGGTGAAGGAGACAATGTTCGTGAACATTCTAAATCCAAGTTATCTGCCTATGTTTCATTTGGTGGACTTTTGATGAGGCTACAAGGTGATCCTAATAACTTGCACGGATTTGAAGTCGATCAAAATTTATATTTATTAATGAAAAAGTTGGCCTTTTAATTTCTAAACACTTCTTTCCAAATAAGAATTATATCCAGCCCATTTTTACCGAACAATGTACATAAATTTCTGAACAATAAATCTTGTTTTTTTAACGTTTTACTTTATTTCCTTATTTGATAGTCAAGGCTTTTTGTCCCCACATGTTTGTCCTAGTATCCTGTATCAGAATAAAAATCAACAAATTCTTTCGCATTACTCAAGTTTAACCCTAACTAGGGCTGGGAGGATGAGCTAAACATGACCATTCGGCTTTCACAATATCATAGCAACATTGCTATTATCATTTGTTTCGTAGCAAAATTGTTATTATCATTTATACCGTAATGAATTGCTATTACAATTTATATTATAGCGGAATTTCTGTAAACTGTAGAAAGAGTCAACAAATTGTCAGTTAATGTACAATTAATATGCGTGTTCTTACTGCTCTAAATGGAGAACAGGGATGTAAAAGAGAAGAAAATAATGTTAGCTATTGTGACTCATGCCTCTAACTGAAGAAAATAATGTTAGCTATTGTGACTCATGCCTCTAACTACGAGATCATATCGCCAACTACCTGAGAGCTCTTTCGTCATGAGCCCGACTCTACTATGAAAGTTCTAAATTTTGCCTATCCTAAATTTTTATTCACCTAGGATAAGGGGTCTTTAACGAGTCTGACATCGCACAGGCTTGGGACCATCAATTAACATCCCATCCGAAGGACGGCGTGCTCAAGATTTTCACCTCCCTGGCATTGATCGGATTTTGAATTAGTGATCTATAGCTCAGTAGGCTAGCATGCTACCTCTGAGCTATCTTATTAGTGTTGACTGTATACTATATGTATTTAAACTTGTGTTTTTTTTCAGGGAAGATGACTTTTTAAAAATATTATAATTGTAACTAGCGAAACACATGAAAATACATTTATTAGGTATCTGTAAATAATTTAAAATACATACATAATGAATGTATTATATTTCTATTCAAATTTAGCTGAATCTACTATTATTTTATTCCTATGACAACATATATTTGAAGACATACTTTTTCTTTAAAATTAAAAAAAAATAATAAGATGGTTATAATTAAATTAGTTCCTATAAAGCAATGTTTCAATGTCGTTCAAAATTTTTTAGATCGAGCCAAATAAACATAGAAGTAGTTATCAGGTAAGAAATATATTTTAAAGTTGTTAACAGTTATTGACAAATAGGTTCAGAAAAAATAAATATAATCTCTCAAAATGAGTTCATGAAGAATTATAGTGTCGTTATGGATTGGGAAGGCAGTTGAGTGTGTTTCTGAGATAAGAGATGGCAGCACTATCGGAGAGTCAACTTTGTCTCCCCTCCCCCTCCTATTTATCTAGTAAAAATCAACCTTTTAATAGGGCGCCGGTAGCTCAGTGTATGCGTGCTTGACTTCTGAGCTCAAGAACGTGGGTTCGTAACCCGACCGAGGCCCTTAGTTTATTTTATCTGGAAGGTAAAATAAACTTAAGCACGCCGTCCTTCGGATGGGACGTTAAGCGATGGTCCCGAGCATGTACGATGTCAGGTACTCGTTAAAGACCCCTACCCTAGGTGAATAAAAATTTAGGGTAGGCAAAATTTAGGACTCCCACAGTAGAGTCGGGCTCATGTCCACCAGAGTGACGAAAGAGCGCTCTGGTAGTAGGCGATATGACCTCGTAGTTAAAGCCCGGGCATGTGTCATAAAACCTAAACCTAAACCTCAACCTTTTAATCTAAAAACTGCATTTGTCTCAGTATGATGAAAGGCGCTGATCCGTTTTTTTTCTTCGAATTATTGGTTATGCAAAATTTTTATGAATTCGATTTTTTCAAAATCTGAGCTTATAGACACGTATTGATTTAAAATTAAACACACTTTTCAGATTTTGAATTGGTTTAGTAGATTAAACCGAAAAAGACATCTACGATTAACGCCCGCGACAATCATAACATTTCTCTAATCACATGTTCCCCCCACCCCGTCTGGTCTAAGAAGAATTTCGTGCCATGAGTTGAACATAAGAAATCCTTCTAATCAGATTAAATGAATTTTAGTATAGAATAATAGAAGAGTCTAGGGGAATGTTCTGTGCACCCTCGACCTACAAGTGTGTTTTTTATATAAGAATTAATAAAATTTTCGAGTCCTGCTTCAGTCGCCGTTATTAAATTTTGCAATGCTGTAGCTCTGGAACGGTTTATCCGATTTTCTCTGGGTTGTACTAAAATGTTCCTTTTGGAAGGTAGATTAAAAATATAAAATAAAAAACATACGCTATTCTTGATAAAAATTACGTTATATGCTCTAGTTTTGGGATTTTTTTTGTGTACACGCCTAATTCACAATTCTGATTCTAAATATGGTCCTTTGATCTCCAAATTGAAGACTACACCTAGATTCACATGTAAGTTTCCCTGCTACCTCTAAACATGGTTGTTGATCCGGACTTTGGTCCATGGTTCCAGACACGAATCCAGGATTTCATTTTCAGACCCGGACACGGAGGGACTTCGACCCAGGCCTGAAACCCTCAAATTGGGTGAAAGTTCACCAATAAAGAGATTGAGGGTTTAGAGGGAGTGCGGAAACATACGTATAAGGTGGGGTGGGGTGTAGCCTCAAATACAGAGCTCGGAGGAGCCTCAAAAAGCAAAAACAGAAGATAATGAAACCCTCAAATTAGGTGGAAGTCCATCAAATAAAGAGACTGAGCGCTTAGAGGGAGAGTGGAAACATACGTGTTGGACGGGGTCTAGCCCCAAATTCCAATACTGAAGGACCAGGAAAGAGCCGAGCCATAGCTTCTCCGTAGCAAGAACTTAAGAATAAGGCAGGGTGTAGTCTCATTCAGAGACCAAAGTACCCTCAAAAAAACAAAAACAGAATGAAAGGTCCACCAAATAAAAAGAACAAAGGTCTCTAAGAGAGCGGAAACTGTTTAACAATAATCTTCTGTTTTGGCAAGGTATTTAAATATAGAAGTCGACTCAATAAATATGTTCTACAATAAAACGAAGATTCTGATTGACAGAAGGAATAGTTAACATAAAGAACACATGTATTGTAGATAATGATGATGGGAGTGCTTACAGAAATGTTTATAATTGATATTATTTGAGAAGTCAAAAAATATATGTGAGAAAAATGCTGAATAATATATTATATATAATATTTTTTCTTTTTTTCTTTACAATTCAAGGAGATGGCTCTTTTTGACCAAAACAAGGCACAACGAGAAAAAAGAAGACAAATGTCCTCCGACGAAAGCAGAGGAAGAGGCGAAGAAGCGACACCCTCTGGTGACTACATGTGGACTGACGAAAATTTCACTAAAACCGGAGTTCGATCCAGGCTGGCCCCAGCCAAGGATAGTGATAGTGGGAGCTGGTATAGCTGGACTGTCTGCGGCTAACCGTCTTCTTGATCATGGCATGAACAACCTTGTCATACTGGAAGCATTGGAAAGGTATAGTTGATTTATAATAATAATAATATATATTTCCGTTAAACCATATGGTAATAGGATATGTCATAAAAATGTATACATTAGGATAAATTAAATTAAGAGGTATGACTTCATAAAGTGACTCGAAATGGCGAGAGGATCCACTGCTCCTTGTGGATGTTTCCTGTTACAGTATGCGACAAAAATATATAAACATTCTATTATTTTTTTTTTTGCTATTAATATAAACATTTTAAAAAATTGCTGGGGTATCAGTGCAGCTTAGGGCTTTGGTCGCACAGTCTCACCATGGCTGCGGGTTCTAATCCCATATGAATGATTTATTTAATATATAGAACTCCCTCCCAAGGTTGTTGGGTAAATAACCAAAAACACCGTTACAGAGGCAAATTGCATCGTGCATAAAGCCAGTGAAAAAAATAACAAAAACTTTCTGATGAATGGATGCATTTCTTGACTCTTAAGAAGGATGATATCAGTATGAAACTTTAGTTAGTTATTGTGACTCATGCCCGTGCTTTAACTACGAAGTCATATCGCCTACTACCAGGACATGAGTCCAACTTTACTATGGGACTCCTAAATTTTGCCTACCCTAAATGTTTATTCCTCTAAGGTTGCGGTCTTCAACGAGTACCTTACATTGTACAGGCTCGGGATCATGGCTTAATGTCCCATCCGAAGGTTTTTTCACCTCCCAGATAAAAAAAACCTAAGGGCCTCGGTCGAGTTTCGATCCCACGATCTTGAGCTCAGAAGGCAAGCACGCTACCTGTGAGCTACCAGCGCCCTCTACTGTAGGAGTCTTATCTGAACTTACAACCACTTATTTTATTTAAAAATAGTAAAAATAGATAGACAGTGCAAGAGTTAGTTTATAAAAAGCAAATTATTTATTTTTTTACTCTAATATTTTTCCAATATTTCCCTCAGCTAAAAAAAAGTATAGAACAAACTTGAGTACACCGTC
The DNA here is from genome assembly GCA_963662175.1 of Aradus depressus. Taxonomy (NCBI): domain Eukaryota; kingdom Metazoa; phylum Arthropoda; class Insecta; order Hemiptera; family Aradidae; genus Aradus; species Aradus depressus. Next base: position 7,255,718 of record OY759222.1, read on the forward strand.
CTTCCGATGGGATATTAAGCTATGGTCCCGAGCCTGTGCGACGTCAGGTACTCGTTAAGAGCCCTACCCTAGGCAACAACAACTGAGTAGGCAAAATTTAGGACTCGCACAGTTTCCGGACATGAGCCACAAAAAAATTTATTTGTGAAACCATCTTGCAGTTTTGTACAGTGATTTCTTTCAAAATTGCTGATTTTAGTATACTCCGTATAGCGAATTGCATTTTAACGTTCTATCTTAGCCTAAAGAGAAACCTCCGAACATTTTCAATAATATTTAGATCCAGAGTCCTACAATATTCTCAATTGATTTCACTTATATCGAAAATTTAGTATGAGGATTCAGAAATTACTATGTAAGTCACATATTGAGTTTCAGCAGCAGGGAGAGCTTGGAATTGATCAGTTGATGCTGGGGAAGTACATAGCCGGTGATTCACATGCGACATTGTTGTTATCTTCCATTTCCTCCCTCATATAGAATAAATAATTCAAATATTCATTGCGAGAGAAATGTTTTATGTTTCTTAGAGAACCTCGAACCACTCTACTCCATTTAGTAACTTTTTTATTTAATTTTATTAATAAATTTGTTAATTTTGACTTTTAGACCAGGCGGTAGGATCCACACATGCGATATGAACGGCACCAGGGTGGACCTGGGAGCTGACCACATCCTGGGAGGTTCCGTGGCCAATACCGTGTTCAATCTGGCCTGCATGGAGGGGGTCGTAGACAGAGGGAGCAAGTCTGTCATGATTGAGAAGGGACCCTACTACACAATGGACGGCAGGTAACTCACTACTTCATAGTGAAGTATTCATTTTATTTATTTCCTATTAGTGGGTTCACAAAAATAACTTTGTCAAAAAAAAAAAAACTTATTTTTCTAATATTGTCTATTTCACTAAAACTGTATTCATATTACACCATCCTCAGGTTTAGTAATATACTACGTCCTATAATACGTTATATGAGGGCACTGGTAGCTTGGAGGAAGCGTTCTAGCCTACTCAGCTCAAGATCGCGGGTTCAACGCTGAAATCCCCGAAGTTGCATAATTATATATAATTTTGTTTGATCTGAAATATTTCCATTTAGTTAAGGTGTTAATTTAATTATTTTTCTATTTTTTATCTATTTATATGTATATTTTTTTCTGTGACTCCTGCGTCATTTATAAAGATTATTATTATTTGTTACTTAATGCCGAACAGGATTCTGTATGAGATAGAAGTGGCCTATAAAATCCTGAAGAGTATCCTAGACGATGCGGTGGCCATCTTTGGTGGAAACTTCAAGAACCGCACGAGTCTAATGTCTTTCATCACACCCCGGGTGAAGAGCGCCGTGGCTGAACTCCCTGACTCGGACCAGTCTGAGATTGTCTACGTTATAAATGGTCAGCCACAATGCTAACCTTCTCATAGTAGTTTTGTAGTATAACCTCAATATAACCATTTAACTGCCAATGTAATGAATTTATCGACACAAAATTTTGTATGAGGGTTTAGTAGCTCCTATTTACAACTATTGAATATTAGCTCAAACAGTCGACTAATTTTTGGAGGGGAAACAAATAATTAATTGATTAATTCGTACAATGTGATCTGGTGCAGGAACTTTTATAAAAATCTTTCTGTTGTTGAATCACTACCAGACACTGTAAGGTTCTGTACGATTCCCTAATTAATATCTATGCAAAATTAGCTCTAATTATCCCCCATAACAAACACACACCTCTCTTCACTAGATCAATTTTAAATATAATTTTGTGAAGAAAGCGAACATGTTACAGGTATGATCAGCTATCTGAGGACTTATTGGGGTGACGATCTGGCCCAACTGTCCACAGAGTACCTCGGCAGCTACATCTGTCTGCCTGGAGGGATGGTAGAACTCAGACAAGGGGCCAACCACCTCGTCAAAGCTCTTCTTCCTCCTGTTGAAAAATTCATACAGTAAGTTTACCGCAGCTATTATTGTATTTTTATCAAGATTTGGACTAAAGTGTGATACAAAGGAGAGTTTACTAACTGATTTTCGCTCGTCATGGGCAAGTTAAGTATAAAACATTTATAATTAGAGACCGAGGTGGAGATAAAGACATCTTAAATAAAGTGAAGAAATTCGGTCTTCTAAATCTTTTAAATTTTAGTGTTTAATAGAACGTAATCAACTTATTTTAGTTAAATAACCAAACAGAATAATAAAACGTTTCCTTAACCCTAAGAAAGCAGTCATAAATGCCGGGGTTAGAATCAAAGTGGTCTAAGTGACATTTTTAAAACTTTGAAGAAACTGTGCATTAAGTTCTTAACTGATTTAAAAAATCTATAATATATCGAAAAACGGAAATATTTTGTCTTCTACTTTTGCGGTGAAAGTTGCTGTTAGCAAACCATAAAATTGAATAAAAACCTTAATTTCAAGGTCACTATTGATGTGTTTAAGTTACTTGTTCATCTCACCAAAATGGAATAAGTGATTTGCCACTAGATCTCAGCACTGGCTAGGATTTCACTTGCACAACTTTTTTTCTGAACAGAACTATCATTTTTGTACCCGATTATGTACTTAACGAAAAATTTTCAAAAATGTCACTTGGACCATTTTGATTCTAACCCCATCAAATGTAAGAACCCAGTAAACTTATAACTGAAAAAGGAGAAAGACTGAATGATGTTCCATTGTATCAACGAGGGTGAACTAGACACATTCTTATGAAGAAATAAATAAAACAAACTTGGTTTTATTGTAATATTGTATATTCTACAAGAACTTTATACTATCGGTTGTGTCATTACACCATTGTCAAATTCAGTTATAAACTTAGTCTTAACTTCTTCCGATAAATCCATCCTCTGGTCAATTAGAAAGTTCTGAAGACTCCAGAACAGATTGTTATCTCAAGGGGCTATGTCGACAGAATAGGGTGACTGACTTATAATTTTTCTACAGAAATGGTGTAGTTTTTATTGAAAATTTCGTGCAACATGATCTATCGCAATGTTTTGATGGAATACAAATCCATGCTTATTGATCAGAGAACGTTTTTTTTTTCTTCCACGGCTAACTCCAATCGGTCAAGTTGTTCGTAGTAGTCCTCTGGTTATATATTAAATAATGTGTAATGGATAATTCCTTCCATAGGCTTCCGCGGATGTGGGTCTTTCCTAGCCTGCGACATTCGCCAAGATCTAATGTACCCCCCCACTGTTCTTACACAAATCATAATTTAGAAGAATTGATCCTGATCGTAAGATTTTTTTTTGCTAATGCCTGTTATTAATATAATTATTTTTACGTTGTCCATAGATACAGGAAGCCAGTGCAGAGCATGCGATGGAACAGTTTCCCCATGGACTGTGTTCCTCGCGGCTCTGCCCTCTGCTGCGACGGAGAGGAGTTCCACTGTGACTTCCTTCTCTGCACGGTCCCACTGGGGGTGCTTAAAGAGCAAGCGGCCACCATCTTCTCCCCACCACTCACCCAGGACAAGATGGATGCCATCCAGCGGATTGGATGGGGTCATCTCAACAAGATATTCCTGGCCTATGAGAAGCCCTTCTGGAGCCGGGAAGAGGGGTTGTTGAAGGTGGCCTGGAACCAGGATGAACTCAGACATAGAGACGATTGGACCAAAGGTATCTCATGTCAACCTTATTTACTCCATTCCTCATTATTGTTTCTTTCATTTATTGTACCAATTATTTATTTTATATTTATTATTTTTTGGAAACGGCATACCCGATTTCCACCAAGAGACAAAGGCTTTAAACTTATAACACCCCTCCTTTTGCGTGGGGGTTAAAAATAATGTATATATATGTATATATATATATATATATATATATTATTTTTCTCAAGTGTATGAGTAATGGTATATATATATTATTTTTCTCCCTACAATACCTCTGCGAGGAGATAGTTTATTTGTTCTGAATTTTTATTGGCTTTATTTTGTACATTTTGGTTGTATGTTTCTTCATGTTTGTTGTATAAGGCTAGCTGCTTAAAATAAATAATTGGGACAATAAATGAGAGAAACACTAATGAATGAGATAATGAAAATGAAACTCTAATAGATGAAACAGCTAACAGGTCCATGTTACTAGCATCGATCATGAATGAACCCTTTGAAGTTATTGTGAATGTCTGTGATGAGTTTGTGCCTAATGTTGATGAAGAGTGGAAATTATGATGTGACAGTATATTTGTTCTGTCATATGGACATGTGTTTGTGTCTGTTTTTTTAGTTTGTGGTCTCATATATAGTTATTATTTGTTTTATGTTGATTCAGACTACGGACTGGTGAAGATATGTTATGTTTGTTGTGTGACAGGTATAGGTTTGATAGAGGAGGTGCGGGGTGCCAACATCCTGTGTACCACAGTGGCTGGAAGGGAAGCCACGTGGTCCGAGTCTTGTGACGACCGCCATGTGGCCGAGGATCTCACCAACTTTATTAGAAAAGTCACAAACAATCCTGCCATACCCTGCCCCATCGCCGTTCTTAGGTAATTATTACTATCTTCATGAAAAATTTTGGAAAAGAGCCTTACCCCAGGTATTTTTTGAATTCTGCTGTTTTTAAATTATTTTTTAATTATTTAAGAAATTTAGATTGAGTAAATTTTTGAGAAGTACCGATTACTTGAAATTGAATTTATGTTGTAATTGTAATCCCTCGACTATACCATAATTTGAAAATTCATTATGTTAATACATATATTTTCATGAGCAACATTCTCTAATGGGTAAAACACAGCAATCGAAAAGCCCTTCTTTTTGTTTCTATATACTCCCCATAAAATCTACATCATGGAAAAATTGTATATTATAAAGACATAAATTCCTGTTGATGTTTCATTAAAATTTGTAGATCGCTGAGTTCTAAGAGTTAATGTTATTTAAACATTCGATTGTTAATAACTACAAAACTATTTCTTATGAAAACACTCATTTTTATGCATCAAAATAAAAAAAAAAAAAAAAAAAAAAAAAAAAGTTTAATTCGGCTACTAAACATTGACTATCGTTTCTCTGGACATTTTCTATTTTCGTCATACTCTCTATAGAAGCTCCATTAACTATTATATAACTATTTGTAAGTTAGTTAGTTTTCATGTTGTCTCACTAGATCACGATGGTCATCCAACGTGTACTTCTCTGGAGCCAAGTCCTATATGGGTCTGGAGAGCTCCGTCCAGGACCAGTGTATCCTGGCCAGCCCCTTGCCAGACGGCAGATGTCCCAGCGCTCCCATTCTGCTGTTCGCCGGAGAGGCCACAGCCCCCGGCCATTTGTCCACAATGCACGGCGCCCGGATCTCTGGACTTCGAGAGGCGGATAGGATCCTGAAGATATGTCAGAAGTATGAGGGACCGCCCTACGAGAGTGAAGAGATAAAGGTACCGCCCCCACCGCCCATTCTCCTACTCTCCGATCCACGATTTGACCCCTCTTTTATTAGATAACAGCATGAACGTTACGTTGCCAAATGATATCAGCCGCAGCATGTAAGTTATATAAAACGCTGAAGAAAGTCGTCGATAAGCAGTGTGTTGAGATTTTAAAGTAGCCCTTAGTCTCTTTTTCTGGGAAAATGGTAAACTATACAACACAGATATTGGGAGCCATCATTGTTCCTCTCAGGCAGCTGTGTTTAACAATAAATAGAACAAAGAAAATTTGTATTTCATAGATGTTTAATGCTCATTTTCATCGAGTGTTAAACTTATTATTCAAATTTATTTATTTATTTTTAGAAATTTCTTATTAACCTTAGATTGGCCAAGGAGGGTCCAAAAATGCCCGCACCTCACTTTTTTTTTCTCTATACTGTGAATCCATCAGGTCTCAGAATGGGGCTCATATATCTTTTTAGAAAATATTCTCTTAAAAAACAGGTTACTTTCAAAAATGTTTTTCACTGATTGTATTGTGAAGAAAAAAAAAACTGAAACACTGGCGGTCAATTTTGGACACCTCTTGGACTAATAATTTGTTGCTTCATTACGAATTTTCATATCATCAAGATTATTTAGTGGTTAGTAACTGGAATTAATCGAGTACTATTAAATATTCTGTTATTATTTTAATGTACTGTTTAAAATGCTAAGTGTGTTGTTTATTTAATGTATATAGCATGTATAATGTCTTCTGTAGCCGCTGAATTTTTATGGCGCTAGTGTACAGTAGATGGGCAACCGTTGTTACCAATAGAAGAATGGGCATTGCGAACGGTTATTTTGATTAAATATTATTAATTTTTACGTTGTGACGCTGATGACGTATGTCTTGCGGGCTACAAGTATAAAAGATATTCAGCCAATATATATGGAACTTCCAGCAAATAAATGAGGCTCGGGCATATTTGGACTTGGATAATCCCCGGGACAGAACCAACCTTGGTCAGTGTAACATTAATGGCCAACTTTTTGAAAGAATTAAAATTGCTCTCAACAGTTGCTAAGGCAAAGATACCTAGAAGAGAAAGAGGAGGCACCGTACCATTCAGAAGAGCCGGACGGAGACGCCGAACCGGACACTTCCTCACTCCCTGTGGACACCCTGGCACACACCGGAACCATCTTGGAGAAGGACTATCTCCAGACCTGGGATATAACTAGGGATGTGGTCGTTGTTTTTAATATCTAGGGTGAGCAACTTCAGAAAATATGACGGTTACCAACTTAGGGACTGGGTGAGGCTTAAAACTTTTGCTACTTGCAGCCCTATAGATTGAGGAAGTGCAACGGCAATTTTGTATCCATGTTGTCCAAAACCTATCGGCCATAAAATTGCGCCTCTCTAGCTCATAGCTACGTTTTTAATGAAGCGGAGTACGTTTTGAAAGCTCTGAGTAACCTTCACATTCACCTTGGATATGTTGTGGCATGTCGTCAGTGATGTCCTTTCATATACACGAGTCCTTATTAAGGACTGTTCTTCACAAAGATTTCCTTTTCGTAATGCCCATTCCTCGAGGACTGCTGAGGTCCTCATCAAATAGGATCCCCGTTTCGTTACATTATTTGTCATACTGTCCATTTCCGTTCACTCACAGGGATCAGGATCGGATAGATATCTCTTTGCACATCAAACAGACCATCCTCGCCAGTGGATGTACAGATGCCGAAAATGCCTGTTTTACTTCACCAGAAGATTTGTATCACAAATCCGTTCTTGTTATATACAAGCCTTAGAGAGAATCAGTTCAATTTCTTCCTGTATGTATGTTTGCTTGAACTTCACGAGAAAACGGGGGCTGAGAGTATATTCACGAAATTTCCATGGCCTTTCAAGGCTTCAACTTAAAATAAAGGCATCGCATCAAAAATTTTGAAAGGGTGGACGGGGGTTGTGGGGAGGCCTAAAATATAAAATTAGTTCTAGTTCTCATCACTTGATCGGGTTTTCATGAAAATTTTACGAACAGCATCCTTATAACCCCGGTATAAACATAGACTATGTGACATCTCAAAATTGTAAAAGTTAGTGAGGGGGAACATGAAATTACTGCTGCTAGCTCCTTAACGCTTCATCAGATTCATGAAATTTCACACATAACATCCTATATACTTACTAACCTGGCAGGTAACATTACTAACCAACTTAAAGTTATCTGCCGGGCAACCTACTAGTACACATAATAAAATGTATCCAAATAAACTTTTTATTTTATTTATTTGCGTTATATACGATCCATATGGCTTCTATAACGGTGTTAATTTAGTTATTTATAACATCCATGGCCCCGGGAGGGAGTTCTATTTAATAAATAAAACTCTCTTCCGGATGGGATTCGAACCCCCAATCCATGGTGAGACCACGCTCTAGCCTGCACGTCAACCTCCATATATACATAATACATCTATTTATTTATTTTTCAGGGAGTTCCTCGCAACAGACTGCCACCTCTGGATCCATGTCCTCCTTCCATTGTACATCCAGTCGTTCTATGAATCGAAAAACTACTTCTTCTATCAATTGTATCCCGTTTATTTCAATAAATTATTATCTACAATATATTATTGTCTATTTTATCAATTGTATTCCGTTTATTCCATAAATTAATAATAATAGCTTGTGAAAAGTTGTTCAGATAAAATATATAATTGAGCTGAGTTTACTAAGCTCTTTCTTAGGCGACTCATGTATTTCGTTGTACTCGTACTCCTAAACCCCTTTACCGATCACATTGAAATTTGCCACAATGGTAGTCGACACGGTGACGATGGTTTACTACTAAAAAAATCTGAAATTGAACAAACCACGGAGGAGTAATCACCGAAAAACGAAATCCCCATTGAAATCAATTGAGAGACTAAATTCTCGCGCAAAATAGAATTTTTCGATTTCAAATGTAAAAATCTGGGCGAAGCCTTTTTCGGTTTACCATCGGACACCACTTTTTTTGAGCCGTTTTTTTTCCAGTGTTCTAACGTACAAACTTCGACTTTTTTTCGATAAAAATATTCACAGCTGTTGTCTACAAAAAGGCTAGAAAAAATCTATTGAATTCAATTGAAATCTACTTAAGGTATTAATATATTCATAAAGAACATACAAGGTGAGAAGTTACTGATAATTATTAAAACATTAACTGAGTTTTTTATACAGATATGCCTGACTCAGCTCAGTTTTGCAAACAGCAGAATGTATTGCACACCTAGTTATTGTGTTTTCTTCTCCCCCACTCCTAAAATTTGATTGTGAACTTATCAAAAAATATGGAAATAAATAAAATTAATATTCTTATATTTGTTTATTGTTGTTATTGAGATCTAACATTACATATGAACATAAAAAAAAGGTGTAAGGCACTTTCAAGAAATGCTAGCAATAAATTACAAGTTTACAAAAACAGACAAAACATTTAAGTTAATTATTTATTAACAGTGTTCTTATTTTTAGAAAAAAAGCTAAAATAAGTGTGATTAGCTTGAAAAAAACTTACATTGTTTTCATAAATTAACATAAGCAAATAAGATAAACACAAAGAATTTTATAAAATAATATTCAAAATTACTTCATATTTTTCCTTTTTTTTTTATACATAGGTATATAGAATTATATACATAAATAGAAGTATAATAACGTTGCCACGACTTGCTTCGCGCAAAAGGTGCCGCAAGTCTCGTGGAAAAGAAAAACAAGAAAATAAATAAATAGAAATTGCCGGTCAATAATAAAAGGGACAGACATAATAAATAAAGATAAATTCTTATTAAGTATGTTAAGTATTTAGGTACACAATAAATATGGGGAGGGCGCCGGAAGCTCAGTGGTATGTGTGCTTGCTTACTGAGCTCAAGATCCCGGGTTCAAAACCCCGCCTAGGCCCTTAGTTTATTTTATCTGGGGAGTAAACTAAACTTAAGCACGCCGTCCTTCGGATGGGACGTTAATCGGGACGCGATGATCCCGAGTCTGTAGGATGTCAGATACTCGTTAAAGAGCCCTAACACTAAGGGAAGAAAAATTTAGGATTCCCATAGTAGATAGGCTCATGTCCTTGTGTGATATGACCTTGTAGTTAAAGCCCGGGCATGAATCATAATAACTAAGAGTAAACGTACAATAACTAAGCACTACTTTAATAGGAAGCCATTTATTTACAGCAAATACAATAATTATTACTTAGTTATAAATAATACTGATAATTAAGAACATCACCATTCTAATTTATTGTTATATTGTTCAAAATAAATTTTTTACTTTGACTATTCTATTCTACATTTCAGATGTAGCCCAATTAATTAGGAACATTAAAAAATTAATAATAATAAATGAAATGTTGACTTTTTTTCTTCTTTCCGCATCACTCAACGTACAAAAGAGTGCTGAGATTTACTACTTTTGTAAGGAACATATTAAAAAATCTAGTAGGGCTTTAACAAAAAATATAGAGAAAACAGTCGTCGGTGAATCACCGGCATTGTACTTCCCCAGAACGAATTAATCAATTAACGTTTTGCTCCCCCTTCAAAATCAGTCGACCGTTTCGGCCAATAATAGTTGAGTTTCATGCGTGTTTTAAATTCTCATACTAGATTTTGTGTGTGTGAACACGCTGACTCCCGATATAATTAATTTATCGATCTTTTGTTTTTCAGCTAAATCAACCAAAGGAGACGGGGGGATTAGGGGAGAGGTTAAACTCAAAAACTCTAATAACTGCGAATGAAATGAATTTATCTACACAAAATTTAGTATGAGAATTTAGGAGACCCAAACAGTCAACTGGAACAAAAAGTTAATTGATTAATTCGCTCTGGGGAAGTGTAAAAAATGTACTCATTCACCAACGACTTTTTTCTTCTTCAATTATCACCTTTTATTATTTGGTTGTATAAGTAATAAATAAGTTCTCACAGTATTGTGAGATAGAGGAAATTTACTTGTAAAATATAAAATATTGCTCTGAGTTTTGACAAAATATCTATAACCAAATATATTTGATATGAATATGTTAATTTTATCTTGACCCAGGTAAATAACTCGAAAAATAATTGATTACCTTGAGCAATTTTCCGGAACATCGGAACTTCGATAAATGTATTGAAGTTGCAGGACATCAGTTCGAACATTTACTACAATAAAATTCGTTTATTAGGTTTAATATTGGTCTAACAAAAAAATGTCTCATTTAAAATCCCCTTAATTTTTCCCAAGGAATCTAAATATGCAAAAAAAAAAAAAAAAAAAAAAAAATGGGTTGACATTCAAAACATTATCTTTTTTTTTTTTTTAATTCATAAAAAACGTTAAAAATTTTGATTTGTTTCAAATTTAGATTACAGCAAATAATGCGTTCAATTCTACTCTACATTTTTCGTTTTAAGCTTTTTTTGAGAAAATCATTATTTTTCGAGTAATTTACCTGGGTCAAGATAAAATGAACACCCTAATATATATTTGTTGGACGTACAAAAATAAGAAGAGTATACAAGCAAAAAAGTTCGAATGAGAGAATATTAATTTTTAGTCGTCTCTAAAATGATAAATACTAATACTACTGCTAATGTTTAACACGTTTAAATGGCAGTTACTTAAATAAATTATTTAATATTTTACAAATAGTAATTTTAACAAAAATATCACACATCATATTTCTACTTGTCTTTTATAGATTGGTATATAATTTTATTGTCCATCTCCTAAAATAGATATAATGTTGAAATAATTCAACATTTAAATGATGTATAAATACAGTCCTCACAAAAACAAATCAGTTGTAAAATTCCGCGAAATAATGTTCAAGGAAACACAGCAATCAAAGCGAAACATTGCTCCATTTCTGAAAAAGCAGTAATAATAGATATTTTTATTACAATACATATTTCAACAACGAAATAATAATAATTTTTTTATTACTTTACAAACATCCTGGAGGTTACACATGGACCACACAAAAATTCCTTCCCAAGTCTAAACTCAAGTCCTTATTAAAATATAAATAAATACTTGTTTTAAATAAATATAAAATTTTCTAGCAAACTATTATAATATCTAGAAATAGTAAATATATATGATCTGATTGTAGAGAAGCCTGATTTCAAATTTACATAATAACTTTGCGTACAATTTTGGTCTCAGTTTTTGAAATGTTAGAAATAAAACATAGCACTCTTTAGGGAAATATAACGAAATAAGATAACTTCTACAAAACTTATTGGAGATTACTCATTTTAAAATTGAAGGGAAAATGTATACAATAAGTGAATCCATTTGAAGAGTAGAGAGAGGACTATGAGAGTCGATGGATGTGGTTCTGTGATTGGACAATCGAGATATGTACGCTGTATTCCCGATTTCCTGGGAGCGGATCAACCGTGTTCCGGCTTAACCGGAGTATTTTCATGTTCATGAGAAATGTTAAAATCAATAAGACAGAAGGGAAACAACCTCACGCAAATAAAGAAACCTCTCCGCAAAAACTCTAAGTTAAAATGTATGCAATTATCATTACAAGAAATGGAAGAAAAATGGCGTAAATTATTTGATGAAATGAGACTCTATTCCTAAATGTTTCACGATGGTAATTTACCTATAAAAACTCGACTTAATATAGCAATTATTATATAATATATTTTTACAGCATCACTTCTCCCATTTATTTTATCTTTGTCAAAAATTAGCAATTACAAACATTACGATCTATCCCAATATCAGTATCTATAATAGATGTGTTCTTTAGGTTAACTACTTCTTCTGTCAATCAGAATCTTCCTTTTAAACATATTTATTGTGTCAATGTCTATTTATAAACACCTAGTCCAAATATAGAAGACAATTCAATGAATATCTTCTATAAAAGGAATGTTATGATTGACAAAAGGAATAGTTGACCTGAACAACAAATGTATTAAATGATACTTAACTTTTTTTCGTTTTTTTTTGCAGAGATATTTTGATACTTGATAAAAAATGTTCACAAAATATATATATAATATGAGAGTACTTTCGGTATTGCTACGTAGAGCCACGACTGAGATATATATACTGTCAAGTATTTGTCATGTCGTGACTGAAGATGGTAGCAATACCGAAAGTACTCCTCCCGTATTATACGTATATGTTTTGTGAAATAGACAATATTTTTTTTTTTTTTTTTTTGCTTTGCTTGTATTATAAATAATGATGAGGGGAGTGCGTCCCGAAACGTTTGTAATTGCAATTTATTGAGAAAGCAAAAAAAAAAAAAAAAATATGAGACGTGATGCTGTATGGTCAGGATCTTAAATTTGATACCCTACTTGCCATGATAAGGAACTTTATTTTTTAATTAGTTACCTTTAGATTTATTAAAAATCAGTAGTTTATTATTTTGGGATCAGATCATCTTTTCTATGTGCTAGCCATGAAAGTGCATCTTTGTGTAAAATTACTATTCAAATATGGTGGTCACAATTTCTGTCGAACAGACAGATAGAAAATGTTTCTGGGGGGGGGGGGGGGGGGGGGGGGGCGTCGGCAGCATAGAGCACCTTGGGACGGGACGTTAAGCGACGGTTCCGAGTCTGTGCGATCTCAGGTACTCATTAAAGACCCCAAACTAGACCTGGATGAGCAAAATTTAGGTTTCCCATAGTAGTCATGTCCTCTAAAGCGGCGAAAAGCCCTCTGGTAATAGGCGAAATGACCTCGTGTTTCAACAGGGAGCATGAGTTGCAAAATTTAACGAAACCCTGACAAAAAATAATAAAATAATTATAATAATAAAAATAGAACATCATTGTAATAATAAAACTACAATCATTATCACAGAATCATAAAAAAACAACCTTATTAGTAAAAAGACAACATTCCCTCGATTTTATCGAGTATATTGTTGAAATGATAGATTGATAATGATAATTATTTGCATCTCTAATTCACGAAGTGAATCCGTTTTCCTCCGGGAGAAAAAGTAACTTTCATGTACATACAAAACCCTAAAAATAGAACTTCCGTATATAAGACTTCCTTTTTTCGTCTACAGAGACGTTTCGATAAAGACGCCTGACGACTGAGGAGTGTCAGTGAGTGAGAACTGTGAGTCAGACAGTGGCCGGGTGATTGAAGCCAGACACCCCGGGTTAGCTGTACTGACAGGCATGTCCACACCCTGTAGGACAGTACTTCTTCTTGGAGATCCAGTCTTTCATGTGGTTCAGATGACCTCCGTGCATACAACCCTGGCACCATGCGTACAGACCATGCACGACCTAAACAACAAAGTAAAAATAAACTATATCATTATAAATTATATAATGCCATGGCAAAAAGTCTCAGAAAAATCAATTTTATCAACTCTCAACAGTGATTTCAGACAGGAAATTCGACAAGAATTCATCCCGATAGTAGGAAATTTTTCGAATTTAAACTGACGTTGTTTTTTGGACCAAGGTCCGAATACATTTAGTAAAAAATAAAGAAATAATAAAGAATATGTTTTTAAAATATTGTCTATTCCATCTTCAGCCACGACTTAACCAGTTGTGGACCGAAATTTCATGAAACAAGTTTATTATGAACTATTTCAGCCTCACATTAACTATGGCAATCTCCTCTAGGGCTCTACTCCAAGAAGTGTCCACTCATTTAGGCTACAAAAGAAATTTATAAGAATAATGACTGGAGCATCAGAAAGAACTCATTGTCGTCCTCTCTTTCTTGATTATGACATATTGACATTGACCTGTTTATATATTCTGAACAGTTTATGTCAAACAGACAGTGGGGGAGTACAGTCTGGTAGAGTCAGTCGGTAAGCCAGTACCAATTGGTCATCCCCAGGTGCCGGCTGGAGAAGACCAAGAGAAGCTACCACCTTCTGGGACTCAAGCTGTTCAACTGCTTGTAAGACACTTGAGTGATAAAGACTTTAATAACAACATAAAGGAACTTTAAAAAAGAGTGTTTTTATGAGATGATTTCATTAATTTTAAATTTAAGTAAAAATGGAAAACTTTGACATTACCTATAAATTCTGTAGAATTTCTTTGGCAATAAAATTATTATTATTATATACGTATGTTGTAAACAGACATTATTTTAAAAACATACGTTTTTTTTTCATTTTTTATTATATTTCGCAATATCACTGCAGAATGTTAAGTATCATAAAGTGTACTTTTGAACTTTGTATGTCGATGGCATAAGCCGAAATCGATACACTTTATGTGTATATTTTTGTAGAATTAGACAATATAAAAGTTAAACAAGTTCTTTGTTTTTTATTTATTTATTTTTTGATCCATAAACTAAATTTGTATTGCAACAGATTAACGAAATTAATAAATCAATGAAAAAGAAGTGTGATTTGTAAAAGAGCGTGGAAACTTTCTGAGATAGAAACAAACTTCAATACTCATTGTTCTACATTCCTGTATCTTAGAATCGACGATACTAGAAAAGAGGGCGCCAGTAGCTCAATGGTATGCGTGCTTGTCTTCTGAGCTCAAGAGCTTGTGGGTTCGAAACCCGACCGAGGCCCTTAGTTTATTTTATCTGGGAGGTAAAATAAACTTAAGCACGCCGTCCATCGGATGGGACGTTAAGCGATGGCCTGTACGATGTCAGCTACTCGTTAAAGACACCTACTCTAGGTGAATAAAAACAGGGTAGGCACAATTTAGGAATCCGATAGTGGAGTCGGGCTCATGTCCACCAGAGCGAAAGAGCTCTCTGGTAGTAGGCGATTTGGCCTCTTAGTTAAAGCCCAGGCATGAGTCATAAAACCTAACCTATACTACAAAACACGAACTCTACAGTTTTAATTAGATTCAAAACATTTGTACAAAGCATTTATTCCAACATACAACCTTTTTTTTTTCTCTAAGTTATGGCCTTATCCTGAATTAGATTTTTGGTAACTTCCATAACGAGGGAATATGCAAAAGACCTGGACGGGAAAGGATACATATATATGAAAACTTTTTTTTTACTATATCAACCTCGCTAATCGAACATAACTTATTTCTGGGGAGCTTTGCTTTTATTTATTAACTCAATACCGCTCCAACAACAAACAATTTATAATTATAACGATAATATAAAATAAGGATATTGCTCAGAACAAATGTCGATAACAGCATTCTACAAGATAGAGAGGTAATTCATTGCGACTTTTTTTCTTTTTTTTTTTTAAGCCTATTCCAACATCTAAGACGTAATTTAGAAAAAAAAAATGTATAAGTAGTTACAAATGTGACTAATGTTTTATTAGATATACTCTATCTAGTAATTTACCTGAGTAAGGTTCCATTATTCTACTTATGAGTAAAGTAAAAACTGTAAGTCCATAAACGAGATGATGTGATGACGAGATGTATAGGAAAACAAATAGTTTACTTGAGTAACATGGAGCCCGTAATTTGGTAGGTCGAGAAGAGAATTATGGAGGGAGGGCAACGGAAATTAGAAAGTCGTGTCGAAAATGTTCCTTCCAAAATGAGGGGCGATCTAGTTCCGTATATAACTATACATATAACCTGCTAGTGAAGTAAGGTAAGTGTACCTGATGACAGTAGCTACAGAGGACATGGTCCTTACACTTGGAACAGAGCCAACCTGCCTGAGTGAGAGGCCTGGAACACTGAGAGCACCCCGTGTAGACCGAGGTGGACTGTTGGTTCAGCTGAGAGACCTGGGGCAACCAGCACAGGTCTATGATCTGGACAAACAAAACCAATATAAATAACTACTAATGTCTATTTTTACACAGAATAGGACAAGTTATGTAATCGATCAGAAATTCAAAGTTCAGTTTCACAGAAAATTCATGTTTTCCGCATCCTGATTCCAAAAATGAAAAAAAAAACATTAAGGCGAAGTCAAAGTCCACGCCGTAGATTTTCCGTGAAAACGTCGGGATAAAATCATAACAAGTGTTTCGTATTAATATGTAATTTAATTATCAATCTCTTTAATACAATGTTTATACAGAGTAGTATAGTTACAGAATAGATAAATCACAAGTTTATTGCATATAGCAAGGGTCTGTGGTAGCTAAAGTAACACACGTACACCTCACACTGTATTGACTACGCCTTAATGTTTTTCATGTTCTTTTCGATGCTGACGTAGTTCTTGCATTTGCTCGGCTCTAGAGTTTTTAGGTTTTTAAAATTCCTTTTGATGCGAGCTTTCCACTGATTTGCGTTTTCTATAATTCCGCGCATATGTACGATTCATATGAGACATCTTTAATTTTTTTTGCAATTTTCAATTTAATACCGATTTTTACATATATTTCGGCGAATATTTATATTGTTTCACTTTGAGTCCTAGTAGTGCTCCTAAAGCTCTTTACAATAACACCCGAATCAACGTCCTATCTAAACGCGTTATCACGCTACACTAATTTCTAATTTTACACAACGCTAATTCGTAAAATCATCCGCCGGCGCCCACACTAGCCCGATAACGTCATAGGCAAAACAAACACGTATAGACATGCTCTATCCATTGTAAACTCAACCGTTGTCATCGCATTATTAGTCTCGTAGTTATTATCGATTGAAATCTGACGGTATTTTGTAATAAATGAATAAAACAAACTTATTTTTGAAATATTGTCTATTCCACTAAAGATATATATATATATACAACTACCGGTTTCGGCTTTATACCATCGTCAGGTCACAACTAGACCTGACGATGATATAAAGCCGAAACCGGTAGTTGTATATATATATATCTTTAGTGGAATAGACAATATTTCAAAAATAAGTTTGTTTTATTCATTTATTACAAGTTTCCACAATATGTCCGCGTTCCTCAACTTAGAAGGTATTTTGTAACACAAGAAAGTTTGACCGGCTATCACTGTGCTTAACGAGCGAATAGACGTTTTCACGTCAAAAGAAAATCTGTCTGGGTGTGAACACGATAACTCCCGATAGAATGAATATACGACTATCTACTAAATATTGAGTTTATATATGTGTTCAGAACCGCACAAGGACGACACCTATTAATTTTCAGCCAAACTGACAAAGGGAAGAGAAACACAAAAACTCTAATAACTGCCGATAGAAAGAATGTATCATAATAAAATTTTATATATGTGACCTGAACCCCATAATGATAACACATATCAATTTTCAGCCGAATCGGCCAAAGGTAAGAAAGGGTTAGGGGAGAAGCGAAAACAAAAATGGTAGGTTAATTCGCCAGAACGAATTAACTTTTCGCTCCTTCTCCAAAACTAGTCGACCGTTTGTGCTAATAACCAATAGTTGACTTACATAAGGACTTCTGAATCTTCATAATACGTTTTGTGTGGATAAATTCATTATATCGGCAGTTATTAGGGTTTTTGAGCTGAGCCCCTCCCCTGAACCCCCCCCCCCCCCCCCCCTCTCTTCTGCCGATTTCGCTGAAAATTAACAGTTACTGTCCTCATTGGGTTTTCAATTTAAATTTAAAATTTCATACCGGTATGTTCATTACATCAACAGTCATTATGAGTTTTTGAGTTGAACCTCTCCTACTTATGGTTTGAAACTCGTAGCAAGGGGTTGACTAACCTGATTGGCATGAAGCCAGAGCTGCCCCTGAGACAGGAGATCCAGGTAAGCCAACACCCAGGTCTCCTGCTCTTCAGGTTCCAGATGTGCCAAGAGACAGCCCCTTTTGTCTCCCAGAGCTGTCAGGATGCAGACGGGAGTCTGCACATCACCCTGAGCCGCATGGTGTCGAAGAGCCTCCGCCAGGATGGGGCCCGCCTCCCAGATGGTGGTCTTCTCTCCGGTCACCACCAGGCCCAGTACACCGTCCGAAGTACCCGTCTCTAATTCTGGAAAATAACAGTAATATAGTAGGGGACAATTGACCGCTCTGAGACATGAACCAGATCTCTATAAGACCAGAAGCTGAACCAGTAACATTACCCTTACTCTTGAGCAAACGACTCTTGGTAGTCTCATGGTCGTTAAGCTAGGACTGGCTCTGAATACATACAGTATACGTTTAGGGGCCTTTTGATTCAATGGACTATCAACTCCTTAAAGATTGTCTGTTTCAAGACATTTAATTATGGCTTTAATTATCACTGTCAATGCACCAGACCTATTCCCAGTTCAGATAGAACATTATGCATTATGCTATGAAAAATAATTTAAAATATTGTCTATTTCACAAAATATATATGTAATATATGTATGGAACTACATTTGGTATTGCTACCTATTAGGTCGTGGCAGAAGATTCTTCCATAAATTTTGTGAAATAGACAATTTATAAAAAACATAACTTTTTCTTTATTTTTTATTGTTTCACAATATCTCTGCAGAAAATGTTATCATTTTGCTACGAAACACTGCTTGTTCCTTTATATCTCTTACTCTAGTCTCATCGTTCTGACAATTATAAAATAATATACCAAGAAAGTTGACATTATTGCATAGATATTGTGAAATATTTCAAATGAACTTGAATGAAATAAAACTAGTTTAGAGATGTTTTCGCCAGAGATCTTGTGGAAGTTCATGGTAAATACTACTGAATAAAATACTTAGAACAAGTCAAAAAAGTCCACTATATTTATATAAAATACGCAATATATTTCGCTGGTTAGAGCATTGTCAAGTGTAAATCTGTATCCTGTACACTTGACAATGCTCTAACCAGCGAAATATATTGTGTATTTTATATAAATATAGTGGAATTTTTTGACTTGTTCTAAGTATTTTATTCAGTAAAACTAGTTTATTTGTGGTATTGTCTAATTTCACATAATATATATACATGGGAGTACTTTCGGTAATTCTACCATCCTCAGCCGAAAGCTTAAGAGATAAGACTGATCTCTTATGCTTTCGGCTGAGGATGGTGGAAATACCGAAAGTACTCCCATGTATATATATTATGTGAAATTAGACAATACCACAAATAAACTAGTTTTATTTCATTCAAGCTCATACCAAGAAAGGCTAACCTTGGATTGTAACATTAAATGAAGGTTTAGCAAAAGATCTAAAGTGTGTTTCATGTATTTATGTAGACAAGAAAGGTCTCATGGGTGGAGAGGGCCCCTCTCTGGTGCGTGGTGGGAGGAGCCCTGCCCCCGTTGATAGAATAGAGGGTACTCTCCCAGCTCCTCCAACTTTAGTTTGCTTATATGATCAAGTTTATGGTCACCTTCGACAGAGTCTGGTGTGTGAGGGGTGGTGTACTGCTCCGGAGGCGGGGAACGGTCCAGTATCTCATGTCGAAGTGGGAATGCCTCCATCTGGAGTGTCCAGTCCTGGGAGATGAGGCCCTCCAGACCAGTGATCTCAAACTCCATTGACAGGGGGTCCATCTCTGCATCCCCAAAGTAGAAGTCACCCATCGAGTCGCCCAGTCTGACCACACAAAAATATTTAATTAAAAACACACTAAAATATGGAGATTAAAGAAAATAAATAAATATTTTTCGATATACATTTTGTATAGTTATGAATATTATAGAGAATAGATAATTAAAATACACAATTTGTTTGTCAAACTTCACTAGGTATACTCTTAAATATTCGACTACTTTCGCCGTGTTGAGGCATTATCAAGAGTCACTTACAAACTGACAGAATTGGTTGACGGGGTAGAAGGTACAGTTATGGAGGGGGTTTTAGGTAGTGACGGGGAATCCCTTGTTTTTGTTACCCTATACATTCTAATAAACAGATATTTACAAGATGATAATAAATATAATAAGAAGAAATATAATCTATATTTATTATCATCTTGTAAATATCTGTTTATTAGTATGTGTAGGGTAACAAAAACAAGAGATTCCCCGTCACTACCTACACCACCCCCCTCCATAACTGTACCTTCTACGCCGTCAACCAATTCTGTCATGCAAAATGTTCAGTTGTATAGCTTCAGTAGCCCCCAAGATCCCTAGGATATAAGGGTCTCCTTTCTGGTCCCCGTCTCACCTGGGTCCCTGGTCCTCCTCCAGTTCGGCCTCCTTTCTCACCCTCTCCGCCTCTTCCCGTTCCCTCTCCACCCTGTCTGTGTCCTCCTTGGAGGGGCTCTGGTAGCCTTGCTCAGAGATCCGCGGCGTGTATAGAGTTTTCACCGTGCTCCACAGTAGACTAACCTGCAAACATGACAACATTTACAATGAGAAAGGTGTTATGAGATAAAAAGAAAAAAAAAATACAGTAGGCAGGAAGAGCGCCGTTAGCTCAGAGGTAACGTGCTTGCCTTATGAGCTCAAGATCACGGGTCGAAACCCGGCTGATGCCCTTAGGTTTTTTATCTGGGAAGTGAAAAACCTTTCCTTTTTTTTTTTTCTTTTCTTACAGCTATTATGAGTATAAAACAATGGATAAACTTCAAAAATATCTAAAAATACAATTTTGTTCGCGAAAAACCTGACTTGAAGGATTAGTGTCGAAAATACTCCTCTAATTTGTTTTCATAAGTTAGTAGAAATGGCGTTATGAAGAAGATGTCCGCGCAAACCGAAAATGGGCCAGAGCTCTTTTTTTTGGCCTTGGAAGAGACATCCTTAATATGTTTTATCAAAATCTGGAGGGTTGATGTTTTTTGTCTGGATGTGATATGGAATGACCCAAGGAAAACAAAACTGTATTTAGAACATTTACAAAAGGAGGTACATTTGATAAAATACATACATAAGAGACATACCGCAAGCCTGCCGAGACCCTTGGCCACGCCAGCGTTGTGATCGCAGAGCTCTGAGAGCGGCTTCCCTGTGAGAAGGTAGTGTTCCACACAGACCAGGAACCAGTCCGCCTCCTTGTCGACCAGCCGCTTGAACACGTGAAGAGTGCTGGTCGCCTGACAGAAGTCATCGTTGGAGCCCGTGCTACGTCTGGAACATGAGATACAGAGGAATGAAGAGATAAGTGGGTACCGTCCAACAAATGAAAACTCTTTATAATATCTTTCTAAGTTTTGATGTTCCTTTCCGGAAATACACATCGACAAAAGCTCTGTAGTTTTCGTAAGAATTACTGACATGACTGAGACCTCATATAATATAACCTAACCTCTATAGAAACCTGATACTCCCTAAGCTTCCTGACCAGAGTGCATACTACTCTCATCATTTTTATTGTTACAATTTTGCAATATATCAAGGCTTATCTTCAACTGGACAGACGAAAGAAAACACCTTCCTTTATATGTGGTGTGAAAGTGACCATAATAAAGGGTCCAGTATTAGTATACCTACTTGCAAAAAAATTATGTTCCAGCATTACATAATTTACTTTTAAAAAAATGGAGTAACTTTGTACTGAACTGTATGTCCCTGATACTGTTGCAAAACGGAGTAGGTCCAAAATAAAAAATCAGATATTTCAAAATTACCTAATAAATAGATTTGGTAGGCTTTGGGGAAACAAAACAAACGGTTTTTCTGCTTTGTTTAGAATCATAACACTAAAACTTATCCAACTACAAGTTTTTGCGTCTGGTGAAAAATTAGATCATCAGGACATACTCCCTTTTGCAATTGGGCGTCTCATATATATTCGTGACGTTAAGCAATGGTCCCGAGACTGTACAATGTCAGATACACTTTAAAAACACCTACTACCCTTCGTGAATAAACCTAGGTATGCAAAATATCTCTGGTAGTAGGCAATGTGACCTCGTAGTTAACGCCCGGATATGAGTCACAATAACTAAATGAATAACAATACTAAAATAACTTAAAAACATGACATAACCTCCGCCTGAACATCAAAAAACTATAAATACATTATTTGAATGAAAATAAACAGATGAGCATATGAGTACTCACATAATCGGTGAATAATGGTAAATATTAATATCAACATTACAAACTAGAACATCAATGAATACATAAAATAACCTACTGACAAATAAACATAAATAATTCAATTACTAACTATTTTATAACTAAACATGACGATGGTGTATTGTGGAAATCGAGAGTTTGTATATAAATAAAATAAATCAAAAAACGAAGTTTGTTTTATTTATTCATAAACTACTCAGTTAACTAAAGCAGACTTACCTTAGAAATCCTTGCATTTTATTTGGTTTGACAGGGCTGAGGATGACTCGAGTTGCGAAGGCGATCTCTCCGAGCGAGCTGATTGCCAGAGCCTGGGGATTGGAGTGTGCCGCTGGGTAGGAGGCGTCTTTGAACACGTGCTGGTACAGAGTACAGTCCTAAACAGACAAACTTCAATTAAATTTAAAAAATTTGTCGGTGAATCAACAGCAATATACTACCCCTATGTGAATTAGTCAAATAAGTTTTCGCTCTCCCTCTAAAACAGAATTAGACTATTTCAGTTATTAGTTTTTTCGAGTTGTACCCCTCCTTCCCATTGTTAATTACTACAATATATATATATATATATATATATATATATATATATATATTTTTTTTTTCGTTGTCCTGATGTATACTTGTGTATTACCCAACTGCGGAACGCGAAATTGTTTTTGACAAATTTGTATGTGTGTATGTTATATTCTTTCTTCCCTCTGAGATCCTAAACGGCTGCACTGTTTTTATTTATATGCCATTTGACACGTCGTAATCGTCCGAATAATATAGACAATGTGACAATACCGAAAAAGTGTGTGTGCAGTTAGTATCCACGTACCTAACTCTTCTAATTTCAGTTTCTTTTTGTACTAATAGTCTATATTTTTATTTCGGATTTTCAGAATTTCTAATGTTATCAAACAATAGTCCTCGTTCATAATACAAGTTATTAAATTAAAATAAACCTTTAACCTTCCAATGAATTCACAAACAATTACTGTTACCTATCATTTTACTTGAAGTTGATGAAACAAATAATTTCAACGAATAAGTAAACAGTTATAAAATATTATAAACATGAAATATACGGAGAAGGAAAGTGCAAAGATGGGGTTCGTGAGTTCCACGGCCTTCTTGTTCGGATTAAAAGCCTCTTTTCAAAACATATATTTGATTATTTGATATCTATAAATACATAGTCTTGTTGAAACGATTAACATGAGAAATTAAAATTTATTTAATGTTTCTTAACTATTTTATTATTTTTTATTATTAACTAGCCTTTTCGTCATTCTAAGATAAAAAAGAATGTAACAACCTGTTTGTATATGATAGTAATTTTTCGTTTGCGTTTTGGAGGGGGAAAACGCTGCATCTAGCTCAAAACTAGCTATAACTAAGTAACGAAGTTAGACTTCAAAAAGAAGAAAAAAATGTTATTAAACTCTAAAAATCAAATGTCAACAAAATCCAATGTAATGGGATATCAAATTAAAGAGTTTACGAAGACAGGTATAGGTTGTTTGTTGTTAAAATAATTAAAAGAAGTCAAATATAACCCAAAAGGCTGTAAAAAATTTTATAATAGCATGTGCTGTCTAAAGGTTAGAAAACATCAAATTCGAGAGAAGGACCATTGGAACAATTCACTTAAAAACAAGCCTAGCTTGGATTTGTTCAAAAATTATAAGAAATTTTGCAAAACGGTCGGAAGACCTTATATTATAGACCACGGTTTTTGCAAATTTTCTTTATATTTTCATTTACCTTTAGACACTCGTGTTGTGCCTTTTTCATTTTTTACTGTTTTTTTTGGGTTATATTTGACTTCTCTGGAAAAGTGTTCACCGCTCACAGTGGGCCTACATTCGCTTGTGACTGGCATCCTGAGACCAGTTGGTTGGCCACTGCCTCCAGGGACTATTAAGGTATACCTTAATTTATAATTAGTTATTATAACTCATGCCCGGGCTTTAACTACGAGGTCATATCACCTACTACCAGAGCGCTCTTTCGTCACTCTGGTGGATATGAGCCCGACTCTACTGTGGGAGTCCTAAATTTTGCCTGAATTATTATTCACCTAGGGTAGGGGTCTTTAAGAAGTGCCTGACATCGTACAGGCTCGGGACCACCGCTTAACGCGTTCCATCCGAAGGACGGCGTGCTTTAGTTTATTTTAACTCGGTCGGGTTTCGAACCCGCGATCTTGACCTCAGTAAGCAAGTACGCATACCAATGAGCTACCAGCGCCCTCATATATTATGGTACATGCTATAATATATAGCAGTAACGCTTTTTTAATAAATAAAAGAAACTTATTTATTGAAAAAGGGTTCATTCCACAAAAAAAAAGTGGAAGGTGAATCAGGGGTAGGTTTAACAAATTTGAGAGAAATAATTACCCTGCTCGTGGTCAAGAGAAGATTGGGATCGCCACGCCATGCGAGGCCCGTGGGGACATCCTTATGTTTAGTGAAGGCCGCATATGGGATGTAAGGCCGACGAACGTCCCAGACGTTGACAGTACAGTCCACGACGAGAGCCACAGATGCAATGTGGTACCTATGGTGAGGCCGCCACTTGACTCGCCCTACACTCGCAATGGTGCTGATCGTGTACTCCAGACTCGGCTTCCCTGACATCTCCCAAACCTGCACATAAACAATAAGATTATATATAATAATTACAGGATTACTTCTCCCATTTATTTTTGCCTCACAAAAAATAGCAGTTACAAACGTTTAGGGAAACACTCCCATCATCAGTACCTGTAATAAATGTGCTCTTTGTGTTAACTATTCCTTCTGTCAATCAGAATCTTCTTAAACACCAAGTCGAAAGGTCGATATAACTCAATAAATATGTTCTATAAAAAGAAAATTCTGATTGACAGAAAGAATAGTTAACCTAAAGAACACTTGTATTTAAAAAAATATAAAGCAAAACGAATATTTTTTTTTTTATTTCACAAGATAATGGTAGTACTTTCGGTATGTTAAGTATCACATGATGGGAGTGCTTTAATTAACGTTTTTGAGGGCACCGGTAGCTCAGAGGTAGGGTGCTAGCTTACTGAGTTTAAGATAGCGGATTCGAAACCCGTCCGAGGGTCTTTTTATCTGAAAGGTGAAAACCTTGAGCACGCTGTCCTTCGGATGCAGCGTTAAGCGATGATCCAGAGCCTGTACGATGACAAGTACTCGTTAAAGACCCCTATCCTAGGTGTATAAACCAGAATAGACAAATTTTCGGACTCCTAGTGTAGAATCGTGCTTATGTCCACGAGAGCGACGAAAGAGCGCTCTGGTAGTAGGCGATATGACCTCGTAGCCTGAATGAGTCATAATAACTAATTAACTTCCCGAAACGTTTTTATTGCTATTTTTTGCCTTCTCAAAAAATAATTGGGAGAAGTGTTACTTTCATTATATCTATTATATGAATTAAGAATCTCCTTACACAATCTAAATAGTAATATTTATATAAATTCAGAAATCAAACATATTGTGGAGAACCTTGTAAAAAAAAAATTAAACAAACTACCTGTTTCGGCACTTTTTCAACAAGATTTCAAGATATTTAGTGAATACATTTTCTTAACTACAGTGTTTCTTTTCACGATTTTAATGGTTGAAATACTAAAGAACCAACAATTTTTGACCGATTACATAATGTCTCCAATACATCAGCTCTCCGTCATCTCATTATCTCAGTATTCCACTTTTATACCTCATTGCTATTAACTGAGGTCCTCCACTTGAAATATATAAAATCATAAACCATTTAGTTAGTCATGCCCGGGCTTTAGCTACGAGATCATATCGCCTACTACCAGAGCGCTCTTTCGTCATTCTATTTTGTTTATATTTGTCTAGGTAGGTTTATTCAACTAAGAAGTACGAGTACCTGACATCGTACAGGCTTGGGGCCATCATGCTCAACGTTTACCATCCTGTTTTTAAAATAACAAAATAGTGACAATATATAATTATGATATATGGAATAAAAGTGACCATCACACTAAATACATACATATGTGGAAGCAGAACTAGATCTAATGTGTTAACAAAGGGGTGTAGTTAAAATAAATTTGGTCATTCATACATGTATTATTTTTTATGGCATTTTTTTTTATTTCCAGTTGCTTCAAGCTATCAAGTAACCTGCTTTGTGAACAAAAATGAAGGCATTTCATGATTTCGGTTGGGTGAAAAGTATGGCTGTTGTCGATAATGTGGGTCCCGATTAGCCGCTTGCTTCCGTTCTCATCTCTCTCTAGTTCTTTATTTCTATCTTTAAAACAAGGCCAAATATTAAATATATTTATTAGGTATTTATTGGCTCCTCAACCATCAACCAATAGCATATTTTTAGACGTACTTTGCACAGGGGAAATTTGATTTTTCCGACTCCTGAACACTAAAAAAATTAAAAAAAAAAAAAGTAATGTCTGATTGTGTAGAGTCTTTAGACAAGACAACAAAATGAATATATTGACATAAAATTTTATACGAGTATCCAGAACCCATGAGAACAATAACTAAGGATTGTTAGCAACATCGATCAAAATCAATATATATGAATATATCGTCAAAAAATCTTTGTATGGGTATTGAGAAGACCCTGCGTATAATACGAATTGATTTTCAGCCGGTAGCTCAGTGGTATGCATGCTTGCCTTCTGAGCTCAAGATCGTGGGTTCACCCCGGCCGAGGCCCTTAATTTATTTTATCTGGGAAAAAATAAATTTAAGCACGTCGTCCTTCGGATGGGACGTTAAGCAATGGTACCGAGCCTATACGATCTTAGGCACTCGTTAAAGACCCCTGCCCTAGGTGAATAAAAATTTAGGGTAGGCAAAATTTAGGACTCCCACAGTAGAGTCGGGCTCATATCCACCAGAGTGACGAAAGAGCGCTCTGGTAGTAGGCGATATGACCTCATAGTTAAAGCCCGGGCATGAGTTATAATAACTAATTATAAATTAAGGTATACCTTAATAGTTTTGTCCCTGGAGGCAGTGGCCAACCAACTGGTCTCAGGATGCCAGTCACATGCGAATATAGGCCCACTGTGAGCGGTGAACTGAAGAACACACTTGTCCACTTTCCGCATGTCCCATGTCTGCACGTTCCCATTCTCAGAGACTGAGGCAAAGTTCAAGTGGGAATGAGGCGAAAATTGCACATCTCGAACACTCTCTGTATTACTGAAAAACAAAGAATATAATAATTATATTATTTCTCTCATAATTCGCTTTAATATTGCGTTTTAACTTCTCGTATAACATATTTAGTAGAAACAAAATGGGGAATCCCCAGCCATGTACTTCTGCAGCAGCGCTTTCAGAGAAGTCCTACCTTAACATAACATTTACAAATATTTGAGTTGAGAATAATCTGATAAAATAAAGAAATTACAATAATAAAATAAAATATATATATATAATAAAAAATTTAAAAAAAAATAATAATAAAAAAAAATAGGGAAGAATAAGGGTTATATCGTCACCTTAATACTACAACTAGACATCTCGAAATTTAGTTTTGAGAAAAACGCAAATTTTTTTTTTTTTATCAACCGTTGTAGAATGATCCAAATTGAACTACTGACATTTTTATATAAGTTCTTAACATATTTTCTTAGAGTTGTCTACTTCTAGCACAACAAAGATACCTGCAAAATACAACTAATGGTACAATTATCCCATACATGCCGATTTTCGAGTTATCTAGTTGTAGTATTAAAGTGACGATATGACATAATATGGAATTATAAGAAGAAAATAAAAAAGGGTACGTAATCTTTGAATATTATATTAACTTAGTGGCGTTAACAGGGATGAAAATTTAAAGTGAGTTTTCTAATAATTCCCATTGTTTCTAGCTTTATTAATTTCCAGCCGTACCAGAGAGTCAAGCTGTTCATCTTTCTTACATTAGATGGAGGTACTTGCTTCGTTGAATATGTGACCCATATCGTTGATGTGTTTAACGAATGTACATTCTAAACACTTTATGCATATATTTTTGTAAAATTACACAATATCAAAGTTAAACAAGTTCCTTGTTTTTTTATTTATTTTATTAACTTTCCACTATATCAACACGGATCGCAAAAATATATATACAAATCTGACAATCCTATATATATATATATATATATATATACCAGAGATGGGAGAGATTAGTATGCAACGGTTTAATAAATTGTTCATACATGGTACATCCAATACCTGACAAATGTTTTAACGGCCTCCTTGACTCGCAAATCGAACAACTTCATAGTGCCATCCTGAGAGCCAGATATCAACCAACTGGCCTCGACGGGATTGAAACATACTTTATTCACAGTTCTCTTGTGATCGACAAAAACATGATCTTGTTTTGATCTCGAACCTCTACTCAAATCCCAAACCACCACAGCACCATTGGTAGCAGCCGTGGCCAAAATGTTATCTACAAAAAATTGAAAAAAAAAAACTTTATATAAACAAAGAATAAAGAGATAGAAAAACCATAGAGAGATGTAAGTAGTATCTTCACCTTCAAGTGTGTTCCAGGCAACATCATTGCAAGAAAAATTAAGATTTAGATTCTTTCCAACCCTTAAATTTGAAACTTCAACAAATTCTTCGTCTTCTATTTGAAATATCTTGAAAACTGAAAAATCGGGGTAGAGATTTATTGAATACAAATGCATGGAATAATGATTATAATAGAAAAAAATATAATTGCCGCCTCATCTTACCGTTTCTCCCGGCAATAACAACATGACTATAGTCTTTATTTAATGCCAAAGCATTTGCAGGACTTTCTTGAGATATAAAAATAGTTTTGCTCATTTTCAAGCATTATATAGACAACCCGCACTCAAATAATTACGTGTTTTAGATCTTTTTTCATCTTATAATTCTCCGAACAGAAGATGGGTCTGAAAACCACAACAACCTGGTACACCCGCACATACTGAATTCAACAAGAGTTTTAGTAAAGACTCAGATCGCAAAAGCGCTGTGGTCAATATTTCTTCCCGTTCAATTCCAAACAAATAACAAATAAAATTGTCAATTTTAAAATACAAATATTAATTTGGACTTGTCCAATATTTTTCACAAATTTAAAAAATAAATCAATGTGATGAGAAAAGTGTGATCTTTCAAGTATTTGGATGATTGTGAAGAAGTGGTAGCCCAAACTACTAAAGTACAATCGTCCGTAGCTAATCTTATTCAGAATAATGTGCAAAGTGCCTAATTACTTTTTAGGATTATTCAATTTTTTTTTAAATTCTAAGACTAATAAGTAAGGAAAAGTTAATAAATAAAATAAATCAGAAAGGATTTATATTCCCTTCATTAGCGATTACAGCGCTTTTACGGTTTAAGTTATATACTAAAAATTAATAAAAAGAGAGAAGTTTCTATGTAGGTTATATTTATCTTTCCTATGCCTTTGAATTATGATCAACAGAAATAACTAATTTATTTCATTTTATACAGAATTAAAAAACTAATACAACACTAACAAAGGATTAATTTTTTTAATTATTTTTTGTGTAGTTGATATTAATATATTTTAGAAAAATTTTCAAAATTTAAGTCCACTATACGATTTATTAGTAAGTTAACTTTAGTCATCGGTTTCAGCTTGTTCGACTGTGAGGTCGGGTGGGATGCTGCATCTCGTAATGTGATGGACTACGACCGAGATAAATTATCTCTTGTTTTCCTTTTAAAGTTCAATCTAGCTTTTAGTCTTCTCTATATTGTCACTTATGTGAAATTGGATTATTACTCGGCCACAAGTCTCATCACTTAAGACATCTGGATGCTTATTAGAAAAAATTATTTTAATTAATGTTACTCATTTGAGTAATGTTTTAGTGAATTTTATTCCAGTTTTTTTGATTCTCATTTTTAACATTGTTAAAAAAGTGTTTTCACATAATTTCTTTGTGTCCATTATGAATCATTTATTCACCTATGTTATTCTAGGTAGATCATTATACTCATCCTATTTTATTATATTTGTTTTTTCTTAAAACGTGTAAAGCAATTGAAGATGGATCTTATTTGCTATGATAATTGTTACATTATTATTTTTTTTTTTTATCAGGAAAAACATTGATAGTATATGATACAATTGTGATTGATGGACCAAGAATGAAGAGAAATTGTTGATTAGTCACTAGTGTGTTCCATGAAGCATTCAGAATTATCAGGTGAGTCAATACAAATGTCAACATAATGAGTCAGTATCTAAAGATAGACATTAATAAATACACATTCTTCTTTAAAATGATGTGGTCTTAAGTGTGATTTGTTGAGTTGGCACAGTTTTTTATTTTTATTTTTTTTTTCCTTCTAAATTCTGTTTGAAGGCTAAGACTCAGAAAGACGCTGGCCCCGCACGCTGGACGGAAGGCCAGTGGTACAAGCGCAACTTCACGTCGGCGGGCCATTATGTCTAGAGCCCCCAATGAAAATTTACCAACGTATAAGTTAGTCGTTGTCGGAGACGGTGGTGTTGGAAAATCAGCTATAACTATACAATTTTTCCAAAAATTATTTGTTACCGACTATGATCCCACTATTGAGGATAGCTATATTCAACACACAGAAGTAGATGGACAATGGTGTATATTAGATGGTGAGTTATCTTACAAACTTTATATTTATGCTTATAAATGGTCATGTGGTTTTGTCAAAAAACTACATACATTTATGTCTACTAACCTTATAATTATAATTTTAAGACATTTACATATTAATTAGTTACGGACTTCTGGTCGGGCTTCACAAGGTCATATCGCCTACTACCGGAGCGCTCATTCGTTGCTCTGATCACCGTACAGGCTCGGGACCATTGCACAACGTCCCAACCGATGGACGGCGTAACAGGTTTTATCACCTCCCTAATAAAAAGGGTTTGGCAGGATTTCGAACCCGCGATCTTGAGCTTATTAGTATTTAAATATTATGTAAAAAGCTTTAGTTTGTTATCTTATAAACTAACCCCGATGAAGAATATAAGTATATACCAGTATTGGTCTAGAAAAAAGTGCATTTGGTACAATCGTAATAATCATTTTTCTAATAATGCAAAAAATGGCCACGTATACTCTTATGGAGTCCCATTTGAAATTATAACGCGAATGTTCTCTACTGTCTTGATGGTGGTTGGTTTAGGCCAGAGAATATATATAATATGGCTTACATTCTTATGTTACATATTACAGGATGCGGGTTTGTTGGTTATATGTTCTATGTAACTTATTATTATAGTAAGTCATATTACTGGAGCAACGTATTTATTGCAATGATAAGAATGAGGGAAATAAAAAACTTGACTGCTTAGTGTAGACTTAAATTACTTGAACGTGGTGTACTTTATCATAATGTAGTTGTGCGAATACAGTAATATAGTAGACAATATTTCAAAAAACTAACTTTTATTTTTTTATTATCATTTTCCACAATATATTCGCCTTTCTCAACTTAGAAATTGTTAATGTCGTTATAGTTTATGACACTTCTATAGAAAAAAAAATGTGTTTAGCAATGTAGATTTATCGTGAATTGAATTAAAATGGTTTTGTTCTACCTATCCTCTGTAAATCAGGCGGTCTCGCAAGTAGACATATAGAAAATGTTTCTCCTGAAACAAAAAAAAATAAAATCATCAAAATATCACAATGTTCGATCAAATGTTGGAGCAAAACTGGTGAGTGTGAGCCTTACAATCACTTAAGGAATTGTTCAAAAAATTTGCCTGCTCTGCCGCACATTTTGTTATCATTAATTTTTACTAGAATCTTATCTCCAATTGCAAATTAGGATGTAATTAACATTATATAATCTTTAGGATGTAATTAACATTATTTACCTGTACCTCGGTAGTAAACTACACTGTCCACAACTATCATATTTTCAGGAGAACTAAGAAGTTTCTGTTGACATTAGAATTTTCAAAAAACATAGGTTCTCCTTTGGTGAACATTATTTCTACATATTTTTTAAATAAAATTACACAACTGAAAAATAATATAATATAATTTTGCGGTAATCCATTCAAAAAATCCATATAAATTATTATTTACCTTCTAAACAGGTCGAAACATAGTATTACTTTAAACTCTCTTAAAATCCTCCTGGAGATTCGACTTGGCTGATGTAAAGTTTTCATTTTCGTTAAAAATTCGACATAGTGTAGTCTACCTCCGAGGTAAATATATATAGTAGTATAGTAGTGATACAATGAAGGAAGCAGCTGTCCATTTTCTTGGTCACTATTCAAATTGCCCGCTCATTGGTTTAACCTGTTGACTCCCCTCCGGTGGAGACAAACCAAGTTCTGTCCGATTAGGATCCAACCTAGTACATAAACAATAATAATTATTAGTATTCAATAATATAATTTTTAATTTAATATTGTTTTATAGTTCTGGACACAGCGGGCCAAGAAGAGTTCTCGGCCATGCGCGAACAGTATATGAGAAAAGGCGATGGTTTTCTTCTGGTTTACTCTGTCACAGATAAACAGAGCTATGAGAACATCATCAACTTTCATACTCAAATTTTGAGAGTCAAAGATCGGTAAAATACATTTTAAGTTTTAAAATAAATATGAAATGTATCGACTTATTACTCTCATGTGTGTTAACGTATAGGCTGTAAAATATCGTAAATTGAAAGTCTAGGTACTAAGATGAAGTCTCAATATATTTTAATTCCCGAGCTATACGAAGTATAGGGGAAGTTATGGAATCGGCCATTGGTCAAAAATTCTATGCGGAGTTTTCAATGGAATTTTATGTTTTGATAGGTCTGATAGACGGTCTTGCAGACACTCAGTTTGTGGTTGAGGCGAAGTTGAGATCGCTTGTCTTCTGCCGCGATATCCTACTTCCCAGCTATGCGATGTATTGGGGAATTTGTTTAATTGATGTTGCAATTTCACCGGAATTTCATGTTTTTCAATCCTCTGATTCCAAAAATGGAAAAAAAAAATATCTTTATGTATGTCTGTGAACAATATATAATTCCCGATATAAGGAATTTATCGACACGAAATTTAGTTTTCCTACCTTAACATAACATTTACAAATATTTGAGTTGTCAATAATATAATGAAGATAATACAATAATAATATCAAGAAAATATAATATTAAGAAATAGGGATTAATATTTAAAAAAAAAAAATTATAATAATACACATTGTACAATAGACAATACCATAATGTCATGAATAAATGTTATATTATTGTTTATAGAACTTTAGTAAAGTAATCTTTTTCAAATAAATTGAATGGCATAGACTTATATCGCAAATATTATACAACATTCCGACGACGATAAGCGATAGATAAACTTCAACTCTTCGAAAGTTGGATGGAGAAAGTGTTTTTAGTTTCAAACAAATCTGGAAGAAAAAGCTACTTCTAAATGTACGTTTCATTTCCAGGGATATCTACCCGATGCTCCTAGTGGCAAATAAAGTAGACCTGGTCCATCTGCGTAAAGTGTCTGAAGACATGGGCCGCGACCTGGCTCATAAACTGGGCATACCCTACATCGAGACTTCTGCCAAAGATCCACCCCTCAACGTCGACGCTGCATTCCAAGAGGTAATCACTTATATGTTATATTAAAGATTTTGGACAATTATTCTGATGAAAAAAAAAAAAAAAAAAAGGGCATAATTTGGAAAAGGTATTGGGTTGGGATAAGCTCTCTACAATTGGACAACACTCTATTCAACTAGAGCACACTCTCTATACAACTGGACCATACTCTATAAGTACAACTAGAGCACACTTTGTATACAACTGGACCACACTCTATACAACTAGAGCACACTCTATACAACTGGACCACACTCTATACAACTAGAGCACACTATGCAACTGGACTACACCCTCTATACAATTGGATCTTAAAATGTACTTATGTTTCTAACCTACTCAATTCACTTAAATAATGCTAAAATATACATCAGAACAACAAAAAAACATTTAAAAAAAAGTGGTCGATGAATCACCGGCTATGTACTTCCCCCAGCATGAATTAATCAATTATGTTTCCGCACTCCCTCGAAAGCCAATCTACCGCGCGGGCTAAAACGCAATATTTGACTTATAGTGGCTTCTGAATCCGCAAACTTATTCTGTGTCAATGCATGCATAACATCGGCAGTTATTAGGGAATTTGAGTCGAGTCCCTTTTCCCTTCGACCGATTGAGCGGAAAATTGATAGGTGTTATCCTCATGGGGTTTTGAATTCAACTATAAAATTTCTTGATATATTTATTACATCGACAGTTATTGGGGTATTTGAGTCGAGCCCACTTCTCTGACTCCCCGTCTCTTCAACTGATTGCGCGGAAACTTGACAGGTTTCATCTTTAAAGTTTTTGGAATTTAAATATGAAATTTAATTTCGATACACTCATTACATCGACAGTTATTGAGAGTCCCCTTCCAATTCTCCTCCTCTTCGGCTGATACCGCTAAAAATTACTAGGAGTCGTCCTTATGTGGTTCTGGACACACATATAAAATTTCGTGTTGATACATTCTTTCTATTGGCGGTTATCGTGTTCACAGACAGACTTTTGTTTCTAACTCGGGCGCCGATAGCTCAGAGATGAACTGAGCCGAGGCTCTTGGGTTTTTTATCTGGTAGTTGAAAAAGCCTTGAGCACGCCGTCCTTTGGGTGGGGCGAAAAGCGATGGTCTCGAGTCTGTACGATGTCAGACCCTTACCCTTGTCGAATAAATCTGGGTAGGCACAATTCAGGACTCCCATAGTAGAGTAGAGACGAATGAGCACTCTCTCAAGTTGTCAAATAAAATGTAGTCTGACCTCTCACAGATTTTTTATTTGTATTAGCTAGCCGGCTTTCGAGGTTGCCCTCATCATCAGGCAGTCTGGTAAATAAAAATTTAAAAAGAAAAAAATCAAAAGTAAAAATCTTTGTTACAGTCTCACGTACTCCGTTCTCCCAGTTGTGACTCAATGGTGGACAGGTTAACTTATCTGTCCCCATTCATGAAATTTTAAATTGTTAAAGTTTTTAGATGGTTTTATTTATTTATAGTTTAATTTTATTGGCTGGAGACCGTGAATAGAGACGCAAGACGGTTTGGTGCGGTGGGCTGGTGGAGACTGGCCCAGGACAGAGTTGCATGGGGACATTTCCTGGAGGAGGTCAAGGCTCGACGGTCTGTAGCGCCTAAGATGATGATGATGATAGTTTAATTTTATAATAAAAACAATTTTAAATTGTATTTACCTAAAAAAATATTTTAATTAGGTTAATTCCAACAATTTTATTTATCAGGCTGCCTGATGATGAGGGCAACCTCGAAAGCCGGCTCGCTAATACAAATAAAAAATCTGTGAGAGGTAAGCTTATTTGACAACCTGTGAAATAATCACTTCTCACTACATCAGCCATTTTCATATTAAAGAGCACTTTGTTAGTAGGCGTTATGACCTCGTAGTTGAAGCCCGGGCATGAGTAACAACTAACTAATTCTAGCGCATGCGTTAAAACCTATTAATTAAAAACACATGTTTATATAAATTTTTGTGAACAGGTTGTACGCATCATTCGAAATCAACCGCCCGCTGAATTGGAGAAAAATCGTCGAAGAAAACGTCGCGGAAAATGTACACTCATTTAATACATATAGTATTGTATATAATTTACATATGCTAAAACATATATAGCATGCTTCAGATGAGTATATGGCGTCTCTGGGTACATATGCCTTATATACTCGTTGTTGAAAAGTGTACTTATAGTGCATACACAATTCTTCGAAACAAAATCAAATGAAGAAATGCAATTGTCTTTTCAATATGAGAGTTCAGGAGGTACAAGATCTATTTTCAAAATGGACGCAGTCCTAAAGTTTTTATATTCATTTTACTGTTACTCTAATATTTTAAAAGAGTAACGATTTAAAAAAAAAAAAATGTTATTAAATAGTTTATTTTATAAAAAAAAAACATATAAATGTTTTTTTTTTTATTTTCATGTCATTTATTTTACGATTTCGTAAAATAATCATAAAAAAATATTGGTTTGTAAAGATTTGACAAAAAGAAAATAAATAATTGAGATTAATAACGTAAAAAGATATATATATATGTATACACTCCCGTCCCTTGAGTTTAATATGGGGTTTATCTGTGACGGACACGAACGAATAAATAAGAAATAATGTGTTATTTATTGTTTTTTAAGTTTATTACAGTTTTTTATAAACATTACTTGGGATGTAAGACTTGCATTACTTCTACAGCGCCGAAAAGAAGTAATGCTGTTGTTGGCTCATTAAATAATAATAAATAAAATAAATATTCTCTATTTTTCCTTTAAATTAATTGATTTATTTAAAAAAAAAATCAACATCAGGATTATTTCTTTACAATCCTGCCAGAGAAATGTAAGTTTGAGGAGTCATTTTATTGATGAAAATTATCAATATGTTTAAATATACAAATTATTCATCAATTTATTTGTGCCCATCATTCACTTTGATAAATATAGTGTAAGAAACTGTATTCAGTTTATGGTACAAACTCGATTATCCGAATCTGATGAGTCTGCACCAGTTTTGGATGATCCGAAATTGTTGTATTTTTAATGTTTCGAGCTTATTAACGAGAAATAAAATTGATTATTTAATTGTACAGTTGTGTAATTTTTTTTAAGCGACAGCATTTGGGATGTAATTATAAGATAGAAGTAACATATTACCGTAAATTCTCTACGTAAAATTAAAGGTAAACATTTTTTTTTTTCACTTGGAGCAATCCGGATAATTGATTTTGTACTGTACTTGTAAAGGGTGACCCAGGATATGTGCAATACATTTTTAGAAGGTCAAAATATTGCAAAAAAGTTACGAAAATGCTTTCATAAGAAGAAGAAACCGTGATTTTTCAGACTGCATTGGTTCGAGGATTATCGAGAAATATATATCTTGTCGTTATTAGGGTTTATAGTTAGAAGTGATGATTTGACTTCAGATAAAATTAATCGCAAACATATTGGTGTGAACACTCGTCCAACATTCCATGATTTTTGTCGTAACTTTTCTTGATTGCATTAAAAAAAAAAAAGTATAATGAAAATATATATGAATGAATAATATAATACGTTTCCTTGAATAGACATAATATTGAGAAAAAAAACTATTCTTCAGAGAAAGTTTTCATTGACCAAGTGAATAACAATGTTATTAAAACAGCTTCACCATGAGTATTATTTGACCTAAAAACATAACAGAGTATTTTTATCCTATTTGATCAACGTTTTTGTTTTGGATTCACATTTATAATATATTTTGTAAATCTTTATTTTTGAAAAATTTTCTCTATTACTTCAAATTTTTAAGGAAGCGTTTTCGGCCCCCTTTGTTTAGGGAAAATCTATTTTCCTATCTTGCTCTCCCCCCTCCCCCCATATATTCCTGAAGTTGGGTCACCCTGTATATAAATATGTATCATCTTATGTAAATAAATTATATATATTCGATAATATACTGCCCTTCACTATAATTAATATATATATACATACGTTATTGTATATTTATGTGTGATTAACTAAACAAATGTTTTTTTAAATGTAATAATTCATATAATGAATAATTTTTAGAATAATTATTGTATAAATATATATGGGTTGCACAGAGGCTGATCAGTACATGTAAAAAAAATATAATTTTTTTCGGGTGGAAATAAGGAAATAAAAATTTAAAAATACGAAATATCCAATTATTTGCATTATATATTATATGTATATCTTTTTTTTTCTTAATGGTTG
This sequence comes from Aradus depressus, assembly GCA_963662175.1. NCBI lineage: Eukaryota > Metazoa > Arthropoda > Insecta > Hemiptera > Aradidae > Aradus > Aradus depressus. The sequence continues at coordinate 7,293,824 of OY759222.1, forward strand.
TTGTAAAACTGATAGGTAATTGTTTAAAAAAAGGAAATGTTGACTTGTCTAACGAATTTACATTGATTAGCCTCTGAACAACTCATATGATCGACTCGGTTCCAATGAGAAATTTATAATGTTTCTGATCGAGGTATAATATGCAGAATTTCCCATTTTCACTTAGAAAAATTCATTTTCAACCAAAAAACTACTTTCATTCAACTGGATTTTCTAAATTTAATAATTGAATTTCTGTCCCATCTTGAATTGAATGTAATATTTATTTTCTGCCCAGAGCATAAATGCAAACTTGGAATTGGAATAAATCAGTTCTTACGGAGGTGTGGACTTTATTTAAATAAAATTCATAAATTTCCTGATTGTTTTTTTCTTCCTTTTAGTAGTATTCAATACTCTATTAACTGTACATAAATTTATCCATCAACAAATTATCAACAGTAATGTCCAGTGATCTTGGGAGGCAACTGAAAAATAAATACAACTAGTAATCGTATTATTGAAAACTCATACCTTTATATATACACATTCAGAGGGTGCCAGTAGCTCAGAGATAGCATGCTTGCCTACTAATAAACCTTGAGCACGCCATCTTTTGGAGATGATAGTCCCGAGCCTGTACGATGTTCAGGTACCCCAGGTGAATAAATCTGGGATGTCAAAATTTGGGACTCACACAGTCGAGTCGGACTCATGTACATCTTTCGTCGCTCTGGTTGTAGACGATATGACCTAGTAGTTAAAGCCCGGGCATGAGTTACAATAACTAATTATTCGAATTTATTATCACATGTATAACCACAATATTGCTATAATAACTATTAACCTTAAACCAAAGGGGATGATATAAGAACTTTTCTTCCGATTAATGCATTCTCAATGCTTATTTTTCTTAAATTGTCTTGGTATGCGGCCCGCACTTGAAAACCAGGCTCCGCCATTGCAAAAAGGTTGCCGACCCCTAGATACAAATGAGAAAGTTCTAAAATCTCAGTACCATAAATCAACTTGTAAACAATTTTGTTTTTAAATTTAGCTCAAATACTCAGATTGATTTTAATTATCCAATTTTGTGAACATGTACATTTTTTTTTTTAAATTGTAATTATAGCCAATCAGTTTGAAAATAAAATGAATATGTCTACTGAAGGAAGAAAAATATAAATTTTTCTGTTGTCTCTTTTGTAGTAAATTAAGGTATTTTTTATTTGGAATTGAGTCCCCGCTTTTAACAAAAGTCAAAACTTGTCCCTTTAAATGTTTACCAAAGTCGTCAAAAACTTCATAATCCAATTTTAAAATTCTTAACCGAAGTAACGGTTTTTAATTGAAAAAATAAGAATCAAATTGTTAAGATTACTTCTGAAATACTTTCCAGCATTTTAAGGCCATGGTTATCTCGCAAAAACTAGGAAATAGTAATAATTAATAATATTAATATTTATTATTTCTGCAATAAAATCATTGTCCGATTATTTATTTTAGGTTGTATATCTTACTGTTGTGTGTGTATATATGTAAGTTTATGCATTTAACTATTGCGAAATTATACAGAGTATCGCAACTTTATTGGGGCAGCTGTTTTTTCTGTGAAAATATGCGAATTACAAAATTATATTTATATTCTTAATTTTTCTCGCAGAATCTGAATTGACCATCAAAAGTTTCAAGGTGATTCTCGAACTCAACTTTCTTATTTCAAATTAGACCCCATATATATTTTTTTTTTTCATTACAAATTCCGTAAGTAGATTTTTTGTCATGAAAAATGAACTTTGAACGAGAATAGTTCCATTGGTTGGATAAATGCTGAGATATTCAATTTTGAAGTTTGACAAAGTCTTCGCTATTTCCTCGACACTTTTCGTGTTTTATGCTGAAAATACGTTATTTAGTATTTGAGTCAGACTAGGGAATATAATGCCCATTTAATAATAAATGGGTCGTTTTTTTCTGGTCAAGGTTTCAGATCTACAGAAAAAAACCGAGTTTCCCCTAAACTAGAGCACATTTTATTTCAGTAACAAATTAAGTCTTTTCGGACGTCTAGGAATTATGATACGCCATGACTCGACGTGGGTACAGTCTGGCCACTGGAGGTCCCAGATATTATCAGGTCATGGAGATTTTAACTCCAAACTGTTCTTGTGAGGTATCGAGACTGCAGTACATGTAGTCTCGATTGGCAATTCTACGTCCAGGCCAGGGTGAACGTGATTCGTGGGACTGGATCTGCGGCAGCTGGTGAAATACAGAGACTGCATGCCCAGTGTTGAGCCTGTTTGTCGGCTCCTGGACGCTCAGGGGGAGAGTAGAAAGAAGCGGTGTGACGGGCTGGGGAGACCACCGATCGCCTTGGGTTGTTCGGCCGGTGGTCGCCTCCTAACTGAGATATGTGAGTATCTCATGGATTTTTCTCGTTCGTAGCTTTTTAATTCACAAATAGATATTCACAACTGTATAAATAATATATACAACAAGCAAATTTCATAAAAGAGTAAAATATGGCAGTGTCAAAAGGGGAGAAATCACCCAGCGGTGACACTCACTAGGCACAGTTGCATTAATTTATAATTCCCTGTCACTGCTGCTAGCATGGAGGTCTCTAGGCCCTTGGCGCTTAAGGTGTCGTTGGGAAAGTGGCAGAATGGAGAGCATGGACTAGACTACTGTGGAAACTAAGGGAAGAAAATAACTTTTTGTATCTGGATTTAGCATTCGGTGAGAGGAATGCTGAGATCAGTATGGAGGGTCTTGTTGGAAACACACTAAGGAACATTGGCTATTGTATGAAGGATTTTGAATTGAAGGGATTCGATGCATTGTAGATTGGAAACCTTGGAAGAACCTCAGAGTTGAAGTCCACATCGGTTTCAACACTGCGTTGTATATAAGTCGTTTTATTTTCAATCTTTTAGTTAATTTTATCTTTTGTCTAGTAGTTTTAGTAACGTCTGTTCATTTCTTGTATTTTCAGTTTCATGTGAGGGTACTATGCTTGTCGAGTAGGAGGCCTAGATAGCAGACTTCGTTTTTTGAAGGGATGGAGTTAATATTGTTAAGATACATTGGAGACCAGGTATTTTTGCGAAAGAGAGTAAAGACGATGTGAACTGACTTCTTGTCGTTCACATTTACTCTCCACTTTTTTACCAGGACTGAAGGGATATCAGGTAATAAATATCTAGTTTCAGAATTGGTCACAAAAATATCTGATTAAAAAAAAATTATATTCTTGCCCATTTTCACTTCCCAGAATATGTGTAGAAACTGTTACATCTGATACTGAAAATATTTAGATGCGTTGGCAAAAATTTGGTATCATCCATTATAAATATTTTTATAGTTCGCATATATACAGAGAAAACTCACTGTTTCTATAAAGTTTCGACACTCAGCAAAAATTCACAATATTTTCGATTATTGCGAAGCAGGTTATTCATTACATTTGATCTTATGTCGCCATTTTCACTTTTCCTGAATATGGGGAGAATATCGAAAAAAAAAAAAAAATGCACAATGTATTCAGATCGTGAAGCGCCTTTCAGGAACGTGTAAACTAGGACTAAGAAAATATTTTATTAGCCTGACATTTTGTTGCTATTTAAAAAATAAGTAAAATTTAATAGAAATAAAGAGTTTCTTCTATTTTAAATTGTAATCAAAGTATACAAAAACGAAAAAAAAAAATAGATTAATTGTAAAAATGGCGTTAAGAAAAAGAACCATTTGTATATTTATATAAATTTAAAGATTTTACAAATTTTCGAGTATCTTAAATGACTGTGGTTAGTAGGAATGTCAATGAAGTAAATGTTATTCTTAAGTATCTTTGAAAAAAATAAATATATTTAAAATTGGCGCGGTATTGTCACTAAATATGTCTAGAAATATAAGAGTCTTATTTTGTAAGTGTTGGTATTTATAATAATGGAAAGTCTGAAATGTTTGTTGTACTCTACAGCAATAACTAATCAAAAATAGTTTAGAGATTCTACTTAGAGTTGCCGAGAGAACGATCAAATTAGCGTAGATGTGTGAGGCGTAGCCCTCCATCACTGTCTCCATTGACATTAGAGGGCACCGGTAGCTCAGAGGTATGCATGCTTGCCTTCTGAGCTCAAGATCGCGTGAGTTCGAAACGCGACCGAGGCCCTTGGTTTATTTCATCTGGGAGGTAAAATAAACTTGAACACGCCGTCCTTCGGATGGGACGTTAAGGGATGGTCCCGAGCCTGTACGATGTCAGGTACTCGTTAAAGACCCCCTACCCTAGGTGAATAAAAATTTAGGGTAGGCAAAATTTGTGACTCCCACAGTAGAGTCGGGCTCATGTCCACCAGAGTGACGAAAGAGCGCTCTGGTAATAGGCGATATAATCTCGTAGTTAAAGCCCGGGCATGCGTCATAAAACTTAACCTATACTAGAAAACACGAACTCTACAGTTGTAATTAGATTCAAAACATTTGTACGTAGCATTTATTCCAACATACAACCTTCTTTGACGTATAGGAGATAAAATATTTTACAATCGTTGCTGCATTGGAGCCCGCGTTCCTATCACACCTCGCGGAAATAGTCAAAACGTATTCAGGGTACCTGGAAACAGAAATCCGTTGAAAACTCGATCTTGGTTTTTTGGCACGATTACAATTGTTTCTTATAATATAGGTATAAGAAAGTAATAAATATATATCAAAAAATACAATATTGATTATCGTTTTGGTTAACTCAAAACTTGGCAGAACAAAGAAATATCATGGAGCGTCTTTTTATCTGAAACTGATAGCAAATTGTAGAGATGTTTTGTTGAGAGACATCTACCGGAACGTCTTAGAAATAGCTGAAAGAGTAAAATGGAATGTTATCACTTTTTAGTTTTATTTTATTATTGAATACAACTTTTAATTAATTATATAAATAAAAGACTAGAGTTCTAATGTTAAGCCTTAAACATCCAAACTTTCGCTCTATCTTTGAGTCTTTATCAAATAAATATTTTATTTGGATTTATTAATTCTGTCGGGACATTTCCCAGTTTGGGGCTCGGAACTTTTCTGGAGAAGCAATCGTAGGGAGGTTGAGTTGGTGTTATCCAAGTTGACAGTGTCGTTCTCTCAGTAACTTGAATATAAAGGTCTCCCACAGACCAACGCGAAATATTTCTCAATATTTGTTGCAACAACGAAATTCTCGCATCACTATAGTCACATTGTTTGAACACGTCACTAATGTATCACTCCATCTACTGTATAGGTTTATATTAACTGTGTTGGTTGCATGCAATTTTTGTTAAATACTTTTTATCAAATTTTGTATATTAAAAAAAAAAAAAAGTGAACTCAATTGTGTAAATGAAAACAGACTATATTATTAGTATTTGAAAAAAAGTTGTTATAAAGCTTGAAAAAAAATCCACAAAACATAGTAATATCTTTCTGTTTTTGTTTTTTTATATATAAAAAAAAATAAGGAAAATCAGTGGATTGAAAAATAACAAGGTTTGATCAGTCATGTCATGAGTTCCATCAGTCAATGAACTCTAAAAAAGAGAGACAAATATTTATTTTCTATGTTGGGCTCACCTTAATGAAGAAAATCATAATAACCTCTGTGTTTTATGTTGATTTCATATTTGTTTTAACGTCTGATACATTGTGAAAATATACTTAAAAATTATTGAGCGTACAGACATTTGGTTATCCTGAAGAGCCTGTTGTGAAAAGAACTGTATAGGATCATTTTAAAATAAATCAATTTGTTAGAAATAGTTTAAAACAAACTTATTTTTTGAAATATTGTCTATTCTACTAAAGTTATTTGTAAAAATAAAACTACCGGTTTCGGCCTTACACCATCGTCAGGCCTAGTCATGAACTCTTCATAACTAGGCCTGACGATGGTGTAAGGCCGAAACCGGTAGTTTTATTTTTATAAATAACTTTAGTGGAATAGACAATATTTCAAAAAATAAGTTTGTTTTATTTATTACAAATTCCAAAATATGTCCGCGTTTCTCAACTTAGAAGTTATAAATAGTTTAAACAAGAATATTTTCTTGCAATTCTAATTGATTTAATCGCAACTGAATAAAACACTGCAGTTTTGTAGACGCTCGGACGGTACTTACGGCACCATTACACTGTCATGATGCATTGAGTCGGGCGTCAACTTGGCAAAGTGGATATTTCGCGTTCTGGGGAGGCCTTAAATCGGATCTCTTTTTTTTTCGTACAACTGTGAGCCGGATGTATGGCCTTCGATGTGTCCACGTGGGCTGAATATATGACGTATTCTAATTTATTTCACTAATATAATATTCCATCTGTTACATGGAAGATTACTTTTACCTATATTTTATTAACAACTGGAAACAAGAAAAAATCTATCTAAGAAGCAGAGGTCATATTTTCATTATTATTATTATGTCATTCGTTCAGTTCTTAAGAAGCACTTCATTTCCTTTTTTCACTTTCAAATCTACTAAATTAAAATTCGATGTTACCATGGTATTAATTGTAAAATTAGTAACATGGACGCCTGCGGAGGCTTATACCCTCAACCCTTCCCCCAACATTTCATAATTTCAAATATTTTTAAATTATTTTTTTACTTTAAATCTATACATAGACTTGCATTAGGCTTACATACCAAAAACTCTTCTTGAGCGAAAAAAATAAAAAATGTATTCTGTACTATGCACAAAATGCCAACATTCAATGCAAAGTTTTCTTCATGACTGCCCCCTCCCCTTTCCCTTGGGAATGTGTTCTCTTTTCTATGAAAAAACTCTTGTGGGCGCCCATGATCTTGAGACCATAATAGTGACAAATAATTAACTATTCCCATATTGAGATGCTATTTTAAAAACTATTATTTATTATAATTTTATTACAGAGAAAATGTTTCTATACTAAAAACGAATAATTACAGTTTAAATTAAATAGATATTGTCAGTAGTTACCCTCACAAAAATAATTTCGTTAAAAAAAAAGAAATTTAATCGCAAATAACGTGCCAATAATAACTGTTGCTCATTAAGTATTCGATTTTTTATTTATTTTTTAAAAATTTTTTTATTTGTTGTGAAAAAGTTATACAAAATTATTTAATTTGTTTAAATTCTCTAAAATAGATACGTATATATATATATTTTTTTTTTTGTTGAAGTATTCTCTCAAAAGGGTTACAGAGGACTTTTGATGTACCTATTTTATTTCTCTTCTTGATTTTTAGTTTGTCAATTTTTTTAGTGTATAAAATATGCTATCACAACGCACAATTATAAATAAATATACTATACAAAAATTGTGAGAATATATAAGTATACTTATATACGATATTATATATTTGATTAACAAAATGATAATAAGGAATAGATTTGTAATGTCCAAAGTTTTAACTTGGCTGTAATGTATAATAAATCAAAAATATACATAAATAAAAAGAATTTCAAAGGCCTATATCTAGAGATACTTTTTTCTATTTATTTTTTATGTAAAAATTATTTTAGATTTATTAGTTATCTAAAAATAAATGACTTTTATAAAATATAATTTTGTTATATATTTATTTATGGACTGATATTGTCTAGTTTAAAATTGAGTATTTTTGAACATATATGTTTGTTTTATTTATTATTATTTTATTTTCATGTTTTGTATGTCTAGATCTATCGCAAAAAAGAAATGTACATCTTGGTTTACTTCATTGTATTTGTAAAACAGGACCCAATAATTGATATTGTAATGAATTGTTTACTAAAGAATTCAATAAAATTAATACCTACTTCATTAATTCATCATTTTTTCCTTAACTCATTTATAATCTATATTAATAAAGCTGAAACGGGGTTTGTTTGTTTGTTTGTTTGTTTGTATGTATGTATGTTTGTTCCAGCATCACGCCCAAACCGCTGGACGGATTTTTATGAAACTTCCCATGTAGCATTCTTTTGAGTCCGATTGAATAATAGGCTATGTGGCGTCCCAAAATTTTGATCGGGAGGGGGGGTTGTAGGGGGGGCCTAAGTATATAAATAGTGCTAACTCATTAACTAATGGTCAAATTGTCATGAAATTTCACACGTAGTCTTTTTAAAAGCCGAACAGGAAAAAAAGGTGTGTGGCGTCCCAAAGTTTTGAACGGGAGGGGGGCTTGTGGGGGGGCCTAAGTATAAATATAGAGCTAACTCATTAACTAATGGGCGAATCGTCATGAAATTTCACATGTAGTATTTTTAAAAGCCAAATAGGAAAAAAAGGTGTGTGGCGTCCCAAAGTTTTGAACAGGAGGGGGGGGTTGTGGGGGGGCCTAAGTATAAATATAGAGCTAACTCTTTAACGGTTGGTCGGATTGTCACGAAATTTCACATGGAGTATTCCTGAAGACCAAATAGAAAAATAGGCGGTGTGACGGCTCAAAATTTTTTACGGGAGGGGGGGGGTAGTTGGGGGGCCTAAGTATAAATATAGAGCTAACTCATTAACTAATGGGCGAATCGTCATGAAATTTCACATGTAGTATTTTTAAAAGCCAAATAGGAAAAAAAGGTGTGTGGCGTCCTAAAGTTTTGAACGGGAGGGGGGGTTGTGGGGGGGCCTAAGTATAAATATAGAGCTTATATTAATAAAGCTGAAACGGGTTTTTTTTGTTTGTTTGTTTGTTTGTATGTATGTATGTTTGTTCCAGCATCACGCCCAAACCGCTGGACGGATTTTTATGAAACTGCCCATGTAGCATTCTTTTGAGCCCGATTGAATAATAGGCTATGTGGCGTCCCAAAATTTTGATCGGGAGGGGTGGTTGTAAGGGGGGCCTAAGTATAAAAATAGTGCTAACTCATTAACTAATGGTCAAATTGTCATGAAATTTCACACGTAGTCTTTTTAAAAGCCAAACAGGAAAAAAGGTGTGTGGCGTCCCAAAGTTTTGAACGGGAGGGGGGGTTTGTTGGGGGGCCTAAGTATAAATATAGAGCTAACTCATTAACTAATGGGCGAATCGTCATGAAATTTCACATGTAGTATTTTTAAAAGCCAAATAGGAAAAAAAGGTGTGTGGCGTCCCAAAGTTTTGAACGGGAGGGGGGGTTGTGGGGGGGCCTAAGTATAAATATAGAGTTAACTCTTTAACAGTTGGTCGCATTGTCACGAAGTTTCACATGTAGTATTCCTGAAGACCAAATAAAAAAATAGGCGGTGTGACGGCTCAAAATTTTTTACGGGATGGGGGGGGAGGTAGTTGGGGGGCCTAAGTATAAATATAGAGCTAACTCATTAACTAATGGGCGAATCGTCATGAAATTTCACATGTAGTATTTTTAAAAGCCAAATAGGAAAAAAGGTGTGTGGCGTCCCAAAGTTTTGAACGGGAGGGGGGGTTGTGGGGGGCCTAAGTATAAATATAGAGCTAACTCTTTAACGGTTGGTCGGATTGTCACGAAATTTCACATGGAGTATTCCTGAAGGCCAAATAGAAAAATAAGGTGTGTGGCGTTCCAAAGTTTTGATCGGGAGGGGGGGTTGTAAGGGGGGCCTACTTATATAAATAGTGCTAACTCATTAACTAATGGTCGAATTGTCATGAAATTTCACATGTAGTATTCCTAAAGGTCAAATAGAAATATTAGGTGTGTGACGGCCCAAAATTTTGAACAGGAAGGAGGGTTGTGGGGGGGGCTAAATATACATATAGAGTTAGCTCATTAACGGTTGGTCGTATTGTCACGAAATTTCGCATATATTATTCCTGAAGGCCAAATAGAAAAATAAGGAGTGTGGCGTCCCGTAGTTTTGAACGGGTGGCGGGGTTGAGGGGGGGGGGGGGGACTAAGTATAAATATAGAGCTAGCTCATTAACGGTTGATCGTATTGTCATGAATCGGATTGTCATGAATTTCACATGTAGTAGTAGTAACTATGTATTCGCTGTGGGGTTCACTGTTGCAAGACATTTACTAGCTGTGATGTCCAGCGTTCCTAATATCGTACTAGCTGTGGGGTCCGCTGTTGCAAGGTACTTACTAGCTGTAGTGCTCAGCCCCAGCGTTCCTAACTATGTACTGGCTGTGGGGTTCGCTGTTGCAAGGCACCTATAAGACATTTACTAGCTGTAATGCCCAGCGTTTCTAATTAGGTACTACCTGTGGGGTCTGCTGTTGCAAGGCGCTAGCAGTGTGGCCCAGCGTATTTCACTCGTAGGTACTAGCTGTGGGGTCCGCCGTTGCAAAACTCATACTAGCTGTGATGCCCTGTGGTTCTAACTACATACTATCTGTGGGGTTCGCAGTTGCAAGGCACCTACTACCTGTAGGGCCCAGCGTTCCTAAAAACGTACTAGCTGTGGGGTCCGTCGTTGCAAAAGCATACTAGCTGTGATGCCCAGGGTTCCTAATATCGTACTAGCTGTGGGGTCCGTTGTTGCAAGGCATTTACTAGCTGTAGTGCCCAGCGTTCCTAACTTCGTACTAGCTGTGGGGTCCGTTGTTGCAAGGCATTTACTAGCTGTAGTGCCCAGCGTTCCTAACTATGTACTAGCTGTGAAGTTCGCTGTTGCAAAGCACTTACTAACTGTAATGCCCAGCGTATTTAACTACATACTAGCTGTGGGGTCCGCTGTTGCAAGGCACTTAATAGCTGTGATGCCCAGCGTTCCTAACTTCGTACTAGCTGTGGGGTCCGCTGTTGCGAGGCACATACTAGCTGTGGTGACCAGCGTTCCTAACTACGTACTAGCTGTTGGGTCCGCCGTCGCAAGGCACATACTAGCTATGATGCCCAGCATTCCCAACTACGTACTAGCTGTGGTGCTCAGCGTTGCAAGCCACATACTAGCTGTGGTCACAAACGTTCTTAAGTACGCACTGACTAGGACGTCCAGCGATGCTAAGTATTCACTAGGTGTGGCTTCCGCCGTTGAAAGGCGCATACTAGCTGTGGTGCCCAGGGGTCCTAAAAACTTACTAGCGTTACAACAGCTGAAGGACTATAAGCCTTATTCCGTATGAATAATTGAAAATTATAACATCATGAATGTACTGTCGAGGAACTGAATAGCGTTATAGAAGATATTGGGAGAAAAATCAAAGTTCCCCGGGCAACGCCGGGTATAACTGCTATAGATTTAATATTTGTTAAAACTGATAGAGAACGACCAGATTATCTGAATCCTACACAAAAATCAAAATAAAAATGTTTTTCAAAAAATTTGCGCTATTTAACGGTTTATAGGCTTAATAATTGTTAAAACTGATACGAGAGATTCAGATTTATCCGGAAAGTCCCATCCGAAGGACGACGTGCTCAAGGCTATTTTCAACCTAAGTGATATTTCACCTACCCAGGTTTATTTACATAACATACGTCTCATTATCGAGTACCTCACATTCGAAAAAGCCCTGGATCATCGCTTAAAGTCCCATCCGAAGGACGACGTGCTCAAAGTGTTTTTTAACTTCCCGATTGAAACATCTGACCTAAGTGCCTCAACTAGATTTCTAAGTGGCGATCCTGAGCTCGGTAGACTCCATTCTTCAAATTTCTCGCTTTTTAACGGTTTATAGATTTAATATTTGTTAAAACTGATAGAGAACGACCGGATTATCTGAATCCTACACAAAAATCAAAATAAAAATGTTTTTCAAAAAATTTGCGCTATTTAACGGTTTATAGGCTTAATAATTGTTAAAACTGATACGACAGATTCAGATTTATCCGGAAAGTCCCATCCGAAGGACGACGTGCTCAAGGCTTTCAACCTAAGTAGAAATTGACCTACCCAGGTTTATTTACATAACATACGTCTCATTATCGAGTACCTCACATTCGAAAAAGTCCTGGAACATCGCTTAAAGTCCCATCCGAAGGACGACGTGCTCATAGTTATTTTTCACTTCCCGATTAAAACATCTGACCTAAGTGCCTCAGCTAGATTTGTAAGTGGCGATCCTGAGCTCGGTAGACTCCATTCTTCAAATTTCTCGCTTTTTAACGGTTTATAGATTAAATATTTGTTAAAACTGATAGAGAACGACCAGATTATCTGAATCATACACAAAAATCAAAATAAAAATGTTTTTCAAAAAATTTGCGCTATTTAACGGTTTATAGGCTTAATAATTGTTAAAACTGATACGACAGATTCAGATTTATCCGGAAAGTCCCATCCGAAGGACGACGTGCTCAAGGCTATTTTCAACCTAAGTGAAATTTCACCTACCCAGGTTTATTTACATAACATACGTCTCATTATCGAGTACCTCACATTCGAAAAAGCCCTGGATCATCGCTTAAAGTCCCATCCGAAGGACGACGTGCTCATAGTTATTTTTCACTTCCCGATTAAAACATCTGACCTAAGTGCCTCAGCTAGATTTCTAAGTGGCGATCCTGAGCTCGGTAGACTCCATTCTTCAAATTTCTCGCTTTTTAACGGTTTATAGATTTAATATTTGTTAAAACTGATAGAGAACGACCGGATTATCTGAATCCTAAACAAAAATCAAAATAAAAATGTTTTTCAAAAAATTTGCGCTATTTAACGGTTTATAGGCTTAATAATTGTTAAAACTGATACGACAGATTCAGATTTATCCGGAAAGTCCCATCCGAAGGACGACGTGCTCAAGGCTTTCAACCTAAGTAGAAATTGACCTACCCAGGTTTATTTACATAACATACGTCTCATTATCGAGTACCTCACATTCGAAAAAGCCCTGGATCATCGCTTAATGTCCCATCCGAAGGACGATGTGCTCAAAGTTATTTTTAACTTCCCGATTAAAACATCTGACCTAAGTGCCTCAGCTAGATTTCTAAGTGGCGATCCTGAGCTCAGTAGACTCCATTCTTCAAATTTCTTGCTTTTTAACGGTTTATAGATTTAATATTTGTTAACTGACAGAGCCATAGAGTGTGCTGGTTTCGGATTATGCCAACGTCAGCACAACGATCAGACTGACTTTAAATATGGTGACACCGATCCACTATGGAAGAAAAATGCCAAAAAAAAACGATGTATGTATAGATATGAACACAAATTAAAACTTGTGTACATTGTGATATAATCTATATTAATAAAGCTGAAACGGGGTTTGGTTGTTTGTTTGTATGTTTGTTTGTATGTATGTATGTATGTATGTATGTATGTATGTTTGTTTGTTCCAGCATCACGCCCAAACGGCTGGACGGATTTTTATGAAACTTCCCATGTAGCATTCTCTTGAGCCCGATTGAATAATAGGCTATGTGGCGTCCCAAAATTTTGATCGGGAGGGGGGGGTTGTAAGGGGGGCCTAAGTATATAAATAGTGCTAACTCATTAACTAATGGTCAAATTGTCATGAAATTTCACACGTAGTCTTTTTAAAAGCCAAACAGGAAAAAAAGGTGTGTGGCGTCCCAAAGTTTTGAACGGGAGGGGGGGTTGTGGGGGGGCCTAAGTATAAATATAGAGCTAACTCTTTAACGGTTGGTCGGATTGTCACGAAATTTCACATGTAGTATTTTTAAAAGCCAAATAGGAAAAAAAGGTGTGTGGCGTCCCAAAGTTTTGAACGGGAGGGGGCGTTGTGGGGGGGCCTAAGTATAAATATAGAGCTAACTCTTTAACGGTTGGTCGGATTGTCACGAAATTTCACATGGAGTATTCCTGAAGACCAAATAGAAAAATAAGGTGTGTGGCGTTCCAAAGTTTTGATCGGGAGGGGGGGTTGTAGGGGGGACCTAAGTATATAAATAGTGCTAACTCATTAACTAATGGTCGAATTGTCATGAAATTTCACATGTAGTATTCCTAAAGGTCAAATAGAAATATTAGGTGTGTGACGGCCCAAAATTTTGAACAGGAAGGAGGGTTGTGGGGGGGGGGGGGGGGCTAAATATACATATAGAGTTAGCTCATTAACGGTTGGTCGTATTGTCAGGAAATTTCGCATATATTATTCCTGAAGGCCAAATAGAAAAATAAAGTGTGTGGCGTCCCGAAGTTTTGAACGGGTGGCGGGGTTGAGGGGGGGGGGGGGACTAAGTATAAATATAGAGCCAGCTCATCAACGGTTGATCGTATTGTCATGAATCGGATTGTCATGAATTTCACATGTAGTAGTAGTAACTATCTCATTAACTAATGGGCGAATCGTCATGAAATTTCACATGTAGTATTTTTAAAAGCCAAATAGGAAAAAAAAGTGTGTGGCGTCCCAAAGTTTTGAACGGGGGGGGGGGGGTTGTGGGGGGGCCTAAGTATAAATATAGAGCTAACTCATTAACTAATGGGCGAATCGTCATGAAATTTCACATGTAGTATTTTTAAAAGCCAAATAGGAAAAAAAGGTGTGTGGCGTCCCAAAGTTTTGAACGGGAGGGGGGGTTGTGGGGGGGCCTAAGTATAAATATAGAGCTAACTCTTTAACAGTTGGTCGCATTGTCACGAAGTTTCACATGTAGTATTCCTGAAGACCAAATAAAAAAATAGGCGGTGTGACGGCTCAAAATTTTTTACGGGAGGGGGGGTAGTTGGGGGGCCTAAGTATAAATATAGAGCTAACTCATTAACTAATGGGCGAATCGTCATGAAATTTCACATGTAGTATTTTTAAAAGCCAAATAGGAAAAAAAGGTGTGTGGCGTCCCAAAGTTTTAAACGGGAGGGGGGGTTGTGGGGGGGCCTAAGTATAAATATAGAGCTTATATTAATAAAGCTGAAACGGGGTTTGTTTGTTTGTTTGTTTGTTTGTATGTATGTATGTTTGTTCCAGCATCACGCCCAAACCGCTGGACGGATTTTTATGAAACTGCCCATGTAGCATTCTTTTGAGTCCGATTGAATAATAGGCTATGTGGCGTCCCAAAATTTTGATCGGGAGGGGTGGTTGTAAGGGGGGCCTAAGTATAAAAATAGTGCTAACTCATTAACTAATGGGCGAATCGTCATGAAATTTCACATGTAGTATTTTTGAAAACCATAGGAAAAAAAGGTGTGTGGCGTCCCAAAGTTTTGAACGGGAGGGGGGGTTTGTTGGGGGGCCTAAGTATAAATATAGAGCTAACTCATTAACTAATGGGCGAATCGTCATGAAATTTCACATGTAGTATTTTTGAAAACCATAGGAAAAAAAGGTGTGTGGCGTCCCAAAGTTTTGAACGGGAGGGGGGGTTGTGGGGGGGCCTAAGTATAAATATAGAGCTAACTCTTTAACAGTTGGTCGCATTGTCACGAAGTTTCACATGTAGTATTCCTGAAGACCATATAAAAAAATAGGCGGTGTGACGGCTCAAAATGTTTTACGGGAGGGGGGGTAGTGGGGGGGCCTAAGGATAAATATAGAGCTAACTCATTAACTAATGGGCGAATCGTCATGAAATTTCACATGTAGTATTTTTAAAAGCCAAATAGGAAAAAAAGGTGTGTGGCGTCCCAAAGTTTTGAACGGGAGGGGGGGTTGTGGGGGGGCCTAAGTATAAATATAGAGCTAACTCTTTAACGGTTGGTCGGATTGTCACGAAATTTCACATGGAGTATTCCTGAAGGCCAAATAGAAAAATAAGGTGTGTGGCGTTCTAAAGTTTTGATCGGGAGGGGGGGTTGTAAGGGGGGCCTACGTATATAAATAGTGCTAACTCATTAACTAATGGTCGAATTGTCATGAAATTTCACATGTAGTATTCCTAAAGGTCAAATAGAAATATTAGGTGTGTGACGGCCCAAAATTTTGAACAGGAAGGAGGGTTGTGGGGGGGGGGGCTAAATATACATATAGAGTTAGCTCATTAACGGTTGGTCGTATTGTCACGAAATTTTGCATATATTATTCCTGAAGGCCAAATAGAAAAATAAGAAGTGTGGCGTCCCGAAGTTTTGAACGGGTGGCGGGGTTGAGGGGGGGGGGGGGGGGACTAAGTATAAATATAGAGCTAGCTCATTAACGGTTGATCGTATTGTCATGAATCGGATTGTCATGAATTTCACATGTAGTAGTAGTAACTATGTATTCGCTGTGGGGTTCACTGTTGCAAGACATTTACTAGCTGTGATGTCCAGCGTTTCTAATATCGTACTAGCTGTGGGGTCCGCTGTTGCAAGGTACTTACTAGCTGTAGTGCTCAGCCCCAGCGTTCCTAACTATGTACTGGCTGTGGGGTTCGCTGTTGCAAGGCACCTATAAGACATTTACTAGCTGTAATGCCCAGCGTTTCTAATTACGTACTAGCTGTGGGGTCTGCTGTTGCAAGGCGCTAGCAGTGTGGCCCAGCGTATTTCACTCGTAGGTACTAGCTGTGGGGTCCGCCGTTGCAAAACTCATACTAGCTGTGATGCCCTGTGGTTCTAACTACATACTATCTGTGGGGTTCGCAGTTGCAAGGCACCTACTATCTGTAGGGCCCAGCGTTCCTAAAAACGTACTAGCTGTGGGGTCCGTCGTTGCAAAAGCATACTAGCTGTGATGCCCAGGGTTCCTAATATCGTACTAGCTGTGGGGTCCGTTGTTGCAAGGCATTTACTAGCTGTAGTGCCCAGCGTTCCTAACTTCGTACTAGCTGTGGGGTCCGTTGTTGCAAGGCATTTACTAGCTGTAGTGCCCAGCGTTCCTAACTATGTACTAGCTGTGAAGTTCGCTGTTGCAAAGCACTTACTAACTGTAATGCCCAGCGTATTTAACTACATACTAGCTGTGGGGTTCGCTGTTGCAAGGCACTTAATAGCTGTGATGGCCAGCGTTCCTAACTTCGTACTAGCTGTGGGGTCCGCTGTTGCGAGGCACATACTAGCTGTGGTGACCAGCGTTCCTAACTACGTACTAGCTGTTGGGTCCGCCGTCGCAAGGCACATACTAGCTATGATGCCCAGCATTCCCAACTACGTACTAGCTGTGGTGCTCAGCGTTGCAAGCCACATACTAGCTGTGGTCACAAACGTTCTTAAGACTAGGACGTCCAGCGATGCTAAGTATTCACTAGGTGTGGCTTCCGCCGTTGAAAGGCGCATACTAGCTGTGGTGCCCAGGGGTCCTAAAAACTTACTAGCGTTACAACAGCTGAAGGACTATAAGCCTTATTCCGTATGAATAATTGAAAATTATAACATCATGAATGTACTGTCGAGGAACTGAATAGCGTTATAGAAGATATTGGGAGAAAAATCAAAGTTCCCCGGGCAACGCCGGGTATAACTGCTATAGATTTAATATTTGTTAAAACTGATAGAGAACGACCAGATTATCTGAATCCTACACAAAAATCAAAATAAAAATGTTTTTCAAAAAATTCACGCTATTTAACGGTTTATAGGCTTAATAATTGTTAAAACTGATTCGACAGAATCAGATATATCCGAAAAGTCCCATCCGACGGACGACGTGCTCAAGGCTATTTTCAACCTAAGTGAAATTTCACCTAACCAGGTTTATTTACATAACATACGTCTCATTATCGAGTACCTCACATTCGAAAAAGCCCTGGATCATCGCTTAAAGTCCCATCCGAAGGACGACGTGCTCAAAGTGTTTTTTAACTTCCCGATTGAAACATCTGACCTAAGTGCCTCAACTAGATTTCTAAGTGGCGATCCTGAGCTCGGTAGACTCCATTCTTCAAATTTCTCGCTTTTTAACGGTTTATAGATTTAATATTTGTTAAAACTGATAGAGAACGACCGGATTATCTGAATCCTACACAAAAATCAAAATAAAAATGTTTTTCAAAAAATTTGCGCTATTTAACGGTTTATAGGCTTAATAATTGTTAAAACTGATACGACAGATTCAGATTTATCCGGAAAGTCCCATCCGAAGGACGACGTGCTCAAGGCTTTCAACCTAAGTAGAAATTGACCTACCCAGGTTTATTTACATAACATACGTCTCATTATCGAGTACCTCACATTCGAAAAAGCCCTGGATCATTGCTTAATGTCCCATCCGAAGGACGACGTGCTCAAAGTTATTTTTAGCTTCCCGATTAAAACATCTGACCTAAGTGCCTCAACTAGATTTCTAAGTGGCGATCCTGAGCTCGGTAGACTCCATTCTTGAAATTTCTCGCTTTTTAACGGTTTATAGATTTAATATTTGTTAAAACTGATAGAGAACGACCGGATTATCTGAATCCTACACAAAAATCAAAATAAAAATGTTTTTCAAAAAATTCACGCTATTTAACGGTTTATAGGCTTAATAATTGTTAAAACTGATACGACAGAATCAGATATATCCGAAAAGTCCCATCCGACGGACGACGTGCTCAAGGCTATTTTCAACCTAAGTGAAATTTCACCTAACCAGGTTTATTTACATAACATACGTCTCATTATCGAGTACCTCACATTCGAAAAAGCCCTGGATCATCGCTTAAAGTCCCATCCGAAGGACGACGTGCTCAAAGTGTTTTTTAACTTCCCGATTGAAACATCTGACCTAAGTGCCTCAGCTAGATTTCTAAGTGGCGATCCTGAGCTCGGTAGACTCCATTCTTCAAATTTCTCGCTTTTTAACGGTTTATAGATTTAATATTTGTTAAAACTGATAGAGAACGACCGGATTATCTGAATCCTACACAAAAATCAAAATAAAAATGTTTTTCAAAAAATTTGCGCTATTTAACGGTTTATAGGCTTAATAATTGTTAAAACTGATACGAGAGATTCAGATTTATCCGGAAAGTCCCATCCGAAGGACGACGTGCTCAAGGCTATTTTCAACCTAAGTGAAATTTCACCTACCCAGGTTTATTTACATAACATACGTCTCATTATCGAGTACCTCACATTCGAAAAAGCCCTGGATCATCGCTTAAAGTCCCATCCGAAGGACGACGTGCTCAAAGTGTTTTTTAACTTCCCGATTGAAACATCTGACCTAAGTGCCTCAACTAGATTTCTAAGTGGCGATCCTGAGCTCGGTAGACTCCATTCTTGAAATTTCTCGCTTTTTAACGGTTTATAGATTTAATATTTGTTAAAACTGATAGAGAACGACCGGATTATCTGAATCCTACACAAAAATCAAAATAAAAATGTTTTTCAAAAAATTTGCGCTATTTAACGGTTTATAGGCTTAATAATTGTTAAAACTGATACGACAGATTCAGATTTATCCGGAAAGTCCCATCCGAAGGACGACGTGCTCAAGGCTATTTTCAACCTAAGTGAAATTTCACCTACCCAGGTTTATTTACATAACATACGTCTCATTATCGAGTACCTCACATTCGAAAAAGTCCTGGAACATCGCTTAAAGTCCCATCCGAAGGACGACGTGCTCATAGTTATTTTTCACTTCCCGATTAAAACATCTGACCTAAGTGCCTCAGCTAGATTTCTAAGTGGCGATCCTGAGCTCGGTAGACTCCATTCTTCAAATTTCTTGCTTTTTAACGGTTTATAGATTTAATATTTGTTAACTGACAGAGCCATAGAGTGTGCTGGTTTCGGATTATGCCAACGTCAGCACAACGATCAGACTGACTTTAAATATGGTGACACCGATCCACTATGGAAGAAAAATGCCAAAAAAAAAAAGATGTATGTATAGATATGAACACAAATTAAAACTTGTGTACATTGTGATATAATCTATATTAATAAAGCTGAAACGGGGTTTGTTTGTTTGTTTGTTTGTTTGTATGTATGTATGTATGTATGTATGTATGTATGTATGTATGTATGTATGTTTGTTCCAGCCTCACGCCCAAACGGCTGGACGGATTCTTATGAAACTTCCCATGTAGCATTCTCTTGAGCCCGATTGAATAATAGGCTATGTGGCGTCCCAAAATTTTGATCGGGAGGGGGGGGTTGTAAGGGGGGCCTAAGTATATAAATAGTGCTAACTCATTAACTAATGGTCAAATTGTCATGAAATTTCACACGTCGTCTTTTTAAAAGCCAAACAGGAAAAAAAGGTGTGTGGCGTCCCAAAGTTTTGAACGGGAGGGGGGGTTGTGGGGGGGCCTAAGTATAAATATAGAGCTAACTCATTAACTAATGGGCGAATCGTCATAAAATTTCACATGTAGTATTTTTAAAAGCCAAATAGGAAAAAAAGGTGCGTGGCGTCCCAAAGTTTTGAACGGGAGGGGGGGTTGTGGGGGGGCCTAAGTATAAATATAGAGCTAACTCTTTAACGGTTGGTCGGATTGTCACGTAATTTCACATGTAGTATTTTTAAAAGCCAAATAGGAAAAAAAGGTGTGTGGCGTCCCAAAGTTTTGAACGGGAGGGGGGGTTGTGGGGGGGCCTAAGTATAAATATAGAGCTAACTCTTTAACGGTTGGTCGGATTGTCACGAAATTTCACATGGAGTATTCCTGAAGACCAAATAGAAAAATAAGGTGTGTGGCGTTCCAAAGTTTTGATCGGGAGGGGGGGTTGTAGGGGGGACCTAAGTATATAAATAGTGCTAACTCATTAACTAATGGTCGAATTGTCATGAAATTTCACATGTAGTATTCCTAAAGGTCAAATAGAAATATTAGGTGTGTGACGGCCCAAAATTTTGAACAGGAAGGAGGGTTGTGGGGGGGGGGGGGGGGGCTAAATATACATATAGAGTTAGCTCATTAACGGTTGGTCGTATTGTCACGAAATTTCGCATATATTATTCCTGTAGGCCAAATCGAAAAATAAGGTGTGTGGCGTCCCGAAGTTTTGAACGGGTGGCGGGGTTGAGGGGGGGGGGGGACTAAGTATAAATATAGAGCTAGCTCATCAACGGTTGATCGTATTGTCATGAATCGGATTGTCATGAATTTCACATGTAGTAGTAGTAACTATCTCATTAACTAATGGGCGAATCGTCATGAAATTTCACATGTAGTATTTTTAAAAGCCAAATAGGAAAAAAAAGTGTGTGGCGTCCCAAAGTTTTGAACGGGAGGGGGGGTTATGGGGGGGCCTAAGTATAAATATAGAGCTAACTCATTAACTAATGGGCGAATCGTCATGAAATTTCACGTAGTATTTTTAAAAGCCAAATAGGAAAAAAAGGTGTGTGGCGTTTCAAAGTTTTGAACGGGAGGGGGGGTTATGGGGGGGCCTAAGTATAAATATAGAGCTAATTCTTTAACGGTTGGTCGTATTGTCATGGAATTTCACATGGAGTATTCCTGAAGGCCAAATATAAAAATAAGGTGTGTGGCGTCCCAAAGTTTTGAACGGGAGGGGGGGTTGTGGGGGGGCCTAATTATAAATATAGAGCTAACTCATTAACTAATGGGCGAATCGTCATGAAATTTCACGTAGTATTTTTAAAAGCCAAATAGGAAAAAAAGGTGTGTGGCGTCACAAAGTTTTGAACGGGAGGGGGGGTTGTGGGGGGGCCTAAGTATAAATATAGAGCTAGTTCATTAACGGTTGGTCGAATTGTCACAAAGTTTCACATGGAGTATCCCTGAAGACCAAATAAAAAAATAGGCGGTGTAACGGCTCAAAATTTTGTACGGGAGGGGGGGGTAGTGGCGGGGGGGCCTAAGTATAAATATGGTGCTAGCTCAATAACGGTTGGTCGTATTGTCATGGAATTTCACATGTAGTATTCTTAAAAGCCAAATAGAAAAATAGGGTGTATATGTCACAAAATTTTGAACGGGAGGGGGGTTATGGGGGTAGGCCTAAATTTGAAGACAGTGATAGGTCATTAACGGATGATTGGATTGTCACGAAATTTCACATGTAGTATTCTTGATGGTCAAATAAAAAAATACACTATGTGACATTTTAAAAATTTGGGAGGGGGGGCTAAGCATAAAAATAATGCTGAATCATTGAAGGGTAATCGGATTGTCATGAATTACACATGTAGTAGTAGTAACTATGTATTCGCTGTGGGGTTCACTGTTGCAAGACATTTACTAGCTGTGATGCCCAGCGTTCCTAATATCGTACTAGCTGTGGGGTCCGCTGTTGCAAGGCACTTACTAGCTGTAGTGCTCAGCCCCAGCGTTCCTAACTATGTACTGGCTGTGGGGTTTGCTGTTGCAAGGCACCTACAAGACATTTACTAGCTGTGATGCCCAGCGTTCTATATAAATATAGAGCTAGCTCATTAATGGTTGGTCGGATTGTCTCGAAACTTCAGATGTAGTATTCCTGAAGGCCAAATAGAAAAATAGGGTGTGTGACGGCTCAAAATTTTGTATGTGAGGGGGGGTTGTGGGGGGCCTAAGTATAAATATAGTGCTAGCTCATTAACGGTTGGTCGTATTGTCACGAAATTTCGCATATAGTATTCCTGAAGGCCAAATAGAAAAATGGGGTGTATATGTCACAAAATTTTGAACGGGAGGGTGGGTTGATCGGGGCCTGAGTATATATATAGTGATAAGTCATTAACGGATGATCGGATAGTCATGGAATTTCACATGTAGCATTCTTGAAAGGCCAAATAGAAAAATAAGGTGTGTGACATCACCAAATTGTGAACGGGAGGGGGGCTGTGGGGGTAGGCCTAAATTCGAAGATAGTGATAGGTCATTAACGGATGATCGGATAGTCATGGAATTTCACATGCAGCATTCTTGAAAGGCCAAATAGAAAAATAAGGTGTGTGACATCACCAAATTGTGAACGGGAGGGGGGCTGTGGGGGTAGGCCTAAATTCGAAGATAGTGATAGGTCATTAACGGATGATCGGATTGTCAAGTAATTTCACATGTAGTATTCTTGATGGCCAAATAGAAAAATACACTATGTGAAATCTTAAAAATTTGAACGGGGGGGGGGGGGGGGGGGCTAAGCATAAAAATAATGCTGACTGATTAAAGGGTATTCGGATTGTCATGAATTTCACATGTAGTAGTAGTAACTGTGTATTCGCTGTGGGGTTCACTGTTGCAAGACATTTACTAGCTGTGATGCCCAGTGTTCCGAACTTCGTACTAGCTGTGGGGTCCGCTGCTGCAAGGCACATACTAGATGTGGTGCCCAGGGTTCCTAACTTCGTACTAGCTGTGGGGTCCGCTGTTGCAAGGCACATACTAGATGTGGTGCTCAGCGTTCCTAACTTCGTACTAGCTGTGGGGTCCGCTGTTGAAAGGCACATACTAGCTATGGTGCTCAGCGTTCCTAACTACGTACTAGCTGTGGGGTCCGCCGTTGCAAAACATACTAGATGTGATGCCTAGTGGTTCTAACTACGTACTAGCTGTGGGGTCTGCTGATGCAAGGCACTTACTAGCTGTGGGGCCCAGCGTTCCTAACTACGTACTAGCTGTGGGGTCCGCAGTCGCAAGGCACATACTAGCTGTGGTCACAAGCGTTCTTAAGTACGCACTGGCTAGGATGTCCAGCGATGCTAAGTATTCACTAGCTGCGGTTTCCGCCGTTGAAAGGCGCATACTAGCTGTGGTGCCCAAGGGTCCTAAAATCTTACTAGCGTTACTATAGTTGAAGGACTATAAGCCTTATTCCGTATGAATAATTGAAAATTATAACATCATAAATGTACTGTCGAATAATTGAATAGACTTATAGGAGATATTGGGAGGAAAGTCAAAGTTCCCCGGGCAACGCCGGGTATTACTGCTAGTCTATATCAATAAAGCTGAAACGGGGTTTGGGTGTTTGTGTGTTTGTTTGTTCCAGCCTCACGCCCAAACCGCTGGACGGATTTTTATGAAACTTTCCATGTAGCATCCTTTTGAGCCCGATTGAATAATAGGCTATGTGGCGTCACAACATTTTGATCAGGAGGGGGGTTGTGGGGATAGCCCTAAATATAATGATACCGGTAGCTCATTAATTAATGGTCGGATTGTCATCAAATTTGATATGTAGTATTCTTGAAGGCCAAATAGAAAAAAAAGTGTGTGACGTCACAAAAATGTGAACGGGAGGGGGGTTGTGGATTTTTGAATTGAGTCCCCTCCTCGGAACTCCCCCCTCCCCTCGGCCGATATCGCTGAAATTTGACTGGTTATGTCCTCCGTGAATGTTAATTTTAAATACGAAATTTGATGTTTATACATTCATTACATCGGCAGTTATTGGGATTTTTTAATTCAGATTCGCTCATCTACCCATTCTCTTCCACCGGCTTCTTTACTTCTATACTGAAAAGGGGTTTGTTTGTATGTTTATTCCAGCTTCACGCCCAAACGGCTGGACGGATATTCATGAAACTTCACATGTAGCATCCTTCCAACACCGATTGAATAATAGGCTATGTGGCGTACCAAAATTTCGAACGGGAGGGGGGGTTGTAAGGTGGGGCTAAGCATAAAAATAGTGCTAACTCATTAATTAATGGTCGGATTGTCATGAAATATCATATGTAGTATTCTTGAAGGCCAAATAGGAAAAACAAGTGTGTGACGTCACACAATTGTGAACGGGAGGGGGGTTGTAGATTTTTGAGTTGAACCCCCTCCCCGGAAATCCCCCCTCTCCTCGGCCGATATCGCTGAAATTTGACTGGTAATGTCCTAAGTGGATTATAGTTTTGAATACAAAATTTGATGTTGATACATTCATTATATGGGCAGTTATTGGGATTTTTGAATTGAGCCCCCACCCCGGAACTCTCCCCTCCCCTCGGCCGATCTCGCTGAAATTTGACTGGTTATGTCCTCCGTGAATGTTAATTTTAAATACGAAATTTGATGTCGATACATTCATTACATCGGCAGTTATTGGGTTTTTTGGAAAAGGGCCCCCACCCCGGAACACCCCCCTCCCCTCGGCCGATATCGCTGAAATTTGACTGGTTACGTCGTCCGTGAATGTTAATTTTAAATACGAAATTTGATGTTGTTACGTTCATTACATCGGCAGTTATTGGGATTTTTAAATTCAGATTCGCTCATCTACCCATTCAATTCCACCGGCTTCTTTACTTCTATACTGAAACGGGGTTTGTTTGTATGTTTATTCCAGCTTCACGCCCAAACGGCTGGACGGATATTCATGAAACTTCACATGTAGCATCCTTTCAACACCGATTGAATAATAGGCTATGTGGCGTACCAAAATTTCGAACGGGAGGGGGGGTTGTAAGGTGGGGCTAAGCATAAAAATAGTGCTAACTCATTAATTAATGGTCGGATTGTCATGATACTTCAGATGTAGTATTCTTGAAGGCCAAATAGGAAAAACAAGTGTGTGACGTCAAACAATTGTGAACGGGAGGGGGGTTGTAGATTTTTGAGTTGAACCCCCTCCCCGGAAATCCCCCCTCTCCTCGGCCGATATCGCTGAAATTTGACTAGTAATGTCCTAAGTGGATTATAGTTTTGAATACAAAATTTGATGTTGATACATTCATTATATGGGCAGTTATTGGGATTTTTGAATTGAGCCCCCACCCCGGAACTCTCCCCTCCACTCGGCCGATATCGCTGAAATTTGACTGGTTATGTCCTAAGTGGATTTAGGTTTTAAATACCAAATTTGATGTCGATACATTCATTATATGGGCAGTTATTGGGACTTTTGAACTGAGCCCCCACCTCGGAACTCCCCCCTCCCCTTGGCCGATATCGCTGAAATTTGACTGGTTATGTCCTAAGTGGAGTTTAGTTTTAAATACGAAATTTGATGTCGATACATTCATTACATCGGCAGTTATTGGGTTTTTTGGAAAAGGGCCCCCACCCCGGAACACCCCCCTCCCCTCGGCCGATATCGCTGAAATTTGACTGGTTATGTCGTCCGTGAATGTTAATTTTAAATACGAAATTTGATGTTGATACGTTCATTACATCGGCAGTTATTGGGATTTTTAAATTCAGATTCGCTCATCTACCCATTCAATTCCACCGGCTTCTTTACTTCTATACTGAAACGGGGTTTGTTTGTATGTTTATTCCAGCTTCACGCCCAAACGGCTGGACGGATATTCATGAAACTTCACATGTAGCATCCTTTCAAGACCGATTGAATAATAGGCTATGTGGCGTACCAAAATTTCGAACGGGAGGGGGGGTTGTAAGGTGGGGCTAAGCATAAAAATAGTGTTAACTCATTAATTAATGGTCGGATTGTCATGAAACTTCAGATGTAGTATTCTTGAAGGCCAAATAGGAAAAACAAGTGTCTGACGTCACAAAATTGTGAACGGGAGGGGGGTTGTAGATTTTTGAGTTGAACCCCCTCCCCGGAACTCCCCCCTCTCCTTGGCCGATATCGCTGAAATTTGACTGGTAATGTCCTAAGTGGATTCCAGTTTTGAATACAAAATTTGATGTTGATACATTTATTATATGGGCAGTTATTGGGACTTTTGAACTTAGCCCCCACCTCGGAACTCCCCCCTCCCCTCGGCCGATATCGGTGTAATTTGACTGGTTATGTCCTAAGTGGAGTTTAGTTTTAAATACGAAATTTGATGTCGATACATTCATTACATCGGCAGTTATTAGGTTTTTTGAAAAGGGCACCCACCCCGGAACACCCCCCTCTCCTCGGCCGATATCGCTGAAATTTGACTGGTTATGTCTTAAGTGGATTTTAGTTTTAAATACAAAATTTGATGTCCATACATTCATTACATCGGCAGTTATTGGGAATTTTGAAAAGGGCCCCTACCCCGGAACTCTCCCCTCCGCTCAGCCGATATCGATGAAATTTGACTGGTTATGTCCTAAGTGGATTTTAGTTTTAAATACGAAAATTGATGTCGATACATTCTTTATATGGGCAGTTATTAAGATTTTCGATGTTTCCGGCATTTTTTCCTCCAGAGGTGTCTTCTTTTTTCTTCGTTGGACAATATTTCGGGACAATTGCAGGTCCCTTCTTCTGGTCACTATGAACCTAGAAGACACCTCTGGAGGAAAAAATGCCGGAAACATCGAAAAGTGGAACATCCCAGAGAAGTTTAAGAAACACAGTTATTAAGACTTTTGAAAAGGGCCCCCACCCCGGAACTCCCCCCTCCCCTCGGCCGATCTCGCTGAAATTTGACTGGTTATGTCGTCCGTGAATGTTAATTTTAAATACGAAATTTGATGTTGATACGTTCATTACATCGGCAGTTATTGGGATTTTTAAATTCAGATTCGCTCATCTACCCATTCTCTTCCACCGGCTTCTATACTTCTATACTGAAACGGGGTTTGTTTGTATGTTTGTTCCAGCATCACGCCCAAACGGCTGGACGGATATTCATGAAACTTCACATGTAGCATCCTTTCAAGACCGATTGAATAATAGGCTATGTGGCGTCCCAACATTTCGAACGGGAGGGGGGGTTGTAAAGCATTAAAATAGTGCTTACTCATTAATTAATGGTCGGATTGTCATGAAATTTCATATGTAATATTCTTGAACGCCAAATAGGAAAAAAAGGTGTGTGATGTCAAACAATTGTGAACGGGAGGGGGGTTGTGGATTTTTGAATTGAGCCCCTCCCCCGGAACTCCCCCCTCCCCTCAGCCGATATCGCTAATACGAAATTCGGAGTTGCAAAGTGCATACTATCTAAGGTGACCGGTGTTCTTAAGTAGGAACTAGCTGTGGTTCCATTTGGTCCTAAGAACTTACTAGCTGGGCTGCCCGCCGTTGCAAGGCATTTACTACGAGTAGCTGTGTGGCCCAGCGTTCCTGAACACGAACTAGCTGTGGTGCGATGCATTCCTAAGAACGTAATAGCTGTTGTGCCCAGCGGTTTTAAGCACACAATAACTGTGGTGCCCAGCTGTTCCGAGCACTAGCTGGGGTGGTACGCCGTTGCAAGACCGATACTAGCTGTTGTCACGAGCGTTCTTAAGTACGTACTGGCTAGGATGTCCAGCGATGCGGGGGGGGGGGGGGGGGGGGGGGGGTTGTGCGGCTAAGGGCTAAGCATAGTGGGGGTAGGCCTAAATATGAAGATAGTGACAGGTCATTAACGGATGATCGGATTGTCACGAAATTTCTCATGTAGTATTCTTGATGGCCAAATAGAAAAATATACTATGTGAAATCTCAAAAATTTGAACGGGTGGGGCTAAGCATAAAAATAATGCTGACTGATTAAAGGGTAATCGGATTGTCATGAATTTACATGTAGTAGTAGTAACTATGTATTCGCTGTGGGGTCCGCTGTTGCAAGGCACTTACTAGCTGTGATGCCCAGCGTTCCTAACTACGTACTAGCTGTGGGGTTCGCGGTTGCAAGGCACATACTAGCTGTGATGCCCATTGGTCCTAACTACGTACCAGCTGAAGGGTCCGCCGTTGCAAGGCTCATACTATCTGTGATGCACAGCGTTCCTAACTACGTACTAGCTGTGAAGTCCACCGTTGCGAAAGAGTCAGCCGTTGAAGGACTATAAGCCATATTCCACCATGAGCGTACTGTCGAAGAATTGAATAGGATTCGAACCCCTGTCAATTTCACATGTATCTTTTCATATTGAACCAATTATGTACTTTTATACTTCCCCAGTTATAGTCAATACTTTAACTTTCTAAGGGAACTTAACATTTTTAGCCGAGATATTTTGAAACAATAGAAAATAAAGAAAAACGTATGTTCTTTTTAAGAAAAATATTGTCTATTTTATGAGATCTCAGCCCTCAAACCGGGCGAAGAGTGGGGGCGACCCTCTCCACTGCTCAAAATCCCTGGCTACGCCCCTGCCAATTTCCCATGTATCTTTTCATATTGAACCAATTATGTATTTTTATACTTCCCCAGTTATAGTCAGTACTTTAGGCTTAAACTTTGAAACAACACACACCTCAGTAAAACTAAATCGAAAAAAATTTAATTTTTACAAATTTTTAATTAGGATTTTCAGATTCTCCACCAAAAAACTAGGTTTTTCAGTATTTTTAGTTTTCTTGTACGAGCAATAGTTTTCGAGATATTGGTTTTTGAAGTTGCGTTTTATGTTAAATCAATTGGGAGTGGATTCACAGAGATCTCAGCCCGCTAACCGGGCGAAGAGTGGGGGCGACCCTCTCCACTGCTCAAAATCCTGGCTACGCCCCTGTCAATTTCACATGTATCTTTTCATATTGAACCAATTATGTATTTTTATACTTCCGCAGTTATACTCAATACTCTAACTTTCTGAAGGAACTTAACATTTTTAGCCGAGATATTTTGAAACAATAGAAAATAAAGAAAAACGTATGTTTTTTTAAAAAAAAAAATATTGTCTATTTTAAAAATATATATAATATGGGAGTACTTTCGGTATTGCTACCATCTTCAGAGGCGATGTACTTAAAAAAGAGGGCAGTTGGGTAGGTTCTAGAACAAATATTACATTGTACAAACATCTCAACAGCACTAAAGAAAAAAATAAAATATAAGGTAAATAAAATATTATTATTTATATACGGTATGTTCAACAGACATTTGTAATCTTATGGCCTACACAGTTTTTGCCAATTCAGAATTTTTTTTTGTTCTTAGATGGCCCAATTGTTGTAGTAACATCAGTCCTCGGAATTCGACTATTTAATGAAATATTATTCTATTAGCAACACTCCGGGAGAAAAAAATAGTTTATATCAAAACATCATGGCGGCTATAAATATTTTAGATGGTGCATTTCGCACTTTCATATCCTCTTATAACTACAACTGTAATTTTTAAATTCAGTATGTATTAATTCAAATGTCTGTGCAGGTACTAGGAACATCTATAATATACGGAAGACAGTACGCAACTTAAGACCACAAGATTTCGCAAAATTGGATATGTATAGAGCTCCTATCACTTCCTCCGGATACTTATTTGCACTTTAGATCAGGGGTCCAAAATGAGCTATGAGGTCAAATTAAGATTTAAAGAGGCTTATGTTAATTTATAGACACAGTTACGATGAGGGAGGTAAGATGTATGGTACAGGTCAATAGAGAGAGATCAGAGGAGTTTAAATCAGGGAAAGGTCTGAGGCAAGGAGATGCTCTAGCCTGCCTCCTTTTCAACATAGCTCTCGAGAAGTGCATCAGGGAATCAGGGATATAAGTGGGCGGAATCATCTTTAATAGACTTGTACAGATTCTCGCCTATGCTGACGACATTGACATAGTGGGCCGCTCTGAAAGGGCAGTCAGTGACGCATTTAGGGCTTTAATGGGCCCTGCAGGAAGAATGGGTCTTGAGGTGAACGCAACTAAAACCAAATACATGGTCACTGGAGAAGTGCCTACCCAAGGAGAGACCCTTGAAATAGGTCCCCACAAATTTGAGAAGGTCGCAGAATTTACGTACTTGGGCTCCATAGTTACACAAGACAATGTTAACGAAACTGAGATAAGGAAAAGAATCTTTGCGGCGTGTTACTATGGTCTCAGCAAGCACTTCAGAAGCAACCACATATCCAGGCAGACTAAAGTCGTTCTATATAAGACCCTTATCCGCCCAGTTCTTCTGTATGGCTCAGAAACCTGGACAACTTCGAAAATGAGCGAACAGAGCCTATTGGTGTTCGAAAGGAAGATTCTGCGCAGAATATTTGGAGGAGTGCAAGTAGGCCATGCATAGCGCAGACGCACCAACCAGGAGCTCTACGATCTCTATAGAGAACCAGATGTTCTGCAAGTCATGAAGATTGGGCGGTTAAGATGGGCGGGACATATCGCCAGGATGGAAGCTGAGGAAATGCCGAAGAAGCTGCTAATGGAGCCCATTCATGGAGTAAGACGGCGAGGAAGACCTAAGCTGAGATGGGCAGATGGTGTGGCAGAAGATGCCCGAAACATGTTCCGCACCAGGAACTGGATGGCAGCCGCACAGGATCGGGACAATTGGCGGCTGTTGGTGGAGGAGGCCAGGACCCGTCACCGGGTTGCAGCGCTACGATAGATAGATAGATAGACACAAAAATCGTGTGTTGGCCTGGCTGCATTATCAGCCATATTCCCTAGGAATTTAAAGACACTAAACTTTTTTTTTCTAATTATGTTATTTTATAGATTTATAATTTCATAGAATAATATACCTACTTGAATTTAGTTTTTTGGTTATTGTGACTCACGCCCGGGCCTTATTAACGAGGTCAAATCGCGTAATACCAGAGCTATCTTTCGTCGCACTGGTAAATTGTGCCTATCCTTAATTTTTATTCATCTGGAGTAGAGATCTTTAATGAGTAACTGTCTTCGTAAAGGTTCGGGTTTTCGGTTAAACCCGCGATCTTGATCTCTGAGCTATCGGCGCCCTCGAATTTAATTCTTTAACTCCATAATTAATTATTTTTTCTATATACCGTTTCATTGGAACCATGTAGATGTTCCCAAAGTGGGAAAAATAATATTCCAGAATGATTTTTTAGAAATATAATCAATATTTTAAAAAAAAGTTCAAGTATGTCTTGTTACATATCATAACGGGCTAGGTTACTAAAAAATCACAATGGAATGGGTGTCCTTTTGTCCCTCCAATTCCTTGGGGTAGGAACCGTATATAATTCTTTACTAAAGTCTGACTGACTTGGTCTTGGAGGAGAAAAGAGTCTAGGTCTTTTAACACTAGTTTTATAGTAGGATTCTGTAACAGGAATGTTTATAACCGGCGAGGGCATAGTCTGAAAGTCAGTCTGAGATTTAAGAGAAGGCTTAGCCAAAACATTTGAGAAATTTCTGCGTTCAACTAATTCTCTAGCTTCACTGTAAGGAATATTTTCGTTAGCCATAAACGTTTTAATTTTTTTTTGTTTTTCAAATTCGGGGCATTAATTGAAGTCGAGAGACGAATGATTTTGCTCACAATGAACACATTTTTAACAGTGGGATTGGGGCAATCTTTTTTTTTCATGTAGGCCAGAGCATAAACTGCATCTGGTAGTACCTTTGCATTGAGCACTTACATGATTAAAACGGAGACATTTGTAGCACACGACGACACGTTGAACGTAAGGTTCAACCGGTCTCCGTACAAAATGAATATACACGTAGTCCGGCATTAGCTGACCTCTGAATGTCAACAAAATTGTTGAGGTTGGCCTTTCTATCATTCCATTACTTTCCTTAACTTTTCTACTGAATCGCTTAACCGAAATTAGGTTACATCCTTGACCTAGATTATGGTGTAATGACTCAACAATTTCGGCCTCTGATAAAGAGATATCTACATCCCTAATTATACCTTGTCGTTTAATAAGAAACGAGGGAATATACACCTCAATATTTTCTTTTTTGAAATAATCAGACTCAATCAGCATATTTGCACCCGCCCCACTACGAAGGATTATTTTAATTCTATTATACCCGGCTTTAGAAATTTCAACTACATCATTTTTAATAAGAGGGTGGTTATTGAATATGATTTTGCCTATGGACATTGGGTGCAATCGTCCAATTTTAACTTCGTGCCGCTTACTCTCAATATAAACTTGGAAAGGACCTTTGTCCCAAGGCTTGTAGAAATGTTTTCCAGTTTTATATTAACCTCTTTATTCTCATTGGGGATAGTAGAATGATCCACTATGCCTACATTCGCCTCACAGTTGATGGGGGAAGGGTTTTCTTCCATTGGAACGTTATTTCCGGGGGGCCCAGGTCCCCCCCCCCCCCCCCCAGGATCATTCATAATAAAATAAAAAGTCACTTGTATGAGGAATAATCTAAAATTATAATAGAAACAAAAAACTAATAATAATAAAACGAAACTAAAATTAATTGAATAGAAGTTGGAACGGACTCACAGTAAAGCTGTTAATCCCCAAGAGCCGATGGCCAAGATGCCAAGCCACGAGATCAAAACAACAACTGTTGAATATACTTAATACTTTTCTTATGTACCAAAACAAATTATTTGATGCAAACAGGATATTATTAGTAGTTTTTTTTGTTTCTTAAAAACTGATCTTTTGACTCTGAAGAATGATCTTCTTTCATCTCTTCAATTATGATCTTGTAGTAAATTTTCAATTATCAGAAAAATCAAAATTATTATTTTAATAATAACAAATAGTTTATGTTGGCACGCCTGCCACAGGTTCTTTTCACCTTGTAAAAAGTTGAAAAGGCTGTAAAAAGTTTTGAAGACTGTTTTAGTACAATTGTTTAATTTAAAGTGAGTAGTTACTATTGTACGGAGTAAAATGGCAGATAACCAGAGTTATAATGTTGAAGTGCCCATTCTCCTTAAGTGGACGTTATCTGAAATACAATGTACAAATAACGATAAAACTGAAATTGAATTTTTAAAAAGTAATGACAATGAAAATAAGTTAAATAACCTGGAAAAAGAAATAAAAATGTCAAAAACGAAAATTCAAAAAGAGACGGATTCCTTAGAGTGCGATTCTTTAGGCCTAACAGTAACTCAAAAAAACGAATCGGAAATTATATCAGAAATTAAGGAAAAATTAAATTCCGAAGAAATTGCAAGGGATTTTTTTGAACCAGTAGAAGAAATAAATTCATCAAAAATCCACAATGGAAACTGCTATGGTAGTTTAAGGAAGGTGAATGAAACATTTAAAGATTCTTCTGACGTGAGTACATTTTGTGAAACTCAGAAACTTGAAACTTCTGGTGAATTTGGTTCACAAAGTTTAATTCAGCCAATAGACAAATGTCTTGAAGAGTTAAGAAACACTGCGAGAAATTCTGAATTTCTCGAAACAAAAAAATTGAAAGGCATGTTTGACTGTTTAAAAGTGACTATTAACTCTAAGGTTGTTAATAGCTGTCAAAATTTGATTGGGGACTGTTCAACACTCTTAGAACCAGACAATGAAATGGAAACAAAAGACGACGCAAAGAAAATCGATGTAGCCCAAATAAATGAATTAAAACGGGAGGAATTATGCGAAGAGGATCAAATAAAAGAAGGTACGCTAAATATTATAGAAAATAATTGCCTGGTTAATACTGAACAATTGAATAATCCGTCTTTAGCTGTAGAAGAAGAACACGGCAAACCATTCGAAGTAAATAGAGTCGAAAGCCAAAGTTATGGAAATACAAGAAATGTAGACAATATAGAAAATATTATGTCAGAACCAATTAAACAATTGTTAAAAAGAAGAGGTAAGAAACGAAAGTACAATAAATTGGGAAGTGAAAAAGAATTTAAAAAAGAGATGAGAAATGTAGGAACAATGGACGCTTGGTCAGAAAGATTGAGGCCAAGACAGAAACATGCCGCCTATGAGAGCAGCCCAGAGGAGGTTATTGTCAAACGTAAACGCAGAGGAATGCGCAAACATGCCATTTTGAACAAACAATTTAATAAATATGAACCGTTGCAATTTGGACAAAATTACGAAACGGTGCAGTTTAATACGCATTATGAACCGCTGCAATCAAATAAACCTGATTCTTCTGCAGATGATGTATCTCTTCAGTCTTCTTTTCGCGTAAGTAAACATTTTTTTTTTTTTTAGAATACATTACTTTAAAAAAATGACCTCTGTTCCTTAAAGATAAATGGGTTCGCCATTAAGCTATTTAATAGACGATGAACTAAAAATGATTTTTCATTTATTAATATATAAAAAGACAATTTATAAAAAGTGTATTTTTACTTTTACTTTCAAATTTCAGACAAGACAATTTCTTTTCGAGATTCGTTCTTTGTTAATTAAAATGGAAGTAACTGTTGAAGATTGGATGGACGGCATGGTAACTTATGGAGATGTGCAGATTTCAGAACTTCTTAATAATGTTAAGAATATTCACAGCTCTCTTGAGAAAGAGTTTAAGAATATTTCTGCGAATCTAAACCATATCTTACATGTAGGTATTAATCAATTTCCTTTTTTAACTGATTTCAAAGGACGAAGAGGTTCTAAGTGTCTTGCCTATGTATCTATGTGTATGTGTTTGTCCTCACATAACTCAAAAATAGCTGAATCCATTGAAATAAAAACATTTTTACTTCAGAGTGACCATTATTTCGACGGTTCGATGGGGGGACAAAAACTTCCACAACCTGAAATTTTTTTAAATTTAAAATTCAATTTTTTCTTCATATTAGCCGACCAAAGCCCTTAGGTTTTTTTTATCTGGGAGAGAAAAAAAATCGTGCCCGGGCTTTAACTGCAAGGTCATATTGCCTAGTACCAGAGCGCTCTTTCGTCACTCTGGTTGGACATGAAGCCTGACTCTACTTTGGGAGTCCTAAATTTTGCCTACTTCAAATGTTTATTTGCCTAGGGTAGGGGTCTTTAAAGAGTACCTGACATCGTACAGGCTCGGAACCATTGCTTAACGTTCCATCCGAAGGACAGTGTGCTTAAGTTTATTTTAACTCCTGGATAAAATAAACTATGGGCCTCGGTCGGATTTTGAACCAGCTATCTTGAGTTCAGTAAGCATGCACGCTTACCACTGAGCTACCGGCGCACACTGGGGCAAAATGAACAAATTTCTGAAACTTATATACTTTGTGTTTTTTGTTGTGCTGAACACGAAAAAAATACTTGAAAAATTCCCCGACCTCTCATTGAGTACTGTATTTTGACAAATACATCAGCTTCTCAAGAGGAGGTGAACACGTGTTGTAGCTCATACAGCTTATGAGAAATATACAATTCATATTAGATAACTGAAATAAGAAATTGCAATAGCTTCATTTTTTTTAAAATATATATTATATATATATATATATATATATATATATATATATATATATATATATATTATAATATATATTATAATAAATAAATTAGTAAATTACGTATTTTCTAATGTAGTTTTTTACAAAAACTGATTTTTTCAGTAGTTTTTTATTAAGCAGTGATGCTAATGCTAGTAATTATAATTCAGTACACTTACCTTGAGAAGAGATCTCCATATTTTATTTAAGACAATGAATTAATTTAAAATATTGGGTTTTAACACGTTATAAATATAGACTGAGGCAATGTAGAGGGTATTAAAAGGCTGCAATGATCTCGTTTATGTTTGTAGAGGTGTATGGAAGTAAACCCAACTCCCTCCTTAAAATCTTAAAATGTTTGACATTCGTAAGAGGGGGGCATAATGTTAATGGAAGGCAATAAAATATAATAATAAAACGTTTGTCATTCGAAAGAGGGGTAAGGGGGGCATAATGTTAATGGCAGGCAATAAAATATAATAATAAAACGTTTGTCATTCGAAAGAGGGGTAAGGGGGGCATAATGTTAATGGCAGGCAATAAAATATAATAATAAAACGTTTGTCATTCGAAAGAGGGGTAAGGGGGGGCATAATGTTAATGGAAGGCAATAAAATATAATAATAAAACGTTTGTCATTCGAAAGAGGGGGGCATAATGTTAATGGAAGGCAATAAAATATAATAATAAAACGTTTGTCATTCGAAAGAGGGGGGCATAATGTTAATGGAAGGCAATAAAATATAATAATAAAATGTTTGTCATTACAAAGAGGGGTAAGGGGGGGCATAATGTTAATGGAAGGCAATAAAATATAATAATAAAACGTTTGTCATTCGAAAGAGGGGGCATAATGTTAATGGAAGGCAATAAAATATAATAATAAAACGTTTGTCATTCGAAAGAGGGGGGCATAATGTTAATGGAAGGCAATAAAATATAATAATAAAATGTTTGTCATTACAAAGAGGGGTAAGGGGGGGCATAATGTTAATGGAAGGCAATAAAATATAATAATAAAATGTTTGTCATTACAAAGAGGGGTAAGGGGGGGCATAATGTTAATGGAAGGCAATAAAATATAATAATAAAATGTTTGTCATTACAAAGAGGGGTAAGGGGGGGCATAATGTTAATGGAAGGCAATAAAATATAATAATAAAATGTTTGTCATTACAAAGAGGGGTAAGGGGGGGCATAATGTTAATGGAAGGCAATAAAATATAATAATAAAATGTTTGTCATTACAAAGAGGGGTAAGGGGGGGCATAATGTTAATGGAAGGCAATAAAATATAATAATAAAATGTTTGTCATTAGAAAGAGGATGTTGATAAAATACTCATTTCCACTTAATTTATGAACAATTTAATTAAGCATTGATTTGTTTTGGTATATTCTATGTTTGTCTAGGTTGACATCCTGGGGGAGTTTACAGAGCTATTGAAGAAGTCTGACAAACTGCATTGCGACTTAAGGAAGCTAAAGAAGAGCATCTACTGCAGGTAATGCATTAAAATATAATGTAAGTACACTGACTATGAATAAGAGGTTTAGAAAAAATTATTCATTTTTGCAATACACATGGTTTAAAAAAAAAGAGTTTTCGGCAAATCACCGGCTATGTACCTCCCCAGCAGGAATTATCAATTAAGTTTTCACTCTCCCTCCAAAGTGAATCGAACGGTTGGATTATATCTCAATATTTGATTTATGTAGTGGCTTCTAAATTCTTATACTAAATGTTGTGTTAATACATTCATTATATCGGCAGTTATTAGTGTTTTTGTGTCGAGCTTCCTCCTCCTTACCTTCGGCTGATATCGCGGAAAATTGATATGTACTACCCTTATGGGTTTTTTAATTTTATTATAAAGTTCATGTCGATAGATTCATTACATCGGCTTTTTGAGTTGACCCACCTCTGATCCCTCATTTCCGTCATCCGATTCAGTTGAAAATTAATAGATGTCGTCCTTATAGAGCTTTGAATTTACATATGAAATTCCGTGTCAATACATTCATTACTGGGGTTTTTGTGTTAAACCTCCCTCAAAACCCTAGCTACCCTTCGACCTTGGCTGAAAATTAATAGGTGTAGTCGTTTATGGGGTTCTGGTTCGTGTAGATACATCCATTCTATCGGGAGTTATCGTGTTCACAAACACATAAACAGACAGCGCGTATTACGGATAGCTCAAAAAGTAAAAGTTAGCTGTGAAACCAAGAAAAAATAATACAATTTATTCTTCAGCATAAAAAATAATGCAATTTATTCTGTTATCTTGATTTCATTGCTAACGTTTTTTCTATCAATTAATAATAGATATATCTGCAGACCTCTTTTTTTGCTAAATATTATTTTAGTTATACTCTTCAATATTGTTTATTTTTTGTAATATTACCTTTCCAAATATATACGTCTTATATAGACATATATATTTTATTTTGATATTTCTTTATTTTTCTTTTAGGCAAAATACTCAAAACATATCACAAAGTCAATTTTCCACTCAGCCAGAACATATTCCAGTAGCACTGGAAAGTGTAAGAGTTAATCAGCTGCGGAATCTAAATACCCGGAACCCTAGAAGAACTTTGGAACACGGAGAAATTCATGTACCGCTAAATTTAAGTGTCAGGAATGAAACAAATCAAGCCACAAAATTGTCAACAAATTCAGTTAACTTTGGAATATTGTCTGAAAGAAATTTTAACTGTAATAATTTAAGGAAGAACAGTAATTCTACACTACTGAATTTGTCTGCGCCTCATGTTGCTCAGGGACGCACCAGCGGAGTACAATTGTTTCCCTTACATGGAAATAATCCAATTCAGTCTAAAATTTTAAACCAAAATTACTCAGGTATATTTCAAAATAGTTTAGCATATAATGTTGATAACGTAAGTATGAAAAAGGGTAATCAATTTTCAAATTATTCAAATACTAGTATTCAGGATTTTTCGTCTAAAGAAGGAAGAGTGAAAAAAGCACGTCCAAAGAAGACACCTAAAAAGAGAAAATCAATTTTATCTTCTGAAAATGGCGATATTTCAGCTGAGAAAAAGCCTAGAGCGAAAAGAAAAACAACAAAAAGTAAAGAGAAAGGAAGAAATAATGAAAAAGATTTAAGAAAAAGTATAAAAGAAGGAACCGATGTTGAAATAAGCGAAAATATTGGCCAAAATCCGTTGACAGAAAATGTGAAACTAGTAGCAATGGTCGGAGATGGTAACTCATTAGTAACTGTAGATGGACAAAATATTGAAACTCTTAAACCGAATTGTGAGCAGAACTTGACAGACTTCGATATTGATCGAGAAATTATACTAGATGAGGACGAAATGAACAAAATATTGCAGGAAACAAATTTTGTTAAAAATGAAATTGATGCAGAATTTGAGTCAGAATTAAATATGAATATAGTTTTGGATGTAAACACGTTAAATGAGAAGAGTACTACAGAAGAAAAATGTGAGTTAACAACTTTATATACTGATAACAATAAATCTAAAATTCTTAAAGATAAGAGTGAAAATTGTCAAAATAATCGAAATTCAGAATATTCTGTCTCACCATCGATTATATATTGTAGCGATGATGAGAACGAGGAATTACCTTTACAAGAAATAGGTCTAAATAATAAGTTTCTGTTGCCATTAACCAATCTATCAGGCGAAAGGAATAACATAAAAAAGAGAAATAATTGTATCTCTAGTGTATCTAATCTGTTGAAAAATTCTAATGATAATGTTTCTTCTGTCAACGTTATTCAGGACTCAGAAGAAAGCAACACTAAGAAAACTGATCCTCCGAATAGGAATATCAGTGAAAGTAACAGGATCTCTTCTGATGCCATCCATGACGCCATTTCAGCCGGTTTTAAGGACACAGTTGCCTCTAGTTCAGGCAATGATAAATGTGTGAACAATATTGTTCTTGAAAGACCAATGGATTCGAATATTTCATCTATTTCGAAAGAATTACGCTGTATGGTCTCTAGTCCCTCATCCTCAAATTCAAGAAATTTACAGAATATGTACGCCCAAAAGTCTATGTCTAGCTCTTTGATGAATGGAGCGTCCAGCTCTCTGACTGCTTCCAACTCTTCGAATAAAACTACCAACAGAAATCCAGCAGCTTCCAGCTCTTTGAATAACACTACCAACAGAAATCCAGCTGCTTCCAGCTCTTTGAATAACACTACCAACAGAAATCCAGCTGCTTTCAACTCTTTAAATAACACTACCAACAGAAATCCAGCTGCTTCCAGCTCTTTGAATAACACTACCAACAGAAATCCAGCTGCTTCCAACTCTTTAAATAACACTACCAACAGAAATCCAGCTGCTGCCAGCTCTTTGAATAACACTACCAACAGAAATCCAGCTGCTTCCAGCTCTTTGAATAACACTACCAACAGAAATCCAGCTGCTTCCAGCTCTTTGAATAACACTACCAACAGAAATCCAGCTGCTTCCAACTCTTTGAATAACACTACCAACAGAAATTCAGCTGCTTCCAACTCTTTGAATGATATTTTCTCCAAAAATCTGTCAACATCAAGATCTTTGGAGAAAGATAATTCCATAATTGACAATTTACCCCGAAAGTTAAATGAAACTCCTCTACCTATGAAACTTACTTCTAGCAGCCCTTTGAAAGGTAATGAATACAGTGATCCCACCTCTTCCCTTCCCGATGCCCCAAATGGCTGGAACCCGTCTTCTTTGAATAATCTTTCGAGTGCAGAAAACAAAGGTGTCAAAGATCCTACCAATTTCTTGACGGACACTAATCTCCGGAATCCTAGAAGTATTATCCGTTATGCTCCGGCTGATTCAAAAGGATCAAATCATTCCACTTCCAGCGAGTTCAAAAATGTGAAGAATTTTGATTCCAGTGAGCCCTCTAGCTTAAAGAACATTTTCAAAAATCCTAATGCTATTTCTAATCAAGCTCCGAACTCTCGTATCTACGTTCCTCCCTCTATGTACTGTGCACCAAATAACATTCCTTTTGAATGTAATGCGCAAACAACTAGAGCAGAGGACGGAGTTTCTAGTAATTCAGCTTCTGCTTTGAATGGTAATCTTAAAGACACAATAGTTATTTGTAATTCGAAAGAAGTTGCGACTTCGACAATAATGAGCCTTGTTGACAATAAACCAAGTTTAGTATCCGACAATCAAAATAAGTCCCTGAGCGATTCTTCTAAAATAATATATAATGATGATACACTTTTAAGATCATCAACACAGAGCGAATCTGTATCATATAGCTTCAAGCGTAAAGGAGAGAAAAATATTTCAAGTTGTAAAACAGTCAAGAATAGAATTAAGAATAATTCAAAATCTGTCACATCGTCCAATGATGTTAACATGATGAAAAATGATGAACTACAAAAAAATATGTCAAATAAAACTGGAATAAATACGAAAGAAGAGAGACCCAGAAAATGTAATAAGAATAGTAAAAAATTTACAGCCAAACGTGTAATCGACAACTCTGGAAATATCGAATCAAATACTGAACACATTGAAAAATATAATATTTTGGAAAATAATACAACAGATGAAAGTTTAAAATTATCTTCAACTGACGATTCACTACAGCTACAGGAGAATAATACTGAAAACAAAATCTCGAATCCAGAAAAAACTATTAAACAGAATGAGCCAATAATGAATACAGAACAATTTTTAAACACATGTAATACAGAATTTATAAATACAACTGAGCAAAATGTTCAAAATGTCAACTTTTTAATACAAAATATTCGAACTCGAAGAGTGAAAAATAAAGGTGAGTATTTGCCAATAGAAGACTTTAGTGATCTATACGCTCAAAATATATTTACTTGGTGAAAATGTATTTTTATGAATATACACAAAGGTAGTAAGAGGATAATGTAGAAATAAAATAGTCAAAAAAATACTATGACATATATATATTCACAAATAAATACAATGTGCTGTGACAACATTTATATAAACTATAATGAAGCCATAGAACAAGGTGTAATCGAACACCTTAAAACCAACATAAAACCATCAATTAAACTAATTTGACAAAATACAACCAAATACCATTGTATAATACAATTATATAATATTTCTTATTATACTATAATATCAAGGAGTATAATAAAAAAATAAATATCACAATAATTCATTAAAATAAGTATCTAAATTTAAAAACTTTTCTTTTTTTTTAAAGAGGGATGCTAGTTTTTTTAAGAATTTTATATTATAATTCATTATGTTATACATTAAAAAATTAAATTTCACAAAGATATATTAATATTATATATTGACAAATCTATATTGTCATTGTTAATGACAAAAGTATATACTTTGTAAACAATATTGCGCTTTAATTTCAAATTAATTATTTAAGTATATTATAAAACACTGTGTTATTTTATTTATTATTAGTTCTAATGTAAGTTTTGACCCTCGATATTCAATTTTTTTATTTCATTAA
Organism: Aradus depressus; assembly: GCA_963662175.1. Lineage (NCBI taxonomy): Eukaryota > Metazoa > Arthropoda > Insecta > Hemiptera > Aradidae > Aradus > Aradus depressus. Next base: position 7,335,793 of record OY759222.1, read on the forward strand.
TTTAATTTTTCTTGTCCATAAAAGCAATGATCAATATATTTATAGAAATATCTATATGTATATATCAATATCAATTGAAATTATCAATAATTTTCTTTATTGTCTGACCAACACCATTAGATATTGTTATACATGGCAATATGTGTAGAGAAATCAAAATGTACTATTTTGAAATTTAAAAGTTCTTTCTCATTAATATTAATTTTATATGTCGGAGTGAAGAAACTGACTGATGCTTCATTGGGAATTTCTTTTGATATTGACCTAGTATCTGAAATTATTTATTCAATTTGAAAAAAATAAAAATAAAAAAAAGGTTGGATAACTCCATTTCAACCATCTGAGCTGAGAAATATACCATAATTTATTCGCATAAGCCATGTGTTTGTTTTTTTCACAATTTTGTTGCCAAGAATTTGGGGTGCGCGATTTTATTGGAACATTACCTTCGGCTCTCGATCTTCCTGTTTAATTTTAGCTCAATTTATTGAATGTTTATTAACTTACAATACTTTACATATTATTTTGTTATATATCCCTGGGGGGCTTCTAACACCCTCTATATGTTATAGTTATTATTTATATAAAAAAAATTATTTTATTAAATACAAAAATTAAAGCGTTTAAGGATGAAAATTAGTTGGGAATGTTCTTTTACTTATGGAAACGTGAATTTTTCGTAATCTTATAATTCTCTCATATATTACATTATTTCAGCATCACTTCTATCATTTATTTTTTGTCTTCTCAAAAATAACAATTATGATACTCCCAACATCAGTGTCTATAATGCATAACTTCTTTATGTTAACTATTCTTTCTATCAATCAGAATCTACATTTTATAGAACATATTTATTGAGTCGACTTCTACATTTAAAAACCAAGTCAAAACTTTAATATATAAGTCGAATGAATAAATATGTTCTATAAAAGGAACATTCTGATTGGCAGAAGAAATAGTTAACATAAAGAACACATGTATTAGAGATACTGATGTTGGGAGCTTGCCGAAACATTTGTAATTGATATTCTTTGTGAAGGCAAAAATAAGTGGGAGAAGTGATATTCTAATAATATATTATATGACGGGGTTAGAATCAAAATGGTCCAAGTGACATTTTCGAAAATAAAAGCAATGATCAATATATGATAATCGGGTACAACAATGATAGTTCTGTTCAGGAAAAAAAGTTGTACAAGTCCAGATCTAGTGGCATATCTAGTATTTTTATTCAATTTTATGGTTTGTTAACAGCAACTTTCACCATAAAAACAGAAGATAAAATATTTTCGGTTTCGATAAATTATAGATTTTTTAAATCAGTTAAGAACTTAATGCACACTTTCTTCAAAGTTTTAAAAATGTCACTTAGACCACTTTGATTCTAACCCCGTCATATGTGAATTAAGAATCTCCTTAGACAACCCAAAAAGTAATATTTTCAGATATTGGTAACTTCAGTTTCTGTGATTCACCAAGTTGTGATATGCGGGTTGTCATATATACGAGTGAAACCTGGGTCCTGACGAGGAGGAACGAAGTATTGTTAATAGTTAGGAGAGGAAGATATTAAGGAAGTTTTACGGCACTACTCCAGAGGGAGGTAGATGAAGGATACGGAGTACAATAGAGAGCTGAGGGACCTGCACAAGAGCCCGGACCTGGTGGTCGTCGTGAAAAAGAGGAAGACCTCGCTTATGTTGGGTATGAGAAAGTGGAGGCAGCAAACTAAGGACAGAGGAGAATGGCGGAGGTGACTTTTTTTTTTTTTGTTCAACAGTAAAAAATTAATTGCGTATCTCATGCGGAGGTGAGGCTCATGCGAATAAATGTTGTAGAAATATGTTAAATTAACCTATATCTGATCACAACTATACTCGATGTCCAGCAGTCAACATTTTTTTTTATCATGGAGGCCGACCCCAGCGCTACATTATCAAAAGTATCATTCTTCGTCCAAAGTCCTAGCTGATTGGTCCCGAAACATGACCAATGACATAAAACTAGGCCGTTTTTTATAAACACTACTAACTGAACTAACAAATTAAATCTAGTAGAAGTAAACTATACTGTCACAACTATCATATTTTTCAAGAAAGCGTTAAGCAGGTCTGTCTGCATTACAGTTTTCATTGACATCGTCATATTTCATCGTCATTTGAACATTATTTTCATATCTTTTTAGAATAAAATTTGTTTAAATAATAAAAAGAAAAATAATGCAGTAATTCATCAAAAAAAGCCATACAAATTATTATTTATTTTCTAATAAGATCGGAACCGTGTTACTTTAAACTCTCCTAAAACATTCCTCGAATGATACTCAATTTAGCAGAGTATGCCATTCAAAAAAAAAGATAAACTATGAAAATATCTCATGAGTGAGACACAAGTTATTATATGATCTACAATAATATGTTAGTTATTATGACTAATGCCCGGGCTTTTAACTATGTCATATCGCCTACTACCAGAGCGCTCTTTCGCTCTGGTGGACATGAGCCCGACTCTACTGTGATAGTCCTAAATGTTTATTCACCTAGGGTAAGGGGTCTTTAACGAGTACCTGACATCGTACAGGCTCGGGACAATCGCTTAACGTCCCATCCGAAGGACGGCGTGCTTAAGTTAATTTTACCTCCCAGATAAAATAAACTAAGGGCCTCGGCCGGGTTTCAAAACCGCGATCTTGAGCTCAGTGAGGAAGCACGCATACCACTGAGCTACCGGCGCCTTCTATAATAATTAGATATACTTATAAAAACCATTACACAACATTGAAAAAGGCTTCTAAAACTATATTGTCATTAGCTTCCTTAAAATAATTAAACCTGAGAGTATATATTATTTAAAAATTTATTTAGACTTAAAAAAAATCACACTACAAATACAAATATGATGACAGACATCAAACATAATTGATGGAAATTTGGGTTTTTATAAGATTGACTAACTTAAGGGAACAAAATTTATATATCAATATTGTCGTGGATAGTTAATGCATAAAATACAATAATGTCAATTAGAGATAATTAAGAATGAATGTTATTATTCCTAATATACAAACCTAATTTAATATAACAAAATCAGTCAGTATTGATGAATTCAAAGTAAATTATTGAAGATATTGATTATAATCGCAAAATCTCATATCGCAAATTGTTTATAAAAAATATAATAATAAAAAATAATTTTTAAAATAATATTATAAAATAATAATGTTTTATTATAAACATTATAAAATAATAATATTTCATATCATTCTATTTTGTATAACTAAGGGAGTAAAATAAATGTGAATATGTACTGAGGGAAGAGGGGGTTCTGTCGTGTAAATGAAAAACTCAGTATTTGGTCAACGTTTCAGAAACTATTTATTTCCTTCTTTAGGGTTTGTAATGACTTCAGTGGCTGTGTGTACTTACACCACCTCTACCAAACATATCCACTACATAAGTCCCTGAAGAAGGAAATAAATAGTTTCCCAAAACGTTGACCAAATATTGAGTTTTTTATTTACAATGTAAAGATACTGTCAACTTTCAATCAAAATGTGATTACATTTTGTTTTTACTAACTTAATTATCAAGGAGGCAGAGAAAACAAACAGTTTAGTCTATTAAAATACCGTTTAATATAAATGAAAATTCTATGTTTTGAATATTTCACATTAACTGATTCAGAATGTTACATGAGTAAGGACTCATTCAATGTTTCAAACAATAGACACTTTTTCCACTGTGTGTTTAGTATTTCAAACTTTTTTTTCTAAAATTTGGTAATCAAGCAGATTGTGTATAATTTTATGTATTAAAAACGATTATTAGACTTACTATACTAATAGAATATGGAATATACAATAAGATGAAAAGTATAATATTCACAATCCTAAAAAAAATAGTTATAACTACAATTTAAATAATATAGTTACACAAACTAAAACTAGGCCTTTAGTAACAATAAATGTATACAATGTAAAGGAGGAACGACCAATTGGAGATGAGATTTGGATATTTGAGGAGCAGCGTTTCACAAATTATTGTCACAATCATAAATCTGGGAATTAGAATCATATTTTACTTCTAAGGCTATACAAAGTATAGAAGAAGTTATGTAATCGATTAGAAATTCGATGCGAAATTTTTAATGGAAACCCGGCCATACATTGGAAATTTATAATAAATAAATAACAATTCGTTTTCTGAAATATAGTCGACAATTTTCTTCTGAAATACAATATTTTAAAAAAAATAAGTTTTTTTACCCACTAATAACATATATAATCATACTAGTGGTGTAGAATCACATTTTAAACTATATGAGTCCATAGACTGACATAGTTACTGTGACTCATGCCCGGGCTTTAACTATGAAATAAAATCGTCTACGACCAGACGAACTCTTTCTTTCATCCTGGTGTACATAGCCCGATTCTACAATGGGAGTCCTAAATATTTCCTACCTAGGTTTATTCACCCTAGAATAAGAGTTTTTAACAAGTACCTGACTTCGTTCATGCTCAGGATCATCGCTTAACGTCCCATCCAAAGGACAGCGTGCTCAAGGTTTTTTAACCTCAACATTTTAACTGGAAAAGTATATATAATGCTTTAACTAAATTGAATTTTAATTAATGAGCAAAAAATCCATAGGAAAATAATATATATTTTTTTCAATGTGACTCCTGTGGAAGGTTCATTTTGGTTCCTGGTTTACATTAATTAACAATAAAAAAAACATACTGGTCAGTCCTCAATTACTACATTATAACAATATATAATTTTATAATTAAATTACAACAAATAAATATAATAAAATCTTAAAAGCACAACAAGAATAACAATTTTATTTAAAAGTTAGAATTCATTAATTTTTTTTGTTCTTTTATTTCAATATTGATTTGTTTTTTCTCCTTTGCCAGTTACGCAACAAAGGAGTTGAAAATTACTAAAAATAAAATAAAACATTTTATATATCTGAGGTAGTTTACTTTTTAAAAGCTAAATTTTCCTCGTACTTTGAAAAATCCCAAAGAATGTTTGTTGTGTATCAAAGCGCCAACTCCAATGTAATTTTCTAGAAGGATTGGTCTGTGCTGCATTGACATTTCCAAATTTTCAATACGGATTTCTAAAACTTTCTTAAACTGTACAACAAAATCGTCCACATTGAAAATGCATCTTTCTTTAGTTTCGTCATCTGAAACAAAGACAAATTTATGTTAATTAAAATAGAAAACAGGGACAAAGAAATGCTGCAATGTATGTATCGACATAAAATGTTAGGTTAGGTTTTATGACTCATGCCCGGGCTTTAACTACGAGGTCATATCGCCTACTACCAGAGCGCTCTTTCGTCACTCTGGTGGACCTGAGCCCGACTCTACTGTGGGAGTCCTAAATTTTGCCTACCCTAAATTTTTATTCACCTAGGGCAGGGGTCTTTAACGAGTACCTGACATCGTAGTGGCTCGGGACCATCGCTTAACGTCCCATCCGAAGGACGGCGTGCTTAAGTTTATTTTACCTCCCAGATAAAATAAACTAAGGGCCTCGGTCGGGTTTCGAACCCACATTCTTGAGCTCAGAAGAAAAGCACGCATACCACTGAGCTACCGGCACCCTCATAAAATTGTATATTTAAATTAAAAACCTCATAGGCATGGCACCTATTAATTTTCCGCGAAATCGGTGAAGAGAACGTTGGGACCAGGGAAGAGGGGCTCGACTTAAATAATCTAATAATGCATGTATCGACACAAAATTTAGTATCAGGATTCTGAAGTCACTATGTAAGTCAAATATTAAGTTTTAGCACAAACGGTCGATTGTCTTTGGAGGGAGAGCGAAAATGTAATTGATTAATTCTTGCTGGGGAAGTACATAGCCGGTGATGCACCGACGATTTTTAACATATTGACATCTAAAAATGAAAGCCCAAAATCCAGTGCAACTAAGCTACTAAGCAACTGAAACTAAATGTATGTTTATTTATGTAGTTATTTTTGTGGTCCGCAAAAATAGCAAACAAGCATACATCACAAACATTTTAAGTTATTTGGCTTCACAATTGTTCATATTTTAATTAGTATTGCCTTTTCTTATATTTAAAAAACACTAATATATATATTTTATATTCGCTGAACGGATTTGCTTACAAAATGGTGTCTCAAGAGGACTACCTCAGCAACCAGATTAGGTCACATCGTCTACAACGAGACGCGTTATTTTAACGTTCTGGTAGACATGAGCCCGATTTGACTCTGGAAGTCCTAAATTTTGCCTACCCAGGTATTATTATGGTAGGGAGTCCTTCACAAATAACTGACATAACCGCAGGATGAGGAACGCCATTTAATGTGAAAAAATGAAAATAAATTTAATTATTCTGGGACGGAGGTCTCCTAAGAAGAAATACATACAGAGTAAAGAACAGGAACATTGAAATATAGTATCAGTATGACGTACATAGGAATAAATAAATAGATAAATAAATTAGTGCTACATTGGAGAAAAACTGGACAATTATAAATATAGATAAACAAAAGATTAACATAAAATTAACAGCTTCATTATGGTGAGAAAAATAATAATAATAAAAGTATTTATATAAATAAAAGAGAATATGTAAAAAAAAGAAAATTTATAAAAGATAAAAATAAATATATAATGAAAATCGACAGAGTAACCTACTGTGATGGTTGATTATAAAAGAGAAGGGAGGATGCCCAGCCAAGGTTTGAGATAAAATTAATTTTAGACAATAGGAGCTAGATAGAGAAGTGTGGGGAGAGAGAAGAAAAATTAAATAAAAAAAGTCAAAATAAAATTAGCTAAAATAAATAAATGCATGATAAAAATATATAAATGTGTAAAATGGACAAAAAAGGAATAATATTGATTATGATCGAATAATTTAGAAAATCTGATTTAAAAAATATAATAAAATAGAGGATATTAATCCGAAAGAAGGAATGTTCCATTTTTTTTGTTACTTTGGGTTCGAACCCACAATCTCAAGCAAGATAGGCAAGCACGCTAACTCTATGCTACAGGAGTCCCCCAGGGCTTATGTCATGAAAAATGTCTAGACAATTTTGTGCATTTGTTCATATTTTATTTAATAATGTTTTTTTCTTATGTTTAAACAAATTAATATATAATTTTTTAATAAATACCTTTATGCCAGAGCAATGGATGTGAAGTGAAGGTAGTAAAAGGTATGTCTTTTTCAAAAGGGTTCCATTTCTTCATGAAGGATAAAGGAAGACCGCGGCCCCACATCACTCGGATCCCGTTCACGTTTCGAGGCCTACCGTTAAATAAAACAATTAATTAATTTAAATTGATATACACTAGAGTCCCACTAATCCGGACACCGATTATCCGGTTAATCCGGACGGGATCTTAAAAAAATTAATTAAAATATAGTAAATTTAGGTGAGATAATAAGATAGCAGACGCAGTGCGCGAGCAATTACCAGTCTTGAGGCAAATTGATCGGGGTCATTTGTGCAGTTTTAGGGTACAATATGGCCTTAGCGGTGTGTTCTCGCAGGACAAAAATATAATAATTAATAAAGAAATAATAATATAGATTAATACAATATGTACGGGTTTATCAGTAATAAATTATTAATGTTCGTTACCTTGACAAGAGTCCAACGTTCCCTCCCTTCCCACTCTGTTGTAGCATTGCACTCCCGTCACTTCTCGGTCGCCTAATCGCTGCCGTTTAACCGTTTTTACTTACCCGGCTAACGAAGTATAGGGGAAGGTATGTAATCGATTACAAATTCAGAAAGGTAAAATGAAAAATAAGCGGCTGGCCGGGAGCAAGCGACAACATGGCAAATCACCCCTAACGTGGACATGATTCACCGGTCTCGTGTCTCTCCGGTAGTCGTTCTGTCAAGTAAACCAACCAAAGGCCAAGAGCATTGAGGAAGAGTAATTTTAAAGAGAAGAATATCTTTATTCTGAACAATGTTTATACCTGGCTTCGAAGGTGTTGGTACGCAAGCTGCCGCTGGTTGTACAAGAGGGCATACCTGCTAAACGCTCCTGAATTGGACGAACCAAGCATCCTTTGACCATGCTTGAAACACCAGTCGCCAAACCATCAATATGTCTGATATTAACATAAACAATTATCAGAAAAAAAATTGTTAACAAAAGCCTAAAAGAGAAAAAATACAAATATAAATAACTTACGGTATGAGAGAACTGGGAGGATAAGCAAGCTCACCAACAATAATTGTATCAACAATTTCCAACGGTACTTTTCTGTGATCAATTTGTTTTAAGGCAATAAAATCGTATTTAATTGTTAATAAATGTTTATTGGTCAAAACTACGAGTCTTTCTTTTTCACTGTCCCAAAGACTTATCCTTAAAAAAAATAAAAAGTTTTATTATATCAACAGGAAGTTTTTAAAAAGATTTATAGCAATAAAAAGTGCTACTTTTTAAAAAAAAATCATTTGAAAAGTTCTCTAAGCTCAGGTATAATGATTTTCGGAAATAAAACACATATCCCTTAAGTGTGTGAAACATATCCCTTGTGTGTGTGAAACTGATGATTTTTGTCAAGTTCCTAAGTTAGATAAAATCATATATTATTCCTTAAGTTGACTTTTTCATATCTTCCTGAGTTGTTTTTGTTCTGTTTACAATACAATATTTCGAGACGATTCCCTTTTCCAACTATAATTTCATCTCTGGAAGAATGCCTCATAAATTAAACCTACAAACATCCCAGAGACGGCTAAGAAACAAAACTCAACGATGTCGGTTCTGAGTCTAATGTATCAACTCTCTAACGTGTGGGCATTGAGCACACTCGAGTATCATATAAGTAGAGTAGTAATAGAGCCATTATCCAACCAAATGTTCTAGTTGAAATGTCTATCATGGTAACATATGTCAGAAAAAATAACTCTATTGGACAAAGATTGAGTCATGACAGGCTATTCTAATAAAACGACTATACACACAACTACTTGACAATATATATTTACACTAAAGTTTCGCCTTTTTCACAAAATAGATTTGAAATCCGAATTCTTAAATTAAATCATGCTCCAAATTATTTTATTTTTAAAACCGATACAGAACAAATCCTGTAAATGCTAAAACATTATTCGTTTTACTTGTCTAACAATAAAATAAAAAATAAACTTCATATGAGTTTTACTATAGGATTGTCGTTTTAATCGAATACAATCAAAAAATTAAAGTAGTTTTTCGGGGCCATTGATTTATGTCCAAAAAATCAGTTATTTTGTGAAATCTATTCTTTAAAATTTTTCAAATTGGAGTTTCATTTATCATAGAATAAACATTATTTACTTATAGAATAACTCTTTCAGATTAATATCCACCAAAATGTGGTATTTACTTATTTTTATTATATGGGGTAAAAAAAAAAAACCTACTCAGTAAGCAGCCAGGAACCAACAACTTCTTCCTCTTCATCAGTAATAAATTCTTTTTTGCATTCATCAACAGCATTTGCAATTAGACCATTTCTAAAACAAAAATAATCTTTGGCCTGTTCACCAGACCATGGTACTAAAGCTAAAGAATTGGGTCTTTCTACAACAGTAAAAAACAGCAACAAAACATTAATAGTATAATAGATGTAATCAATGTCAAGCAGTAAAAATAGCAGAGATTGAACTTTTAAGTTGTAACCTTTTTTAGGAAGTGGAGTTTCGCTGGGTTGAAGATTGCCATTCAAGAGTGGATCTTGTTCCGTAGTGCCGTTCATAATGTTTTGGTTCTTATTCAATTTACTGCCATCTGATTGTATCTGAAGAGTGGCACCGTCAAATGATCTCTCTGGTCCGTCTTCCAAGGTCAGGCGAACCTCTTCATCTTTCATAATGTTACTACAAACAGGCCAACTTGAAACCGATCGATCAATATGAATTCAACAGGAACAGGTTAGGTTTCAACCTTATTCAAAACTTAAAATAATCTACTTGCAACATGTGTATATATTATTAATTTCATATTTTTCTGATAATATTATTAAAGATACTTCTTATTAATACTTTTTTAAATAAATATAATGAACATTTTCAATTCATGGGGCCCCCTCTAAATCGTTACTTGTTGACCACAACTCATATAGAATTTTTTTATTGAATTATCCCTAATCTTTTTAGGTGTGTAGAAATTCGAAATATCTGTCTAGTTGTACGCCTGAATATAACAACTCGGTTTCCACTGAACGTATTACTTATAAACCCATCAAACAAATTTAGTCTCAAAATGGTGAAAACGTTACACTCAAGAAGAACGTTACGCACAACCTTAGGAGTTTTATCTCGTAAGTGTATTCATCTTGATTGTAACTCATGCCTCAATCGCCTACTACCAGATGCGCTGTTTTCGATATGTTGTACATGAACCCGACTCGACTGTGGGTGTCCTAAATTTTGGCTACGCAGGTATTATTAGAATAAATGTCTTTAAATCAGTACCTTAAGCCATTCAACGTCCCCTCCGAAGGACGATGTGCTAAATGTTTTTTCCCTCCCAGATAAACTACCAAAGGGCCTCGGCTGGGTTCGAGACAAGCTATCTCTATGCTACCAGGGTCACTTATAATCTTCATGGTTTTACCATAAAAAACATCTACATACATAGTTCAACAAATGACAACACTGGTTATGGGCCCTCTACACTATGGGCCAGGCCTTGGCCCAATCCTGCTGGGCCACTGTGTAGAGAGGGATTGGCTTGTGTTGGTCATGTTGGGCCAGGGTATTGGCTTGGGTTGGTGAGCGTTGGCTTTGGGAGCGGTTTTTCAACACACATCAAAGGAGGCCAACATGCGTGAACCAAGTGTGCAGTAGATAAGAGACGCATCACACACTTGTCCAACATTGGCTGCTTGTTGCTTGCCAGTAGTGCCTTGTTTATTCCTTTTATCCTATATTTTATATTATTTTACTAAACTACATTACTATTATTAAACTACAAATACAGAATGTCTACATGGACGAATGAGGAATGTTTTAAATTTTTGGAGCTATACCAAAATGAACCTGCAATTTGGAATCCAAAAAACCCTTTTCATAAAAATAAAAATATGGTAAGTGCCTGGGGTGATTTATTACTTAAATTATTACTTATGTCCTACTAGGTTAGGTTAACCTAACCTAAGTAGTTCAACTGTTAACTGAGTCATAAGGGCAACTGAGTGCTGGTCCAAGGTTTGGCCATGATACTGGGCCAATGGCTGGCCCAGTATGTGGAGCCAAGGTCCCGGCCAGCGCCGCCATTACGCCAATATTGGTGACCAATGCATTGGTCTACCTTGGCCCATAGTGTAGAGGGGCTATTACAACAGGAAGTTCACTTAAATTTGGCTTTATCTTCCGTTATAGTTCTTTTAAAATTTTCCTTCCCTACTACCTAAGGATTACAAAATACTGAACAAATTATTGTTGTCAGTAAATCATTTAAAATGGCCCGGTATAACTTCCATTTTGTAATTACAATATTTGAACTTATCCTTGTTTATTTCATAATCGTTTTATTTATTGGGTTTTGATCTGTTTATTTGTTGACATTTAATCAAATTATGTATTTTTAATTGTTTTGTGTTTAAAAGTGGGTTTCATAATGTATAAAAACAATTTCTTTTTTGTCGTTATTCATGTAAAAGATTGTTTTAGATCAAGTTATCACAGTATATAGAACTGTTTTCGACTCATCTTCAATCCAGACTAGTTTTTCCTCCTTTTATTTGTATTCAATTAATTGTTTTCAAATTTCATTTCAAGCCTTCAAAACATTATCCAACCCCTCGACACTCTCCTCACACAACTTTTACAAATGACACAATTTTTCACACAAAATGTCAAAATTTAAGTTAAAAAAAAAGTACGGAATAAATATTTGTATATATATATATCCGGCTCGAGCTGCCATGAACGTTTTCAAAAAAAACATGGGTTCAGGAACCTAGTGCTATAAATTTAGAACCGGTTAAAGTACTTCTGCCTATATTTTTTGTTTATGTGGATCCAAAACATAACGAAAAAATCTTCGACACCCGGACTTTACTGTACTCAAAAGTAACCATTGAAGAACCCTTCAGAAAGCACTCAGTCGTACAGTGCAAGGGTTGTCAAGGTTACGGGCACGCGCATTCATACAGATTAATGCACAAATGCGTGTGCTGCGGCCAGGAACATGTTTCTGATACCTGTCAGAAGCTTCGGACTGCCCCCGCTACATGTGCAAACTTCAATGGTTCACATCCTGCGAAGTACAAAGGGTGCGCCAAATATCAAAAATTGCATTTTCAAAGGGGAACGACTGCCGACAGCAGAGGTGACAAGAAGCAAATGCATGTTGCACAGACCAATTACGCTTCAACGGCAGCAAGATCCGCACACCCAGCTCAGGAAGTAAACTAAAAAAAAACTCCTACACTGCCAACCTTGCCGCAGCTAAGAAGGAACTTCTCCAACTACGCAGAGGCAGGAGGTCTTCAGAGAGGCTCACCTGGGACGTCCAACCAATACCCAGCATACAGCCCTCCGACTGGCGTGGGGGTGGAAGGGCCCCAGGGGTCTCCTCCCAGTCAAGGTATCCCTCCAAGCTTTTCAAATTTCATTTCAAGCCTTCAAAACACTATCCAACCCCTCGTCACTCTCCTCACACAGCTTTCACAAATGACACAACTTTTCACACATGTCAAAATTGAAGTTAAATTGGTGCTTAAAGTTTATAACCAAACTTATTTAGTTAATATAATATATTGTGTAGTTTTATTACTAAGTGTACGCATTTTTTTCTTTTTGTACTTAGTTATACTGTCATATAGCCCTCACTTCTTGTAGATAATATGTATTATACTATAAACCCCTTTCTTTATCATTATATTTTATTAGATTATTGACAATTCAAATATTCGTAAATGTTATGTTAATGTAGAACTTCCTTAGGGGTCAGGAGGTCGACGAAGTTGGATGTCACTTATGAAATTAGTACTGACGACGGCGTAAGCCGAAACCGGTGCACTTTATGTATACTTTTTATGGAATTGAACAATATAAATGCTAAACAGGTGGTTTCTTTTTATTTATTTTATCTGTAACTCTTGATCATTTTTCCAATATTTATCGTTGCATTTTCCTGTACTTGACTGATTTAGTCCACTTCATCTAATGTGCTTCCATCAACTTTTCTTTTTCTAAGCTTGCCGATAATTCATACTTTTCAGGAGTTCAATACAAGGAATGAAATAAAACAATAATTTTATTTCAATAAATAACTTTTATTTATATATATACAATCTACAATTGTGTACTACAGAAGCTTCCGTTGAAGTCGCTCCATTTCAACTCTGAACGCTAGTATAAGAAGGTTTATATTTCTCTTGTACCATTCAAAGTTGTACCAAATATGGTTTTTCCAATATTTATCCAAAAATGATTTATAAAATACGGATATTTCATCGGCAGTGATTCCTTTTGCATCCTTTCTTTCTGTAGGCTTACCAGAATGTAACGACTCAATAAACTGCTTCCTTTCCTGAAAATTAAAAAAAAAAAAGTAAATTAATTTTAAAATGGTTAGCATATATAAATATAAGTCTATGATTCATTGGTCAGTTGGATTTGATAGATTTTAATCTAGGATGGATGTAGATATCTAAGGTTTCTTTGTTAGTATCATGCCTTAACTCTGCGATTTGACGAGGTCATATCCCCACTACTACCTGAGAGCTCTGTCGTCGTTATGGCGGACATGAGAACACCGTCCTTCGAATGGGACGTTAAGTGATGGCCCCGAGCCTGTACGATGTCAGGTACTCGTTAAAGACTCCTCTGCCCTAGTTGAACAAACGTGGGTAGGTAGTTGAGTTATTAAATTGAAGACTCCCACAGTAGAGTTGGGCTCATGTGTACCAGAGCGATGAAAGAGTGCTCTGGTAGTAGGCGATATGACCTTGTAGTTAATTATAACATGACAACAATAAAAAATAAACAAAATGAAGTTTCAATTAAAATTAAAGAATAGATCAAAATATGAAATAAATACGTAAGAAATAGTTATGACTCATGCCCGGACTTTACGAGGTATATCTGCCTGACAATGCAGACGCACAGGAAGCAGCCGCGAAGGACGAAATAAAAAAATGCACTGCAAGAGTGTCCAGGCCAGGTGGGAAGCTGCGCGTGAAGGCCGAACTACCTTCCAATAATTTCCTGATACCAGAAAGCGATTGGAAGCAGACTTCATTGACGCCAACAACCTGATGTTCTAAATACTTAGTGGCCATGGGCAGTTTAAGGCCAAACTCCATTATTTTATGGTGCAAGATAGCCCGCTCTGAGAATATGGACAGGATGAAAGAGCGGAACATATCATCCTCCATTGCCCAAAATACGATTATGCAAGATACAGCCTCATGAGAGCGTTCGGGCAATATTTCGTTGCCACTGAGACATTAAGAACATATGGCGGTGCAGGAATAAACCCTATGTACGAAATCAAGATCAGTCCAATGGCGTGATGGGGAATACTCATAGGAACGACTAAAAAAAAAAATGATGACTAAGTGTATTGAAGTTACTGACATTCCGGACATAATAACAGAGTAGAATTAAATGTTATGAGTTGTAAAAGTTAACCTTGATGAATTTAGTATTGTGATGCTTCCAGAACTCTTCGTGCCAGTTCTGTACTTGTTCCCGCTGGAGTCTGAAGTCCCGTTCGAGCGCTGTCTCATTGTGAGGGATGTGGAATGTTATCGGCCGTATGTTGGAGACTGGGTTCGGCTGTCCGATAACATCCCCGCGGATCACCACATCTGTCGAACGGACTATTTTACTTGAAGATCTCAAAGTTTTTATCTGCAACAAATAATAATTCAATAATTAAATATTCGATTAAAAATAAAAAATAAAAAACCGACACAAAAAAACTCATTTAGTTCATTCATTTTTTTAAATTGAAACCTTGATAGGAAGGACTTTAGACGGCATACCCGATTTCCACCAAACATGGCTAAGAAACATCTCGCAAATACCAGCTCTTGAAACAAAAAATACCGCTTTGAAATCGGTTCAGCCGTCTTGGAGCTACGATGCCACAGACACAACAGACAAAGGCTTCAAACTTATAACATCCCTTCTCTAGCGTCGGGGGTTAAAAACAAATTTTTCGGCCCTTCCATC
Organism: Aradus depressus; assembly: GCA_963662175.1. Classification (NCBI taxonomy): domain Eukaryota; kingdom Metazoa; phylum Arthropoda; class Insecta; order Hemiptera; family Aradidae; genus Aradus; species Aradus depressus. The sequence goes on from OY759222.1 coordinate 7,351,001, forward strand.
CAATTATACTTTTAAAAACAAAAATTATATAAATTTGTACAGAAGAGTTTAAAATTGTTGTTTATTCAATCGTTTAGAAGAAATATAATTGCTATTATTAAAGAAAAAGAGTGGATCTAATTGGAAGTTTTAGCTTAGTATCAAACTTCTAACTTGCAAGTTGAGAAACTGCGGCAGTAAAAGTACGTTACTATTAATATTTGACAACGACTACAATACATGAAGATATGTTTGAGGGCGCCGGTAGCGTGTCTGCTCACTCAACTCAACATCGCATGTGCGAACCGGGCCGGAGCCCTTAGGTTCTTTTTTTATCTGGGAGGTGAAAAACCCTTGAGCAGGCCGTTTTTCGGATGGGACGTTAAGAAGTATGATGTGCTCATTACTCTTAGGTAATAAAACTGGGTAGTCAAAATCCCAGAGTAGTGTTGGGCTCATGTCCACCAGAGCGACGAAAGAGTGTAGTGACCTCGTAGTTAAAGCCCGGGCATGAGTCAAAATAACTAAGGAAATCCATTGTTCATCATTTGAGGCGCTAAATATAACTTTTTTTTCTCTCAAATCTGAGAACATTCAATTTGTAATTTAATAAGACATTTTTTATAAGAATCAATTTTTTCGACAAGACTGTTTTCGCTCCTACGTTGAATCTATAAAGGTCTCTACGATGAACATGACTGGAGAAGAACAAATCAGGAGCTATATGCTTTGTTGCAAGAACCGGGCGTAGTAAGTTTTGTAAGACTTCAGACTAAGATGGGCAGGACACTTGGCAAGAATGGGAGACCATGATGTGCCAAAGATAACATTACTGGTGGAAATGGATGGGACCAGACGTGTTGGGAGGCCGAAGCTACGTTGGAAGGATGGTGTTGCGCATTATGCGAGGATCCTACTTGGAGTCAGGAACTGGGGGGCAACTACACAGGACCGAGACGACTGGCGAAGGTTGATCCAGGAGGCCTTGACTCAGAGATGAGTTGTTGCGCCGATGATGATAACTTTTTCGCGCCAATCAAGTAAAAGTAGCAAAACAAATGTGTTTCGAAACATTTCAGGATGGTTTTCGGCGAATATCGATCTTCGCAACAAAGTATTCCACATAAAAAGTCTTTTAGCTTTCTCTAAAATTTCTAATCGCAGAGATTTACAATACTGTCATAAAAAGAATAGTATCTTATCAAATGTACTTAGGCCCTGAAGTAAAGTAGTCTCAATTTTCGTCCAAATTGTGAAAATACACTGAAAACACGAACTCAGATTTCCGCACGATTACAATACTAAGTTCTATGAAAATAAAAAAATGTAGTAATTATATTGCCACGTTTCTTCCCGTATACTCTTCACATCACACATTTGGTTAATCTTAATTTGGTATTTCTAGCTTCTATTCACTTAAAAATATATATATATAAACTTATACAAGAATCTGAATTTATTAAAACACTTCCTTCATTGGATATAAGACAAGGAAAAATATTTATATACTTACATTAATGGATGGTGTTTTAATTAGATTTTTCACTTTAATAAAAAATGACATATTTTTCCGAAAGAAGTTTTTCTCGGTTACTTCATATCACGACAATAAATCGAACTGTGGATGAAAAAAAAAACATCAAATAGAAGTTATTTGAAGTTATTTTTAATCGTGAAAAAAATACAGAAGTAACAAGGAATTAACCTCTCCCAATTAAATTCGATAGTTAATGTCTGCATCGATTTTAATATTTGAACTGACAATTTTAATAAGGAAAATTATCAGTTTAAATTTCGGAAAATTGAAAAAAAAACAGGCAAATTTAATTTATATATTTTTTTTTCATAAGGTATAATAATGGTAAAAAAATTGAAAACATCTAAAAATTGTTCTACTTATAAGTAGACCAATGGTTCTACGGATATAAAAATATTTCACACTGCAAAATACTATGCCAATCATTATATAAGAGGAATAGTGTAATGTAAAAGAATGTATTGAAAGTATATCTGATTAAAGCTGAGTCCTAATCATTGCTATCGATATAGTATTATTTCCCACCGTTAGATGTCAGCAGGAGTCGATGCCGGCTTCTTGAGAGCAGTACTATGATTAACCACTAGATGCCAGCATACGTCAAGTTAAATCACTATTGTGTAAAGCTTTGACTATAAAATCGAAAATATGTAAACAATTTTATTAGTTCATTCCTTCCTTCTTCAAATAACTCTTTTATATGAAAAGTTTATTTTTGACCATCTTCCCTTTTTTTTAATATTTAACTTTTTTTATAATTAAAAACCATCTAATTAGCAGGAGCACAAATAATAAATATTTCATCTGAGATATTAGTAGTTCTACTATTAATATCGTTTTGTGTTTGCAGATTACCCAGCTGGGACTTTCTGAACGTGTGAACGTCTTTTCGCAAAATGCAGCCCATCCGTTTTTACGTTGTGGATTCATTAAGGTAATTATTTTCCGGGCAATCATTCAATTGTATAAGTTGTTTCGTTTCATAAAACGTTCTTAATTGTATACAATGTAAAATTATGCTATTAAAAAAAATGTTAATAGTAATATATATTTCATATTAAATATATTTGGTCAATAAATTACTTTATTATTTCCAATGCCTTTTTTAATGAACCTTTATTGCAGAATCAACAAGTTGATGGTTAAAAAATTTTTTATTATTTTATAAAAATAAATAACGAAATGTGGGTATACAATTGCCTTGCCAATCATTATTAATTAGACTTGCTTCGAAATCGCTCGTTCAATAGTTACAATACACAATATTATAAAGAATTTAATTTCCTACAATTTTTGTTTAGAATGTTTTTCTATAAAATGTACGGAAAACGTTATTTTTGGACAGGAGAAATAGTTCCAGTTTTGTATAATTGGAGAATTTTTCCCTCCAATATATTCCAACTTCTTGGGCTTGACAATTGCTGACATCTAGCGATGGAATATAGTACTTCTTACTATAACGGGCTGCTCCCGACTTGTGCTGGCACCTACTGGTAAGAAATGATACTTCTTAAAAATTGGAGGTGCTGGCATCTGGCGGAACATAGATGGAACCACTTCATGGTTTTCTTCTGTTCAACTCAACATGCTATATGGCAGTAAGTTGCGACTATTTGTTAACTAAAAATACAAACTTCAGCTCATCTCGTTTTTGCTGGGATTTTTCTTTTTCAGTTATGCCTCATTAGGTATGTTCATCAGGGCAGAAAGGAATAAATAAATAATACATAATACTACATTTCTGACCAAATACAATTTATTTCGTAACAATAATTACAATAGAATAAATATAAGTTTTTTTGTAGTTAAAAATAAACATTTACATATTTGGCAAGAAAATGAAAAGAAAAAGCTACGTTAAATAGATGCAACAATAATAAACAAAAGCTATATAATAACTAAAAGTAAGAAGCAGTTACACAAAAAAATATTAAAATTGCTCAAATTATTGATAAATGGATGCTCAACACTGGATTGTAAATATATATAAATTAAAAAACAATGGAAATAAAATATTAAGGCAGTGACGCACAAAAAATGTGACAAGATGTCAATAATTCAATGTCTTTAAGTTTAGTTCGTAAGGCGAACATTCCTCCTAGAAGGAAGAGTGAACTGTCTACACTCAAAACATTGGTTTGTTCCGTCCCAAAGAGAAAGAAAACAATGTTTTTAGAACAGACTAATGAATGCCATCCTCTAGAATAATGAATTTTCAACTTACTAACTACAAGTCATAATTTAATTCTTAAATAATTGAAATAAAATGTTACTAAATGAAACAATAGTTGCCATATCTCCAGTCATTTCCTAAACAATAATATAAATAAATAATAAAAAAAATAGTTGGCACAAAATAAATATAAAATAATAATAATAATTGAGGAGTTGATAAAGTGAGCCGAAAAAATGATAGCAAAAAAACAATTTTACTGTGATGTAAAATAAAATAAAAAATTGATATCTTAAAAAATATAATACATTTAAGTAATTATAATTATGTGTACATAATAGTAATAATTGAAATGCAAAATAGAATGTAAAATTATATAAAATTGTCATTTGTATATAAATTTTTTATAATAAATACAATGAACTAAAATGAAATAATAAAGTTTTGACGTGGTATCTATACAAAAAATTCGTCCGTTCCGTTTTTGATATTTCATACGTACATTCCACATATAAATTGGATATATGTATATATATATATTTAGTATATAACATGTATATAAAAACAGGCACAGTTTTGCAATGAATATAATTATCTACCTACATTTAAATTATTTGCTATTTCTACAAAATCCTTCGGATTGATATAAATAAAATTGTTTTTTTTATTTTCTAGAGAACATTTAAATAACAAAAAAACTATAGCTTAGTTATCGAATGTCGAACTATCGAATGTGTTCCTTAGAAAAAACAGTTCTTGAGCCAATTGTATAGATAATATGATCAACTAATTATATTTTTGTCGGTTGCTATGGTCAGATGCAACTTATAGAATGTCAGTCAGTTTCCATTTGATCTAGGGGTTCTCCATAAATGATACTTCTGCAGAGATATTGTGAAACACTTAATAAAAATATAGAAAAAAACGTAAAAAAAGTATTGTCTATTTCACAAAATATATACAATAATCGGGATTACTTTCGATTTGATGTCATCTTCAGCCACGACATAAAAATACTCCTAGGATTTGTTAAGTCGTGACTGATGATGGTAGCAATACTGTAAATACTCCCATATGTTGTATATATATTCTGGAAGACAATATTTTGAAAAAAACTTACGTATTTTCTTTTTTTCCTCTGTAAATGTTTGAACGGGTATCACGAAACTTAATATTATATCAATTGAAAACTTTAATGCAGTAGTATTGTATACTTTATCAGTAAAAAACAAAGTTTAGAAGTACACATAGAATGGAATTCAATATGTTTTCTTTAACAAAACAATAGATATACTCCACTTGAATTTAAAATTTTGTAATTTAAATATTGACGAACATATTCTTTTAAATTTGCCCCGTTAATAAATCGATGATTTATTATAAATCACAATGAAACTTAAGACTGTTTCCTTCTATTGACTTACGTTGATGTCTATAATTTAAAGAATCTGCACAATACGAGCATCGTCAGAAACTGTGCAAGAGATGTGGCGAAGAGAACAATACGAAAGACTCCGCTCCATTATCAAGTCGGTGAAAAACTGTTGAGAACAAGATGTTATACTGGTTCGGGTCTGCCATAACGGAACCTAGGCAGGCTATGGAGAGAACCTGCGGCAGGGACCAACACACAGGGGACTACAGAACCTGCGGCAGGGACCAACACACAGGAGACTAGAGAATCTGCGGCAGGGACCAACACACAGGAGACTAGAGTACCTGCGGCAGGGACCAACACACAGGACACTAGAGAATCTGCGGCAGGGACCAACACACAGGAGACTACAGAACCTGCGGCAGGGACCAACACACAGGAGCCTAGAGAACCTGCGGCAGGGACCAACACACAGGACACTAGAGAACCTGCGGCAGGGACCAACACACAGGGGACTACAGAACCTGCGGCAGGGACCAACACACAGGAGACTAGAGAATCTGCGGCAGGGACCAACACACAGGAGACTAGAGAATCTGCGGCAGGGACCAACACACAGGACACTAGAGAATCTGCGGCAGGGACCAACACACAGGAGACTACAGAACCTGCGGCAGGGAGCAACACACAGGAGACTAGAGAACCTGCGGCAGGGACCAACACACAGGACACTAGAGAATCTGCGGCAGGGAGCAACACACAGGACACTAGAGAACCTGCGGCAGGGACCAACACACAGGTTACTAGGGAACCTGCTGCAGGGACCAACACACAGGAAACTAGAGAACCTGCTTTATTAACTTATGTAAAAACGGAAGGTAGGTCGTTGAGGATAGATATCGATAGAATGAAATCAGATCGAGATTTAGCCGGAGGATTTTTGCAGGAAATTAGTCATTTTAAAATTATATCATTGCATTGGTAAGGAGGAGGTCGGAGCGCGCCCCACCCCTCCAGCTTGTTGTTACCTCTCGCCTCTTTCGCTACTAAAAAATGTTATTAATCTCTGTTATTTTCAACTTCAGCGCAAAAATAAAACATGTTTAAAATGAAAATGACTAACATTCACTAACTTTTTCAGTCTTCAAATAAACTACTTTTCTAACCAGAAATCATATTTATCCTAAATGTTATTCCTGAATATGTTGACATTTTCTGAAAGAAACAGGAAAGCTAGACAACCATTCCTTGAGACTTATTTATAAAGACTGTTGAAACACTCAACGTTAGAATTTCCAAAATTCGTCAATCAAATCACATCTCAGCGACTAAAATCTTGTTCGGCAATTATCCAATATTTGCCAATTTGCACACCAAATTACTTCTACAGTTGAAAATATAATATATGATAATCAGCCTAAAGGGCAAATTACCAGCTGGGCGGAAAGGGACAGGACCTTGAACCCTTGCGTTACTAGTCAGTACGTATATCTTGTTTCATAGTTGCCAGCTCGACTATAGTATACATTCTTAAAGGAAATATCAAAATTTTCGTGTTATTTTCATTTTTTTTTTTGAACATAGATCATTATATAAACTTAGGTAAATATAATAATTGAAATTATATATAATGCTTTTGTAGCATGTATAATAAATCTTTCGACAAGATTGTAGTGCTTCTAAGGATATAACATTTTTTAATTATGAAATTTAAAAAATACAAATGTCGTTCTAATTAGTAGTCTTAGAAAAAAAAAAAAAAAAAAATTATCGACCGACCTTTATCGTATATTTACTAATAAATAATTTTGTACACAAAATTACTAATAAAATAATATATAAATATATGTTTATAATAATTATAATTTTCATTATTTTACAGCTCTGTGATACATACAAATACATTATATATATATTATATGTAATTCAATTCAGGCAGGGCAGTGTGAGCGTTTCAAAATCACTTCAAGTAAGTTTACAAATATTCATTTGTTACCAAATTTCATCAGTCCAATTATAATCCTCATATTTAAATAAAAATTAGCGCACAGAATATATGTACATATGTATATATATATTTTTCATTTCTCCTTCGTGTTCGTATAACGTAGTTTAGCCGCCCTCTTTGCCCATTTATTTTATTCAATTTGTTTTCTCTATTTTTCAAAATGACCTTCCATAGTAGAAGCGTTGTTGTTGTTGTTCCGTCACTTTGCGCACATCATGTTGCGCAGTCTTCTACAAAATTGTACACCTTAACTTCTTTCTTTTACTCTTATCTTTACCTTTTCCATTACTCATTTTATTATCTTCCATTTTTCTTGAGCGGATTTCTCGCATCAAATCGAAAAAAACCTGCACAAAAAAAAAATTATTAAAATATATATTAAAAAAGTCGTCGATGGATCACCGGCTATGTACTTCCCCACCAAAAATTAATCAGTTACGTTTTCGCTCTCCTTCCAAAGCCAATCGAACGTTTGGGCTGAAACCCAATATTTGACTTACATAGTGGCTTCTGAATCATCATACTAAATTTTGTGACGATACATCCATTACATCGGCAATTATTACTGTATTTGAGTGGCTTCTGAATCATCATACTAAATTTTGTGACGATACATCCATTACATCGGCAATTATTACTGTATTTGAGTTGAGCCCCTCTTCTCTATTATTTAAAAAATTATTTTCAATATTTTGTGCAATAATTATAAATAATTTTTCTTAATGGAGATATAAAACATTGTGGAGGGCGCTGGTACCTCAATGGTATGCGTGCTTGTTTATACAGCTCAAGATCGCGGGTTCGAAACCCAGCTGTCGCCGTTAGTTTATTTTAACTCGGAGGTAAAACACAACTTAAGATATAAAACCTTCACCATGCCGTCCTTCGATGTAAGGTACAAGGTACTCGTTAAAGAGCCCTACCCTAGGTGACTAAAAATTTAGGACTCTCATAGTAGAGTCGGGATGAGCGCTCTGGTAGTAGGCGATATGACCTTGTAGTTAAACACCCGGGCATGAGTCATAATAACTAACTAAAGCATTGTATAATATAAAAAAAAACATGAGTAAATGTGATAAGAAAAGTTTTAGAATATCTCTTACCTTATCTACGTTCTCTCTTGTCTTGGCTGATGTCTCAACGTAAGGAACCTGGACATACAAGAAAATGATTAAGATAGAAGAAGAAAATATACAGAGAAAAACAAGAAGTAGTGGAGAATCCTCCCCAGTTCGTTGCGCCAGCCAACCTCGCCTATCATTGGCATCTCATAAAATTTCACAAGTGGCATCCTTATAGGCCCGGATAAGAGCACACAGTCCATGCGGAACAATAATCAGCTCAACGGCAATCAGCTGAACAATAAGATAAGAAGGTTAACTTTTGTAACGTGAATTATTGGCGCAAACATCTTAAAAGTGTAAATAACTCCTTTAACCTAGCGGAAATGTAGCTTATATAATAACAAAAATAAAAATGGCGGCGTCTTAGCGTTGTATTATTTCCTCAGCTATACGATGTATAGGGGAAGTTATGTAATCAAAAATTCAATGCGGAGTTTTCGATGGAATTTCATGTTTTCTAAGCTTGATTCCAAATATGAAAAAAAAAAGTCTGTCTGTCTGTGAACATGATAGCTCCCAATAGAATGTACCGAGACGAAATATTATATGTGAATCCAGAACCCTCTGACAACAACACCTATTGATTTTCAGCCAAATCGACCGAAGAAAATGGGGGGACTAGGGAGGAGGCTTAATATAAAAACTTCAATAACTGCCGATATAATGAATGTATCGATACACAATTTTATATGTGATTTCAAAACCGCATATAGACGACACTTATCAATTTTCAGCGGAATCGGCAGAAGGGAAGAGGGGGTCAACTCAAAACCCCGATAACTGCCGATGTAATGAATGTATCGATATGGAATATCATATATAAGTCAAAACGAACGTCGATATAACCTGTGAAATTTCAGCGATATCGACCGAAGGGAAGGGAAAGTTCAGAGATGGGGGCTCAATTCAAAAATCCTAAAAACTGCCGATTTAATAATTTTATCGACACAAAATTTAGAATGAGGATTTTGGAACCCCCATGTGAGTCAACTGTTGAATATTAGCACAAAGGAAGGGGAGCGAAAAGTTAATTGATTAATTCGTTCTGGGGAAGTACATTGTCGGTGATTCTCTGACGATTTAACTGTCTACCAGTGGCATGAATGGGCTCTGTACGTGGTGAGGTCTCATTTTGTTCCGAACTACAAGTCTTCCTCTCAATGAACGGACTCCTCAGTTCAATCTAAGATATATTTAGCAGATAGGATGCAGAGATGTCCGACTTCTAACAGATATGGTACTTACGCCCCAGTCCTGAGCTCGCCCCTGTGCGTCCGCCAAAGCGACCTTCCTCTTCTCGTCCAGGTCTCCCTTGTTCCCAACCAGAAGGAAAGGAATGTTCTCATCGTTCTTCACTCGAAGGATTTGTTCCCTGCAAAAAAAATAAAAAATTAATCAAATAAATAAAACTTCAACAAAAGTACAAAGAAATATTGCCTTTAAAAACAAATTGCGATAACAAATATGACGAAAAATGTTCAAACCCCTTGTGAAATGGCTTTTTTCGAAAAAGAACTTATTAACAGAAAGAAATATGGACCATATTTTCAGTTATCACCTTGATTTACTAGAAAAAAATAATTCTTTTCGAAAAAGTGCCAATTATTTAAAAATTGTATACATATTTTTTACGTGAAGGAGTTCAAAAAATCGTCCAAAATGTTTACTCTTCCATTGGGCTACAAAATCCTCTGTTTGTGTGTCTCTTGTTTAGATTGTCAAGGATACACAATATACAAAAATCAAGTTAATAAGCTGTTACATCAGTTGTATGGATTGCGGATTTGAAAAAGTATATAATATAATTAAATGAAAAATGTTTGTTTCATCTTAGAAATCTTAAAACTAAGATGTTTTTACTGAGCTATTTAAAGAAAAGGACAAAGTTTAGTTACATTGAATACTACTTTTCATTTATTCATGTATATATTATATTTTGTGAGCAGGTATATTATAAGAAGCGGGTGAGGAAGATTACTGTATACTCGAATGGTGTGAGGGAATAGTGTCACTTCTACAGTGAAACAAGGTGAACATTTTAAAAAATGGAATAACTTAAAAAAAATAATAATAAATACAAATTTGTTAAGTTGATTGTTGTTTGTAAAGTTGATTGTTTCATAATTATAAAAACTAGATATAAAAAGTTCATATGATAAAGCAAATGTTGAGTGTTAGTTATTATGAGTCATGCCCGGGCTTCAACTACGAGGACATATCGCCTACTACCAGAGCCCTCTTTTGTTACTCTGATGGGCATAAATCCGACTCTACTATGGTTTTTTTTTTAATATATCACTGATAAATTTTTTTTTTTTTTAATTTCAGTTATTTTTTTATTTATAACTGATAATTGTTTTTTTTTATTTTTTCAGTTTTTTTAAAAATTTTCAAACTCTGCATAAGAGAAGTAAGGTGTTAGAGGATTCTGGATACATATATAAAATTTCGTATCGATGAATTCATTTTATCGGGTTCACACACACATTTTTTATTTTTTTTATTGGTGAAATATAGAGGCTGGAAAACATAAAATTCCGTTGAAAACTCGACATCGAATTGTTGACAGATCACATAACTTCCCCTATACTTTGTGCGCCTCGCATGGAGATGGGGGAACTTTACGAAGCTGTAGGTGCCCAGACTGGACTCCCTTCTCCAGGACGGCAGCTATAATGGCTCATTGATCGTCTGTTTAGCAGTCTCTCTATAAATACCCCGTCTCTTCTTTACTCTTGTTATTCTGTTCTCAGTCAAGTCAATGACCCTCTTTAGACATTCTCAGTCTTATCATCTTCCACTACACTTCCCCTTCATTTTGTGTTTTTACATCCCCCCCCTACCGAGTTACGTTTTCACATGAAATGTATATTTTCCGCCCCCCTAAGAAAAATTGAAGCTCTGTATGGGAAGGCACATAATAGCTAAATTTTATTTTTATTTTTGCTTTTAACTAAAACAACTCTCTGGAAATAGGCGACTCGACTCGCTTTGTCCTCTTCATCTTTGTCTACTTTCACTTGAGGGAGCAAATTAAATGTCACTTCCTTCATGTTACTTCCCCAACAACACGAAGTGTAGAGCAAGTTATTACATAAGTCAAGACATGTTTTCCGAACGATAAGCCCTAAAATAATGAATGTATCGACATGAAATTTTGTATGAGAATTCAAAAAACCTTCCTTCAGTATGCTCAATGAACAAATAGAACTTAATCCATCGCCGTTGTTAAACCTGAATATTTAAGACAATTTTGAACCTTAAGTACATTTGAACCTTAAGTACATGAAGTCAAACTTTATTTAAAGAGAAATTTTTACATAATAATAATGTTTTATACATATATCAATAGATAGACTATATTGTTAACTATTCAATTAAGTTTTGTTTCATATTTCTGTTGACTTGAATGTTGTAATGTCTCCATTTTGTACATTATTGTTTACATTTACTTTCTTGTCACAGGTCCAATTTATGACCTTGTTTGTCCTGCCTTGTGTTAGTTCAGCAGTACTCACTGTTTAGTTCACTTGATAATGCCATAAGAGGCGAAACTATAGTCGTGTAATTTTGACCAATATAGTGAAAATATTAACAAGTAATGTTTCAAGTCTATATTCCTTTATCCTGTTCTTCAGTAAGACGCCTTATAATTTTCACCCAAAGCCGTTAATTTGTTTTGGAGGGAGAGCTACACTGATTTGTACAAAACGCTTAACAAGCCACTGAAATAACTTAGAAAATAATAAATGATTCAAAATTTACTGTTATTCTTTTAAGGCATCATTAGTAGGAATAACGCATACTTTATTCCGGATGAAATGTAATTCTAGTTAGTTAATGAAAATGCTTTGTTCAATTTCTGTAATAATTACAGAATTATTAGAAAGACATTTAAACAAAGCATATTGTTTTAGGGAAAAACTGCCTTCGCAACAGAAAAAACTGTAATTATGTTTCAAAAGTCGATGCTGAATCCCAAATTAACAGTCGGATAACATGAAATTTCGGAGAAACCTCAACACTGATTTTCTGACCGATTAAGTAACTTTTTCGATACTTCATATAGCTGTCATTGTCGCTTTACAGTTTGAACCACTCCCTCTTAATTTAATTTGATTTAATAATTTTTAATACACATACTCAAGACATTTTTCAGGATTTACAAAAAATAAAAAAGTCTGAATAACTCTAATGCATAATTATTCAAATACTTGACCTTCTACCAGATATCTACACAGGTGTCTGTTAAACACAAAGATAAAAATGATTCCCACTAATAATTATGTTATTTTTGCTAAAACAAAATAAACTCCATTCTTCTTATACATTTTTTTCATTTTGAATATTTAACACAGTAAATGTGATATCAAAATATACCAGCATAATGACGAAATAAATATACTGTGTACAAAATTATCACTGAAATATGCACAAATAAACTATATACGAGAGTAAAAAAATAATTAAAGAAATGAACAAAACAAATGAAAATAAGTTTTTATCTGGGAGGTTAAAAATAGCACGCCGTCCATCGGATGGGGCGTTAAGAGATGGTCCCCGAGCCTGGTACTCGTTAAAGACCCCTCTGCTCTAGTATAAACCTGGGTAGGTAATTGAGTTCTTAAGTTGTAGACTCCCATTGTAGAGTAGGGCTCAAGTCCACCAAAGCTATGAAAGAGCACTCTGGTAGTAGGCGATATGAACTCGTTACAAAGTTTACAATTAAAATTGAAGAATAAATCAAAATAAATACATAAGAAATAGTTACTTGTTATGACTCATAGCCGGGCTTGAACAACGAGGTCATATCGCCTACTACCGGAAAACTCTTTCGTCACTCTGGTGGACTGGAGCCCGAATCTACCGCGGGAGTCCTAAATGTTGCCTACCTAGGTTTATTGATCGAGGGTAGGAGTTTTTAACGAGTACGACAACGAACAGGCTCGGGACCATAGCTTAACGTCCGTCCCATCCGAAGGACGGCGTGCTCAAGGATTTTTCAACTAACCCGCGATCTTGAGCTCAGTAGCAAGCATGCTATCTCTAAGCTACCGGCACACTCAAATACAAATATACTGGAACCTGTGTAAAAAATGAAATTCATTTTTTGCTCACAAGTTTTGCTATTTGCTGAGAGAACTGTTAGACCTTCGTGCCACTTAAGGAGATGAGCTTTGGCAACTAACAAGAAGGACCATAGTCCATTCAATAGAGACCACATCAAAGGAGTAGAAGACATCCGCCTGAAGAAGACGAGCAGATAGCTCACCATCGTGTACACTGTTGTGCTGACAATGGCGTGAGCCGAAACCGGTATACTCTTTAAATATGTAATAAAGATACATTTAATATTTTATTTGTACTCTAACAGTTCGTAAATTCTAGTGATTTAAAAAAATATATATTTATTGGTTTATGTACGTTCAGATTCACTACCTGAGAATGGCAATTTGCCGAAACTAGTTGTGGTATAAATAAAATATATTGTTGGACTGGATACCTCTATATTACTTATTCAACAAATAAGCCCCTATATCCAGCTAACAACCAAGAAATAAACTTTACACTATATGTATATCTTTTTTTTTTTTTTTTTTTTTTTTTTGTTGGGTTGCCGACCTCCGGTGGAGGCCACGACACCATCGCCGAATCGTCGGGGGAAAAGGGAGGCCTAACAAATTTATTTACAAAATTAAAATACTAAAGTACATAATTTAAAATGCAGAACTTATGATGCTGTGGTAGGCTAGGAGCGACCGCTGCCGACCATCTGCGACGATCAGCGGTCACTCCCAGCCCACCTTAATTTCTTGGCGGGCCGAGAGAGCTCGGGATAAATGTAGGGCGATGACTATATGTATATCTGTGGTCAAAGGGAATGAATTGGTAAGTCTAAATTCGTAACTTTTCAGGCCAGCACATTTTTTCTTTTGCATTAATCGTGTAAATCCAGTTTTTGGAATAAACAAATTATGTTTGCATCATTAATAATCCTATACCTTCTAAATCTATAGGACTGAATGAAAATGAATATTGTTAATCATTTCTTGGATTTTCCCTTAGTTACCTAATTTTTATACACACTTACCTAATTATTGATCATACTTTTTGAAATACTTATGAATGATGCCTCTTTAAAGTTGATTTAACCGAAAACGCCCTCTTCAATTGGAATAGTCTGCCATAGTGAATAAATGGTTAAATGCAGTTATCTCGTGGATGATTCCTCAAAGAAGTAGATTAAGTTGATTTAACCGAGAACATACACAATTTTACGAGATACTAAGGAACCCGACCTCCGGTGGAGGCCTCTTTATAATTCCGAAAGTATTCCTGAGTCCTGAGCTCGCAACTTCTTCACAGTGCGCAGATGGCTTGGGAGATCATCACAGTACATTCAACTCATTTTGGCCATTTTACGACTCAACAACTTATTCCCTGTGACCATAGATATATTTTTGTAAAATTAGACACTATAAAAGTTAAACAATTTTTTTTTATTATTTATTTTAAAATGGTCCCAATCGATAAAGTTTATCAATTATTTATCTAATCTGATTATTATATTACCTAAATTCCTGTGTTGCTTGAAAACTTTCCTCTTCTGTAATTGAAAACACACAGAGGAATCCTTCACCACTCCGGAAGTAGTTATCTCTAGAATATAAACATAACCAATGACAAATTAATATTATAAGCAATAAAACTAGTGATAAAATATAATAATATAGATTATATATGAGGCCCCGAGATTCAAAACCGGACTTTTGCAAAAAAATCAAAAGTTTTTTAAACATTTAATTAGCCATAATTAATTACTAGATCAATTAAAAAATATGTAACTTGGGGTTATTACATACAAATAGCTAGCAATTCAAAAATTTCTTGTTTGCATAGTGAAAACAGTTTTTATACTGCCTGTAAAAAAATTTTTTTTTTTTGCGAAAGTTATATATACATACATATATATAAAGGCACAAATCGCCTCTGAATGACTAATTCACTATGTATCTGATCTGTTTCATATTGTTTCTTGTCCGATATTCAAAGAAATTAACGTCGAAGCGAAAAAACAGAAGTGAAGGGAAGTTTGTTCCTATATTCAACGTCAGAGTTTCGTTCATAGTATAGGGCATATAACGGAATAAAATTGGAAAAGTCGTCGATGGATCACCGGCTATGTACTAAGAACTAATCGTCTAAGTTTCCGCTCTCCCTCCAAATCCAATAGACAGTTTGAGGTAAAACTCAATATTTGATTTACATAATGGCTTCTGAATCCTCAAACTAAATCTTGTGTCGGTATATCATTACATCGGCAGTTATTAGGGTATTTGAGTCGACCCCCCTTGTATGCCCTTCCCCCTTTACCTTCGACCGATTTTGCGGAAAATTAATAGGTGCCATCCTTATAGGGTTTCGAATTTAAATATAAAATTTCATATCGATTTATTCATTAAATCCGCAGTTATTGTAATTTTTCTAATCCCCCCCCCCCCCCTCCCTTTGGCCAACTTATCTAAAAATCAATAGGTGTCATCCTTAGAGGATTCTGGAGAAACTTATAAAATTTCGTGTCGATAGATTCATTATATCGTCACCTTAATACTACAACTAGACATCTCGAAATTATTAGTTTTGAGAAAAACGCAATCTTTTTTTTTTTTTAATCAACCGGTGTAGAATGATCCAAATTGAACTACTGACATTTTTATATAAGTTCTTAACATATTTTCTTAGAGTTGTCTAGTTCTAGCACAACAAAGATACCTGCAAAATACAACTAATGGTACAATTATCCCATACATGCCGACTTTCGAGTTATCTAGTTGTAGTATTAAGGTGACGATATAGTGTTCACAGTCACGCACAAAAACAGATATTGTTTTTTTTTTTTTTTGGATTTAGAATTACAAAAATTCCCCTATACTTGGTACAGCTGATGAAGTAAAAAGAAGTTTACAAGACAATATTTGGGAGATCAAGTCGCTAGCGAAATTAATTTAAAATAAATGAAATAACCTGATTGCGGCATAGTCTTCCTGACCTGCCGTATCTAGGATGTCTATCTGCACTTCTTCACCATCTAGCACTACTTTCTTCCTGTAAGAATCTGCTTTTGTTGGTTCATAGTCTTCCACAAACTAGAATAAAGTACAAGATAGAAACATGTGAAAAAATAAATAAATAAGAAACAAATTAAAAGAAAATAGTGAAAGAGGCGATACACATGGGTGATTCCAACCAAAATGCAAATTGGTTGATAAACGTTAGTTATTGTGATTCATGCCCGGGCTTTAACTACGAGGTCATATCGCCTACTACCAGAGCGCTCTGCTCTTTTGGACATGAGCCAGACTAGTCCTAAATTTTGCCAACTCAGGTTTTAATAACCTAGGTTGAGGGTCTTTAATGAGTATCTGACATCGCACAGATCACCCATCAAAAGGACGGCGTGCTCAAGGTTTTTTTTATTTCTGTTTCGAACCAGCGCCCTCATAGCAGCTCTTTATCTTTCCAATTTTAGTATATGTATTGCAGTGAAATTCTTGGCCAACAAGGAGAAATCATTAAAAAATGAAATAAATGAATAAATAAATAAATAAAATAAAAATAAGAAACATGAATCTTATCATTTTAAAGGTTACTTTTTCAAGGACTTTAAAGAACTCTGACCTCGGAAATTCTTATTTTTTGAGAATCAACCGACCACCTGTAGATAATGTATTATTTTTTGCAGATACTACCTAAGTAGCTCATTTAAAATACTTACCAAATGTTATTCATATATTGTGACATAAATATAATTGAATTATATAATAATATTTGTTAGTCTAGATGGAGGTGCATCTGCTTAATTTAGGAGCAGGGATGGGCAACCTTTGTACATTTATGAGCTGTATAATGCTCTAAATTTTAAAATATAGGCGCTCGTTGAAAAAAAAAAATCAGTGAATCACTGACAATGTACTTCGCCATCACTAATTAATCAAAAAAAGTTGCGCTCTCTCTCGAAAAACAATCTATCATTTTATCTAAAAATCAATAGTTGACTTAGATGGACTTCTGAATGTCCATACTATCCCTTCGGCCGACTTGTATGAAAAATAATAGGTGTCGTCCATAGAGAGTTCTGAATACACATATATATATATATATTTTTTTTTTTTCCATCTATATACAATATATAAGTACATAATAAGTAAATATGTGGTCAAAAAAAGAAAACAAATATAACAACTTGATGGGAGAACTCAGCCAGAGCTGACACTCCCTCGAAAGTTAGTTATCATTATTCACTATCCTCAGAGAGAAGATCGCGAGGCCACCTCCTGTTCAAGCGGCGGGGAGGATTGTCAGGATGGGAATGAGAGGAAAGGTCTTGTGCGAGTGGATTTAAATGGGAAGAAATCGGAATTTGATTATTTTATTGAAAGTGGGAATATTGAGATCTCTGTGTAGGATGCACATATAAAATTTCGTGTCGATATGTTTCATTCTATCGGAAGATATCATGTTCACAGACACACAGAATTTTTTGAATCAGAGGGTCGAAAAACATGAATTTCTGGCTGTGTAAGTAAAAATGTACCTCGACAAGGTCAAAATTGAGACTATGACTGAGAATGAGGAGTTGGCTACTTGGCTGCCGCTGGAGAATCACCATGGGAGAAACGTAACGGTATGTAAAAATATGATAACAGTGGCCCATGAAATCTTCCTATGCTATAACACAACAACAAACGAAACGGGACTACTTTTTTCTCTCGACCCAATTGTCGATTTCGTATTGTTTTTTTTTTTGTTTTTTTTTTCCCTTTAAACCGAAGTAGTATGGCAATGGAAGAACAATTTCGATAAAAGAAAGAAGTTTACAGTTCTCAATGAAAATGGTAAAATAATATTTTTTTGGCGAATTGAATGACATATTACTTCATCAGCTGTACGAATAAAAAGTTATGTAATCGGGAAGAAATTCGATGAGGACTTTTAAACGGAATTTCGTGTTTTCCGACACTTATTAATTTTCAGCCGAATCGGCCAAAGGGAAAGGGGGGGATTAGGGGTGAAGCTTAACACAAAAACTCTAATAATTGTCATTGTAGTGAATGTATTAACACGAAATTTCATATGTAAATTCAAAGCCCAATAAGAACATCAATTAATTTTCAGCGGAATCAGATGGGACTCAAACTCAAAATTACAAATAATTACCGATGATATGCGTCGACACGTTATTTTATATAAGTGCCATAAGGATGACATATGCCGGGGTTAGAATCAAAGTGGTCTATGTGACATTTTTAAAACATTGAAGAAACTGTGCATTAAGTTCTTAACTGATTTAAAAAATCTATAATTTATCGAAACCGGAAATATTTTGTCTTCTGCTTTTATGGTGAATGTTGCTGTTGGCATAAAATTGAATAAAATGTTTTCTATAATTCCGCGCATATTTACGATTCATATGAGACATCTTTATTTTTTTTTTGCAGTTTTCAATTTAATACCGATTTTTACATATATTTCTGCGAATATTTTTATTGTTTCACTTTGAGTCCTAGTAGTGCTCCTCGCTAATTTCTAATTTTACACAACGCTAATCCGCAACAATCATCCGCCGGCGCCACACTACACTAGCCCGATAACGTCACAAGCAAAACAAATACTGCACAACAGACACGTACAGACATGCTCTATCCATTGTGACCTCAACCGTTGTCATCGCATTATTAGTCTCGTAGTTATTATCAATTGAAATCTGACGGTATTTTGTAACACAAGAAAGTTTGACCGGCTATCACTGTGCTTAACGAGCGATTAGACGTTTTCACGTCAAAATCTTAATTTCAAGGTCACTATTGATATGTTTAAGTTCCATGTCACCAAAATGGTATAAGTGATTTGCCATTAGATCTCAGCACTGGCTAGGATTTCACTTGTACAACTTTTTACCTAATTCACTTAACGAAAAATTTTCAAAAATGTCACTTGGACCATTTTGATTCTAACACCGTCATTTATTAATTATCCGCGAAATCTGTTGAAGGGAAGGGGGGGATCAGAGAAGGAGGACTTATATCGACACAAAATTTAGAATGAGGAAACAGATGCCACTATGTACGAAATTGATCAATTTGTACTGGAGAGATACATAGCCAGTGACTTTGGGATTTGACATCTGTATGTTCTTCAACGAGTCATGAAACTAGTTATCTAATCGGTAAAGAATTATATATTAGGTTTTCATGAGAATTTCATATCTTTCGACAAAACATAAATAAAATTCCCGTGTGTATGAACACGCTAACTCCTGATAGAGTGAATACGACACCTATTGATTTTAAGGGCGCCAATAGGTAGCGTGTTTGTCTATTGAGCTCCAACTGGAGACCTAACTCAAGAAACCTTAACAATTGTTGATATAAGAATGTCCCTGAGTAAGATACCTATTTGGTCGCAGAGAGAGAGAGAGCAACAACTTAGCATGAGCTCACTCATTATTTGGATGTCGTCTAAGTGAAGGGCCGGGCCGACCTTGGACAACTACATGAGACTGTCGAATGACATTTCACTGACCCATGTTTCTGCAGATTACCTGAAGAGACCTCTGACCTTGTACTGAGTCACACACAACACAAATAGATATCAAGCTGACTACCTTACAATTGACTCATCACAGCGTTGAATCATACACGTTTCATAACTATTGTTCTTATCATAAAAAATTGGTTACTTCCCCGTAATTACAGTCAATAAAATATAACAAACAATAAGCCGACCATGAATCACCTTTTCGCTCCAACTATGGAACCGATTTTGTCGATAATTAACAGTTTTCATTCTTTTAAATTGTTAAAGTTTTTAGATTCTTTTATTTATTTATTTTTATTATAAAATTATTAAGCTTTCATTCAAAAAATTAAAAAAAAAAAAATTATCAGATATGTTCATTTAAAATTTTTTTTAACTTTTAACAATTTAATATATTTATCATTGTGGCCTTTATATTATATTAAGGATGGTTTCTTTTGTAGACTGCTTGATGATGAGGGAAACCTCAAAAGCCGGCTAGCTACTTCTAATAAAAATCTGTGAGAAGTCATACTATATTTTATTTGACAGTGTGAAAAAAAGTTTTCATCCGGGTTTCTGGACACATATCGATACAGTAGATCAGAAGTGGGATATCTCAGAATTATTGATTTTTGAGAAAATGCATTTGAATGTTTCGTTCGCTTCTGAACTTCTTGTTTTCGTTTCATATTATTGGAATGCAACTGCATGTATGAAACAACATCAAATTCATAGATCAGTACTAAGACATTTCAAATTATCATGTCTCTGAAACTAAATATTTGGGAAAAAATGAAAATTATGTACCTACATTTTAAGCCCTCTATTTTATATTTTCAGTTATTCCAGTTCAAAATATGAAAGAGGGTGAAAACTTGTAAAAGTAATTGATGATAACTCAAAAAAGATATTTTTTTTTTAGTTGTCCCACTTCTGAACTATTGATATGTAAAATTTCGTATCAATATATTCTTTCTGTTGGGTGTCAATATGTTTACAGACACAAACAGGACTTTTTTTTTTTATAATCAGAGGGCTGGAAAACATGAAATCCCCATGAAAACGCAACATCGAATTTCTGACCGATTACAATAACTTCTCATATACTACTTCGTAAAACTGAGGTTCTCAAAAAATACCTAGCGTTCATGTCCATCCAAAATAAAAAAAAAAGAGCCCTATGGTAGTAGGCGATATGACCTCGTAGTTAATTAAAGCCCGGGCATGATAAATAATAAATTAATAAAACAAATTTCTTTCGAAATATTGTCTATTGTACGAATAATGTGCACAAAAACTGGTATCGGCACTATACCATACTCAGGTTTAGGTATGAGACAAGTTTGCATAAGGGGTTGGAATGTCAAATAGCAAATCCCCAGAGCTTACAGATAGGAATTTATTTTTTCTTAATTTACTTTCAATAATAAAAAAAATAAAAGCAAAACTAAAATTATTAAATTCTAACAAGACTAATTTAGTTCAAAACCCGGCCGAGGCCCTTAGGTATCAAAAACTCCTACGCAAAGTGAATAAAAAATTAGGATAGGCAAAATGTAAGACTCCCATAGTAGAGTCGGACTCATGTCCACCACTGACGAAAGAGCGTTCTGGTAGTAGGCGATATGACGTAGTTAAAGCACGGGCGTGAGTCATAATAATTAACTAAACTAATTGATATGTAATATGCGTGAAATAATGTTCGTGTATTCAACGAAATGATTATTGATCACATGAGAATATTTATAAAATTAGAAGCTTCCATAATTAAAAAACTAAATTAATAACAATAAAAATATAAATTGAAATTATAATAAATTATAAAATAAAAAATAAGAAATAGTGATAATAAATACACGATAAATGTTATATGGACTGAGGTGTCCCATAACATATTTATAATGTGAAAATATAAATTTTTGTTTAAAAAAAATGTAAATGAATAATAGATAAAATGAAGTAAAACAAAAGGCAACCTTCATTTTAAAGAAATACAATGACAATATAGAGAATGGTAAACATTCGAAAATAATGAAAAAACGTAAAATGCATTGTTGATAAAACAAAATGAAATGAAGCTCCTAAGAAAGAGTTATATTATCAGGAACAATAGTAGGCACAATGACCTCATATTGTGAACAGAATAATATTTATCAAAGTAAAAATTAAATAAATCCAGAAAACAAAAGGTAAAGTTAAGAATAAAACAAAGAATAATGACATCTTGGGAACAATGAAGAGGGGACCGTGTGGGAAAACTGCAACATTCTCACAGATCTGGACGAGAATGTAGACTAAAATATTCATCACGTTCTTAGATATAATTTCACTAAACTGTTATTTAACAACATTGCAATATAGAATACAAGGAATTTATCTTGCGTAACTTCACTTCAATAAATGTCAACAAAGTGAAATTTAAACAAAAAATATAAATAAAAATAATTAGAAAGCTTATAACGTTTGCTCAATGTTATCTTATACTTAGTATTTATATATATCTTTTTACAGAAGCTAACGAAAAAAATTAGCGTTTTTCAATATGGTTCAGTAGTTTAGCATATCTTGTTACAAATTTGCTTTTTTATTAAAACAGGTTTGAACAAATACCTGTTTGTATTTTGTAGACAACCAAAATACATATGAGAACAAAACTGGAGAAGCATTCTCTCCACAATGAACAACAAATCACAATTAATTTGTTCACAATGTTAATTTAATGGAATAAGGGTGATTGCAAACGATGTTATCAGTTTGACTTACTTAACAATTGAACCAAGGGTATGTTCAATTTCAAAAGTAGGTTTTATGGTCAACCATTGTGTTTTGAACATTGTGCATTATGTATTATTGATCAATTTAAAACAAATAAGGAAAATACAAATGTTCTTACCTCATCATACATAAATTGAAGTGTTAAAGCTGATTTTCCGACTCCACCACTCCCAACCATAATAACCTTATGTAGCGCAGGCTGCGGTGCTGGTTTTTTCGACATTTTGGCTTACACTGATTTTTAAATATATAAAAAAAAGGATGTATAAGTTAAATAATATAATAAAATTAAGTTTTACACACAAACAACAACTAAGGAATGATTGTAATTGAAGATGCTATTGTTTCTTGATTGTTCTGAGGTCACATCTCTCCCACACTTGTATCCCCTAGCAATGGATAAATCTCTTTGTTGAACTTGACTATATTGATTCTAAAAACCCCTCAAATACAACATCACAAAAACCATTCTTAAATTAGCACAAACAACCAATGACTCAATCGTATGACCCCACTAATTTTTTTTTTTTTTAAAGGCGTTACCGCGATATACAGTAGTGGGGAAAAGCGGTAAAATATGTTTGAAAAGTAAGAGTTTAAACTGTACATTACATTTATAATCTAGTGTGTAAACGTGTATTTGAAAAAATAGTTTAAAAAAAATGCATATATACGTACATAAATAGTAAAGAAAACCTTGTTGAAACACTAAAACGACTATTTATAAAGATATAAACAATTGTCACCTTAACCCTCCCAGAATTCTCAACTTAAACTGAGCCCAGCGCAGCCTCGCGGCCCTCTCTTCAACTACATTTTCCGTACCCCTTCCCCTCACTTCATATAACAGGAGTTGAAAAAATCATTCCCAGTACTTTCTTTCAGTGAATTTATTCTCGAAAAATTACTTCAGTATCAGAAAATTCGAAACAACTACATTTAAAAACTATCATTTTCTTAGAAATTATGATTAGTTTTTTTTTTTTAGTACTGAAATTGAATTGACTTCTTATAATTAATTTTCAAAACATCTATTCATTTTCACATTTGGAGAAAGAACAATAAATGCAACGAAGATTTATTATTCAATGCATAATAAACAATAATAATAAAAAAATACAATAAAGAGATTATAAATAATTGTAATTTTAGTAATTATACTTTTAAAATGTATGTACGAAGGGAAGGGGTAACACTTGTTGTGACTTAATAGTAAGGGGGGGTAAATTTTAAATTTATTTCATATGGAATGTAAAGATTGTTGAAGTTTTGAATTGGTTCAAATTAACTTATTCAGGAAGTTAAGATCAAGTTTTTGGGAGCACCATTCATTATTTACTAATGTTTTACTTGAACCGGAAATTTGGGGGAGAATGTCAAAATTAGAATTTCGTAAAAAAAACGAATCCATGATTTACTTTATCGCTATTGCATAACATACTATACAAGTAAAAACAAAATTACAGTAAGAGCTGAAACATGCGTGTGTATCGGGGTGTAGCCTCAAATTTAGAGATTTCCTTTTATTTTTTGGAAAACACATTAATACAGCAATGTCGGTAGATAGGCTTCAATCAGATACGTTTGTAGCCAACCATAAATAAAGATAAAATCTATACTTTGGTTGGTCCTAGATAAAATAGTAGAAGAAAAAATATAGAAATAGGTGGTTCTTGTGGCGTTGGGATTCCACTTTATCTAGTTTACACTACTAATACCAAGTCCTGAACGAAGGACGCAGTCTCCCAGTTTCCTTAACGAATCTGAGAATGCTTTCGTGGTCCTCCAATCTTCTAAAATCGTCTTCTATGGCAAAAATGAGGAATCTCGTCCGATCATAATATGATCGATATATTATATCCAGAAAGTGAGACACCGTCTCGTCTTCTTCTCCACATCTGTCACAAGTGGGACTGTCCTTGACTCCTACAGTGTGTGTCCATTTAACAGACCATGTCCTTTGAGAACTCCAGTTTGTTGCCGAAGCTCGTTCCTCTTAAGATAAAGGATCCCATCCTTCAACACCATGGCCTCCCCTCCTAGGAACATCTTCGGCTGTCTGCATGTGGTTATTTCTCTCCATGATTTCTCCGAAAGGTCTATGATTCACTTTTTAATCCAGGTTCGGTTTGTCTCACTGAAGATTCCTGTTTAAGATGAATAAAGATAAAGAAAAAAAAAAAAGTATTGTTCAGGATGTAGGTCAGAAAATAAAATGAATGCTTGTTCAGCCAAAGGGTGCAGAAAGTTGGACCATTTTGCACAGGTTTGTAGGTTTAATAAAAATGGCCGTGAGGTTGTAAAAATACTTCAATAGCTTGATTTCTTTTGTAGTCTGGAGGCTTAGCAGATTCCTAGAGCTGAACTTCGATCAAATTTCAATTTTGTTTCAAGTCAATCTGTCGAGGTAGAGTCCTAAGTATTGTATGTCCTCTTCAAGGATCAGAGGGACTTTCTTCAGCCATACCGGGAATGTAATATGAAGCGATTAAATCTAATTTACTTTTACCTACACATCCCTCTGGAAGGTGTAAGTGCTCCTGCAGAGATTTGGATGCGTACTCAACCGACTTATTGTTAGCTAAAATGGCTGCCATCGGCGTAGTTGGCTAACATCGGTAATGTTTGGATGGTGGCTATGCTTGCTAAATATAAAAATAATTTAATATTTTCATTTGTGGGTATACTGCGAGCAGGTTCAGTACCACTATGCCGAATCGAATGTCGGAATATTTTTAACAGACAGGTCGATAATTTTACTTCCCAGGTATACGAAGTATAGGGGAAGTTATGTAATCGGTCAACAATTCGATGCAGAATTTTCAACGGAATTTCATGTTTTCCAACCTCCAGATTCCGAATATGAAAAAAAAAATCTTTCTGAGAACATTACTCCCGATAGAATGAACGTATCGACACGAAATTTTATACATGAATTCAGAACCCACGAACGACGAGATCTACTGTTTTTCAGTCAAATCAACCAAAGGGAAGGGGGGATTATGGGGAAGGCTTAGCACAGAAACATATAAAATTTCGTGTTCACAAACAGAAATATTTATTTTATATTTGGAATCTGGGGTCTTTAAACATGAAATTCCGTTGAAAAGACAGCATCGAATTTTTGACCGATTACAGAACTTCCCCTATACTTCGTATAGCTAAGGAAGTAAAAGAAATATACAGGAAGAAATAAAATGAAAAAAACTTACGTCAAAACAACCTTTTTATTTGATTTCATTTATACCAAATATATACAACATAATAATGTAATAATTATTACAGAAACAATACAATTTTGTACAAAAACATTTTTTTTTCAATTTTTTATTTAAGTTTTTTTTTTTTTGTTACTATTATTATACTAATTTTTTATTTTTTTAACTCGGAACATTTTTTGAATATCTGAAAATTGTATAAAAACAAAACTTTGTAAACAAGAGTGGCTTGAGTAAGACAACAAAAAAATGATGCTAGTGATTAAAAAAACACATGGGAGAGGCCCCAGACGTTTTGTTTTTTGGTAAAAGCCCCTCATTCATTCTCAGATTTCAAAGCCTGCCTTCAATGTCACCATAAAGGGGGAAAACATTTTTTTTTTAAATAATTTTGAAAAGGGTATGGCAGATTTTTGATTTTTAAATTTTAAAACTATAGAAGTTGTTTGCACAAAACTTGAGCATGTCGTCCTTCGGATGGGATGTTAAGCGCTGGTCTTGAGCCAGTACGAAGTCATGTACTCTCTACCCCAGGTGAACAAAAATTTAGGACTCCAATAGTAAAATCTGGCTCATGTCCACCAGAAAAAAAACACACGAAGGAGCACCTTGGTAGTAGGCGATATGACCTCATAGTTAAAAGCCTGGGCATGAGTCACGATCTTTCCATATTGAAGAGGAACTTATAATCCCGGTTTAATATTTAAGCTCAGCTAACTTTTTGCGATATAACTTAAGCCACTCTTGCTTTTGTTGACCCATTTATTATATGTATATATAAAACTATAAGAATGAAGTGTCATTTTGTTTCAACATATTATAATCATTAGAGCATCTGAAAAACATAAAAATAACAATATACTAAAAACTGTATATTTATGTGACTCATTTAAATTAAAGAAGTGACGTATACATACCTAATTATTTATGAAATAATTGGCCAAAAAAATCCATTTAATTACTATTAAATTTCGAACATTTATATCACATAATCAAATAAATAAAAACAATAAATAAATATGCCAAAGAACACTTTTATCACAATATAAAAAATTTAGAATTTTGACTTAATTCTTAATAATATATTTTTTTAAATCTTTTAAATAAATGAGTCTTTTATCACAACAATTCATCTTCTGTGGTCAAAGTCCATTATAATTACAATAATATTATTATTATTTATAATAAATCTTACTATTATTATATATATATATTTATAAATATCGTTTTTTAACAACAATAGTTAATATAATACAATAAAAAATAAATAAACAATTTTTTAAATATAATTTTATGTATAAGTGATTAAATATATATTTAAATTGTACACTAGGCCTAGCCAAAATACTGATTTTTGTCTTAGGTCCCATAAATATATACAATAAATTATTCTAAAAATGACAATTGTACAAGATAATCTTATTTTTATATGTACAATGATTGTTTTATATACACGACACTTAATATTTATGTGTATAAACACAAGTTTGCAAGTAAATGATGAATGAATGAGATCATTAAATATTTTGTATCTTTGCGCAAAAAAGGATATTTCTCCATAAGGTGTGCGTTTGTAGATTTAATAACTTTTGTCCTACATCATCTCTTACATTGAGTATTATTATTTTATAATTTATTAAAATGAATATATATCAACAAAATTATTTTGGGATTGGAACATCTGAATTGTATTTCTACGACTAGCAGAATGTTTGAAAAGATCGGAAAAAACGATTATTCGCATTGAACTTATGTTAGTCAAAATAGATTTATTAAAATTATATATGTTGTTAATTCTTAAAAATAAATAAAAATAATAATAATATATCAAATCCTCCAAATTATATTACATATTGCACAGTTGGCCATCTCTTATGCGAATAAATGCTTTAATTTTTTGAACCATTAACGTTCAATTTCTTCTGCGAAAGAGCAGATAATTTCCGTTTTTAAAAATTGTTTTTCACATTTAGTTCAATTAATTTAGAGCGACAATTTTTAAATTTAAATCTGTTAATAAACATTATTATTTTTTTTGAATGTTTTACATTACATGAAGGAACCCTCAGATCCAGAAAGCCATTTGCAATAATAAATATATTAAAGTTTAGTTTGTTTAAAACGTGTATATTGTCTAATTCTACTAACATAATAGAATTAGACAATATAAAAGTTAAACTTGTTTTTTTACCTTTCCACTATATCGACGTTTAATTAACTTATTCTCATTAACTATAAGATGGAAATTTGTGGTTTTAAGGGTTATTAGGAAATTGTGTACATAATCATCCCACAATTAATGTCGGTTTTTCGAAATTATTTCTGTAGTTCATTTTATTAACTCAACTCTATAAGATTATTATTTGTGTACAAACAATTTTTAAAAAAGGATTAATAATACACTTTTTCATCCTAGTATGGGGGAAAAAACAGTTTTTCTCTCGTTTACGTTATGAAATGGAAGTGACCTGTGAGCATCTTCGGTAAGTTAAGGTGTGCGAGTTCAAAAAAGGCGAGAATGAGGTGAAAAGTTATGAAAAAAGGCAGATTGGTGGGATATAGTGACTTTACCCCAGCCAAACCCCAGAAGGGTTATTGTTATACATTTTTAAAACGTAACAAAAGTACAACTTGACCGTTTAAAGCTAACCCTTAAGAGAAAAACGTGACCAATAGAAGCGGAGTTCTATACGAGGACAATGCGTAAGTTTACGTTGCAAGAGGAACCCTACAAAAACTACACCACCTGGGTTGCGAAGTTATAAGTCAGCCACCCTAGATGAAGAATGGATTCATGAAAGGTAGAAAGAACATTCGTTTAATTTATCGGATCAAAATCGAAAGTGGGGATTGACAAATCTTGTAAAAATTAGTGGAAATATATTATTGATAAAAAAATTAACATAGTATATTTTTCATTACTTTTTATCCCAGAATATAAAAACCGACATTACTTTAGTAGTGAGTACATACTTACAGAACTGATAAATAGGAGGAACGATAGAAAATTGAATTTTGAAATAAATAAAGGAATGGTGTGAATAAAAGTTGAACATTTTGATTTAAAATTTCCTAAGCTTTTTTTTTTTTTTTTCTAAATGTCTTTCTAAGTTGAGAAACGCGGACATATTGTGGAAACTTGTAATAAATAAATAAAACAAACTTATTTTTGAAATATTGTCTATTCCACTAAAGATATATATACATATATATCTTTAGTGGAATAGACACTATTTCAAAAATAAGTTTGTTTTATTTATCTAAATGTCTTTGTTTACTCCAAAAAACTCAGATTGATTCCTAAGTTTAACTTAAAAAAAATATATATAAAAATACATTTTAAAAATAATCATTAAACATGAGATTGACTTGGGCACAATGACATCATTTAGTATTCAAATATCCCACCATAAGCTCAAGTATAACTCCAGCGTAATATCAAAAAGTCGGATGTCACATTTCAGTGTAATTTGCAGAAGAAAAATATGAAATTTTCTTGAAATAGTCAATTAATATCTGAACCTTCAGCATAGTGTTTTCAAGAAATTGCACGAAACTGGGCGGCTTCAGACCTTAGACCATTTGTATGGGCAATAAAATATAATATAAAGATCTAAATAAAAGTCTCTTCAAATTATCTTTATCCCTAACCGCCGGCTTTGGAAGTTATCCCCATTGAAAGAACCTCGAAACCCGGCTAGTCCTAATAAATAAAGGAATTTGAGAAGATGGACTACATTTATTATTTTTAAATAGATCTTATATCAATAACTTCTCATCATCTTTACATATTGTATAATATCATAAAATAGTAATTTTTGACAGTATTATGGGAGTCTTAAATGTTGCCTTACCTGCTACCTTGGCGTGATCAAGGTTTTTTACCTTCCCGATAAAAAGAGCCCCCCCCCTTATTTATTTATTTATTCATCTTCCTATGTGATATAGTATCAAACATTCACACCAGGAATGTATTTTTTTAAATATTCAATTATAAATTTATTCAAATAAGCTGTGTACATCCGACCTTCTGCCTTGATGTTACAGAAAATGAAGTATACCCAAAGACAATAAGACCTCATAACATATATGACTTCGCCCATTTAATAATGAGTTTGGATAAATGATATTGTTATTATTTATTAAATATATTCTCTCAAACCTAGAAGTGATGTTACCTTTTGTAGCAGTGAAGCAACTTTAGGATAACCTTTCGGCGACAGTATGATGAACATTGTAACACAATTAATATAACTCGAAATTATTAATGGAGGAAGGATTCAAGAAATTTAAACTCTTTTTATCTTTTTTCATTTAAAAGTGACCCCAGGTAAGTTAGCTCTGTGATGTCTGGCAACCCACAGCTCAATATAGTTCCGTCATCAGTTGTTTCTGTGGCGTCGCCTCCATAATTCTTCTGGTTTCTTCAAGGGCAATGCACATCTTCGGATGATCGCCTGTCATCTTTTCCTCTTCAAACAGGGCTCAGTTGAGGAAAGCCATCACGCCGATCCGGTTTAGATGCTTCTGCAGGTATTGGTCTTCCATCTGAAGGCTAAACCCTACTTTCTAGGACTGATGGTCTTCACTCACTCCACTTCTTTCCATGTCCAGCCTCCGCAAGGGCAGAATTCCATTTGAGTAATGAGTCAGACCTTCCAGGTCTAGAGAAGTGAAGGTTGGGGGGTTCAAATCCAGATAACGAATATCGGTAGCAGTTACCAGTAATAGGTAGTACTTACAAAGAACCGATAAGTGTAATAGTTACCAACTAATACCGCTTCTAAAGTTTACCACAACTACCGCTCAATCCGCCCTAAACACCCCCACCATCCTGATCCAGGAGCGAGGTAACCTCTCTTTGTAGTAGACAGGCGCTCTGAACGCTTTTTCCCCCAACATTTCCAATTTTATACTAAAATGTATATCATTAAAAGATGAAAATAACATTTCGTCTTTATGAACATTATTAACTGTTTGTTGTTAATATTTTTCTCATGTAGTAGTTACATTCAAAATTATTACACAATGTATTTTTTAAGGTTTTATAGGCCAAATACCACAAAAAAACCCTAATGTTTTTTTCACAATGTACAATCTGATACTAAGTATCAAATAAGTCTTACTGTTCTAAAATGTGTATCACTGACAATATTTTTCTTTATTCACTTTGTCCATTGTCAGTTGTTAGTATTGTTGATTCAGTTAACAATGTTGTCAATTGTTCATTGTCTGTTGTTGATCCTTAGGACCAGTTTGGCGGTAGCTAGGTGCATCCTTTCGACATCATCCTTACAGTGTTCTTCAGGGCTTGTCTTTTGTTGCAGAACCAAATCCTGATCACCTCTCGTTCGTAGCCCAATTGATGAGCCAGTGTTGTGATCTCTGTACCTGAAACATTGTATAATATATATTATTTTACAGGAAGAGACAATGTTTTTAGTGGATATCTATACAAATTGCAAATTATCAAATATAGTAATTACAAACATAAAATAAACACCACATTTCACTATTTTTTTTATCCTGACTTGTTCATCATTGAACCTTCTCTTTTTCATTTTTTCCCAAATGTTTATTTTCAGAAACATGATAATTTGAAATGTCTTAGTATTGATATATGGAGGGGTCAGTACACAAGTGAACCAAGTCCATTTTTTTCACTTTGTGAGGTTTTTCGTGCTAAATAGGCGTAAAAGTAATATCTTTCAGTGCTACAGTGAACCAAGTCCTTAGTTCATTTTAACGCCGCAGGATATCAGCTTGAATCAAGTCCTTGGCCCCAGTTTTTCATTTATTTCAGAGCGCTAGTGAACCAAGTCCATAAACCCATTATTCTGATTGTTTTAGTTGACAGTTTATTTAATGAAAGGACAACCGTTTCAGCTATAATGACATTTATTACTACGGTGCACCTCAGAATTGATTATGAAAAAAAAACTTTGAGAGCCAATTGCTCGGAATCAAATGTGATGGACTTGGTTCACTTGCGCTCTGAACCCTCCATATGAATTTGATGTTTCATAAATGTAGTTGTATTACAATAATATGAAACGAAAACAAGAAGTTCAGAAGCTAATTTTTAAGAAGTGAACGAAACTTTCAAATGCGTTTTCTCAAAAATCAATAATTCTGAGATGTCCCACTTCTACTACTATATCGATATATTCATTATACAGTAGTAAATAGTTGTTTGTAAAAACAAAAATCATTTGATACAAGTTTAGAAAATTCTATAAAAACAATGTTATTTTCAAACTTTAGTAGGTGAATATTTATCCACAGAATCAAGCATATCTAAAAAGAAAAAAAATCTACGGGTTGAGTGCGGCATAACGCTAACAAGATGACTTAAAAAAAATATATATATTTGTTTAAGAGTTCACAAAGAAAAGGTTATGTTTATTTATTTGATATATTAATTTATTATTAAATACCTGAAGGATGTGTGTTCCTTTCAAAATGTGCATTTAGCAGTTCTAATGCCTGAGGTGTAAAGGACGTTCTTCGTTTTCGTTTTTTAGATGGTTCTACCCCAATAAACTCAGTCAGGTGATTTTGGCCGCTCTTATACCTGCTCAAAGTTTAATATGAACATTAACCTTTTTGAAATATTAACTCAATAATAAACTACTCAAAAATGAATAGGGATATGTTCTAAAAATCTGCTCACCGCCGTCCAAATTCAATTTTTTTTTGTACCTAATTAATTATTTTAATAAAATACATAATATTTTATGAAGAGAAGAAATTTTTAAATGAATATTGGCTCGGATGATAAACAATAATCTCTATTCTCTCCTAGTTAGGATTAAGTAGGTTTAGTTTAATTACAAAACAGTTAAATATTTAATTATAAAAATAATTTTCAACTTCGACGGCGGTGAGCAGTTTTTCAGAACATATCCCATTCATTTTTGAGTAGTATAGATAAAAACTTGTGACATAGTTCATAATAACATTAATCTGAATCAAGACAAGGCAACATTTGAATGTTTAATTTTATTCAACTGAATAAAATAAATGATATATTATGGGAGTGTTTCTTGCAACTTCATAAACCCAAAAAATAAATGGGAGAAATATAGAACTTTGACAAATATTTCATAAATAAATTCAGAATCTCATTATACAACCTAAAAGTTATATGTATTTTTGTTAATTAGACAATATGTATTAATATGTATGTTATATGTATTTTTGTTAATTAGACAATATGTATTAATATGTATGTTATATGTATTTTTGTTAATTAGACAATATGTATTAATATGTATTTTTGTTAATTAGACAATATGTATTTACATGTATGTTACATATATTTTTGTTAATTAGACAATATGTATTTACATGTATGTTACATATATTTTTGTTAATTAGACAATATGTATTAATATGTATTTTTGTTAATTAGACAATATGTATTTATATGTATTTTTGTTAATTAGACAATATGTATTAATATGTATTTTTGTTAATTAGACAATATGTATTTATATGTATGTTACATATATTTTTGTTAATTAGACAATATGTATTAATATGTATTTTTGTTAATTAGACAATATGTATTTATATGTATTTTTGTTAATTAGACAATATGTATTAATATGTATTTTTGTTAATTAGACAATATGTATTTATATGTATGTTACATATATTTTTGTTAATTAGACAATATGTATTAATATGTATTTTTGTTAATTAGACAATATATATTTATATGTATTTTTGTTAATTAGACAATATGTATTAATATGTATTTTTGTTAATTAGACAATATGTATTTATATGTATGTTACATATATTTTTGTTAATTAGACAATATAAAAGTTAAACAAGTTGTTTGTTTTTATTTATTTTACAAACACTAAAATAATCTTAGTAAATTACCTTTCCTCCGCTTCTTTCATCCATTGTTCAAGAACTGGCTTTATTTTTTGGGCACTCTTTGGAGTTATGTCCAATTTTTCAAACCTGTTCAAATAAAAAAAAAAAATTATTACTTAAACGCATTAAGAAAATGTACTATTTAATAGTAAAAATGGAAATTATGAGCTAATATCGACTTCTTGGATCCAAATTCAAATATGTAGAGCAGTACAAGGAAGACCTCAGAGGGCAAACTGAATCTGAGCCCCCCTCAGATTGGAAAATTCAACATTTATTATTTTTCAATTAAACAGTAAGAAATACATATAATAGATCACATATTCGTTTAGTATATACTAAAACCATATGCGTCCCTTTTAGCATTATTAAATAATATGTAAATCCGGTGTAAATAAATTTTTGTGACTCTTAGCTTTTAAATATTACAATATTCTTATATTTTTTTAAAGAAAAAGAAATGTTAACATGTTTCGTTTTTGATTTTTTTGGAGGTACCTGTGATACTGAGGCACTCTTATCCCTGCGCACAAACCGTCCGAAGAGTTGCCAACGATTATTTGTGCTTCAATTTCTTTTTTAGAAAGATTGAGGTAATTTTAATGCATGGTGCTTCAGAAAACTGAATTAGTTCAATGATAAAGCACTTCTGAAAATAATGGTTTGTCTTTATCAACAAATATCTAAACTGCAATATGCAGTTGACGTTGCAGTACTTGCAATTTGATAATTTTGAAAATCTTTATTCCCCACGGCTTATGGATGGCTAATTCAAAAGTAGACTTCAAGAGATATGGAATCATTTTCGAAGTTACAACAAAATGTGTCTCAAGGAATACTATTTTCCATTATCTAAATTCTTCACATATATGTACAACACTATTAGGAAGAACGATGAATGCAGAAATGCGGCCTTGAACATTTTAATAATTGACTATCTAAGGGGGGAACATTTCGAGCCTAAGCTCATCGGTGACTGACTGAGTAGAATAATGCCTTATATTCATCGTGGGATATGTTACCCTGGCCTGCAACGTCAAGCAGCGCAGAGCAGGGCGCAAGTTGATCCCCGTCATTTTCCCATCGTTGCAGAGCGAGCATATCGGGGAGCCGGCCACTCCTAACCTCTTCAGAAATTTCTGGAGGCAGTCGTGTCCTGTGAACATCCTGAAGTTGGCCACCGCCACCCTCCTAGCCATGTCTTCAACCATCCGGTGTATGCAGTATGTTGATGGAGGTGGTTGGCTGTTCCGTCAAGGAGGATCCCTCTTTAGCCAGCCTATCCAGTATTGAAATATTAACTAATTATGGCAGCATTGAGGGCAATTAATTTTCACTATCAACTGTTTGTGATAACGTCATCGGGCACTTATTGGCCCCGACTTATGTTACATAATGCGCTGATGAAGAGCTTGGATTCGAAATGTTCTCATAAATAGTCAACTAATTATAATTTGAAAGACCTAATTTCTGCATTTATCCTTTTTTCCCAAGATGTCTCCCTTTCTCCTTCCATATCTACTATGAAATTAATATTAATTTTTATAGGATGAGCATGCAAAGTAAATGAAAAAAAAAAATAAAAAAAAAATATAAATGTGTTAGGAGGTTATTTAAGAGCCACAGCACCCTGGCACTCCACAAAAAATTACGACTATAAAATTTAAAAAA
This sequence comes from Aradus depressus, assembly GCA_963662175.1. Taxonomy (NCBI): domain Eukaryota; kingdom Metazoa; phylum Arthropoda; class Insecta; order Hemiptera; family Aradidae; genus Aradus; species Aradus depressus. The sequence continues at coordinate 7,386,331 of OY759222.1, forward strand.
TCACTTTTTTTAATTTTTAAACGTTAAAAAAATAAAATAATTATTAATAACTTTTAACAATCAGCGCCAGAGCCCTGTGTGGCTTTTTTTATGGAGGATTTTTAAGGGTCGGTTAGTGTGGTGATTAGTAAATTAGAAAATAAAAAGAATAAAAACCTAAATAATAAATTTTTTTGAAAAAAAAAATGTGACTATAAAAATAAAAATGGTGCGTTAGGAAAAAAATAAAATAATAAGAAATATCTAGACAGGCCATGTGTTAGATTGTCAAAAAAATGTGTTAATAACACATACTTATTAATAAAAAAAATAAGTATATAATAAAACTAAATATTATACAGAAAGAATAGTCTAAAATTGACGTACATTGACTGCTGTTGTGAAGCGAGCTGTGCACAGTACATCTGAGTTGCCAGGGCACTGGTAGACATAAATAAATTACCAATATTACTAAAAAAATATATAGATTTTGTTTTTTTAAAAACGCTAAACTATAATAACATAAAGATAAGAAACAGTGTCAACCCATACATTCTGCGGAGTTAATGTTTAAATGTGATTTCACGAATTATTCAGTATTTTAAAAATGAGAGTACAAAATAATAATTTTTTTTTCAATAATTTTCAAATGGAGAAATATAAAAAACTATCAAACGACTTACTGGACTCAATTATAGTTATATGTACCATCAGAATTGAAAAGCAGCATTTGTATAACCTTAAAAATAAATAAACTCGCAACCAACGTAAAAAATTATATAATTTCTTAGAGGTTTGTCCAGGGACTACCACATGAAAAGGGTAATTTTGTACAACTTTTCCACTTATTAACTATTAAAATTTATTTAATTTACTGACACTTGAATGTATACTATCAAAACTAACAGGGAAAAGCATTTTATTATATTTATTTCATTTTTATTTTATTTTATTAAAATCTATTTAAACTAACAGGGAAAAGCATTTTATTTTATTAAAATCTATTTAATTTACTGACACTGGAATGTATACTATCAAGACTAACAGGGAAAAACATTTTATTATATTTATATTTTATTTTATTAAAATCTATTTAATTTACTGACACTTGAATGTATACTATCAAAACTAACAGGGAAAAGCATTTTATTATATTTATTTCATTTTTATTTTATTTTATTAAAATATATTTAAACTAACAGGGAAAAGCATTTTATTTTATTAAAATCTATTTAATTTACTGACACTTGAATGTATACTATCAAGACTAACAGGGAAAAGCATTTTATTATATTTATTTCATTTTTATTTTATTTTATTAAAATCTATTTAAACTAACAGGGAAAAGCATTTTATTTTATTAAAATCTATTTAATTTACTGGCACTTGAATGTATACTATCAAGACTAACAGGGAAAAGCATTTTATTATATTTGTTTATTTTTTATTTTATTTTATTAAAATCTATTTAAACTAACAGGGAAAAGCATTTTATTTTATTAAAATCTATTTAATTTACTGGCACTTGAATGTATACTATCAAAACTAACAGGGAAAAGCATTTTATTATATTTGTTTCTTTTTTATTTTATTTTATTAAAATCTATTTAATTTACTGACACTTGAATGTATACTATCAAGACTAACAGGGAAAAGCATTTTATTTATTTCATTTTTATTAACATAATTTCATAATAGGGACCACATTATCTACACCGATCTGATTAATTTAAATTAAATTTATATTTAATAAAATAAGAAAATAAATTAAATATATTTTTACAACAGAAACTATTTCTTATTGAACCTCTTAAATATTTTAATAATGTACAATCTACATTACACAGTATTTATTCATAGTGTATTAAATGTGTTGTCTAAAAAAATATATTGATATTAACTTAAATATCTCAAGGAGCCATACAATTTCTCGAGAAAAGTACATATCTCTGTACACCAGGGAAAAAGAGTGTAAATATGGGTCCTCCTCTGAAGTAGACTAGTAGTTAGTAAAGATAATGTACTGTAATCTGTAAAACATTGGAAGTCAAGTTTTCAGAAGACTATAACGATGACATCTGTGGATTTTTAGTCAATTTAGTCAAAGAGAAAGGGGGGTGGTTCAACAAAAATTCTATTCACTGTCAATATAACGAATGCAATGCCCTGAAATTTTATATCAGAATTGAGAAATCCCTGAAAAAACACCAATTGATTTTTACCCAAATTGTCTGTAACTCAACGAATTTTTTTTATTTTCATTAGGTTTTCGATCAAAAAAACTTCAAAAGCCTAAGACAAAAATAAAGCAAATGATATAACTGCAATGGAGATAAATTAATTGCATAAAAACGCAATAAAACCATCTTATTCTGTTGAAAATTTGTATGAACTATCAAAAGAATCTATTACATCCCCTGCAATCAGCAAAATATGTACATTTGTTTATTTAAAATTTCACGACTCAAAACTCCGACATAGACCTTCACTATTATGGGCAAAATAAAGTTTAAAAAATCTATTTACCTGCATATTGCGGACTGACTATAAGCAGGCCCTTCTGTGATACTCAGAGCTTGTCCAACCTGGGTTTGCGTCAGTCCCAGGGACAAACGTCTCAATTTGAAAGCTTTGGCGAACTCCTTTATTTCGTCCAAATTGATACCATCAACTGTATTGCCCCTACTTTCTGATATCATTGGCTGATCTGAAAAAAATCCAAATAATATTAATATTTAAAATATTAAAAGGTTTAAATACTTTTTGTTATGCAGAATCCTTGAATCCTTTCATCATTGGTTTAATTCTTAAGATTACACGTAGGATTAAACACAGGAAAAATACTGAAATTCGTGGAAAAGATGCAGCCATGTAGTGAAGGAAATGAGTGGATGGGGAAAGCCTTGAAAGGGAAAGGTCTCACTCTATGTTTCTCCTCTAGAACTACCTTTTGTTTGTATATAAGGTTTGTTGAGAAGTTCACTACAGGTAGCGCAAGTACGTAAAACACTTCAAGACTGGATAAGGGACAGGTGGCAACAGCGATGGTCGCGCTCTCTCCGATGGCCGAACGACTTTCGCCTACCTATCGGACGTCTGAGTCCGCCTGCGCTCCACTTGGGTACAGCCCGATCACTGGTCATCGCAGGTACATTCAGGCCACGGTGATTTCAACTCCAAACTCTTCTTCTTTAAGAGGAAAGATAGCTCGAACTGTTCGTGTGGCGGCATCGAGACTGCAACATGTGGTCCTCGATATCCCGCTGTACGACAGGTCTAGGGTGGAGTTGATCCGCGCGACAGGATCGTATCTGGGATTGATCCTGTCGGAGTTGATGACGGAGTCGAGCTATCCGGCGTTCAGCCGGTTTGTCACCTCCTGGCGGGAACAGAAAAAACCCTTTTGACCAGGCGCCGGGGTCGATTGACGGGCCAGGCCCGAAGTCTACCCCCGGCGACCGCGATGTAGAAGCAGCCCCATCTAACGATCTCGAGCTCCCTTGGCATCATGTTTACCTCTTTCCCCGACGATATGGGGCCGGGTGATTTACCGGAGCAGCCGTACAAAAAATATTTAAAAAAAAGTACGTAAAACTGAAATTCATTGCTAAATATACAACAATGGCCGACTTATACATCTTGATTCAATTGGCTATTGATAGAGTGGGCGTGGCTCATTCTAATCCCAGATTTGGTCAACCTTTCAACGAACTTAGTATAGAATGCCATATACATACTTGATTCGTCCATAAGGTCCAACGGCGAAGGACTGTGTTGGTAGGGAGGTGGTTTCGTGGAACTAGTAGTGATCGTCAGATCGCTATTGCTGGCAGCCAAGCGACTGATGGTGTTCAGCGGCGATGAGGAGGGGTTAGTTGTCGTGGATCCATTGCTCATACCATTAATTGGAGGAGATTTGGAACAATTTTGCATTCCAGTCTGTAAAAAAATTAATTAAACACTCAAATCAGTCTGAATGAAACTATATTAGAAAATACATTAATTAAATGGCACTCTGAGAATGCACTCCAATACAGTGCATAAACTCAGGTCTCTTACTAGAACTTTCTGTGGTGAAATTCACCAACATTCGACGGCTATTTTGAACTCCAAACAATGGATCTGTTATAGGAGAAATGTGAACATTCTGACAACAGAAGTGATGACATTTCAGTTAGTCTGTAATAAGTTTTTATGTTCAGATGATCTAAAAAAAAAGTCGGTGAATCACTGCCGATGTACTTCTCCATAACGAATTAATGAACTAACGTTACGCTCCCTCTCCAAAACCGTTTGCGCTAATATTCAACAATTGACTTACAGAGAGCCTCCTAAATCTTTGTGTCGTCCTTATGGAGTTTTAAATTCATATATGAAATTTTATGTCATTACATAGATTACAATAGCAGTTATTAAAGCTTTTGAGTTAAGCCTCCCCCATAATTCCCCCTTCCCTTTGGTCGATTTGACTGAAAAACAATAGGTGTCGTCGTTAGAGGGTTCTGGATTCACATAAAAAATGTTGTGTCGATATGTTCAATCTTTCAGGAGTTATCGTGTTCACAAACACACATAGTGAAGACATTTTTTTTTCTTATTTGGAATCTAGTGATCGGAAATTCCGTTGAAAACTCCGCATCGAATTTTTACCGATTACATAACTTCCCCTATACTTTGTACAGCTGGGGATGTAAAAAAAAAAAGCTTTGGTTTCCCGGAAAGTTTAAAGTCGTATATCATCTTTCCATCGCATAACATTTTGATTAAACAACTGAAAAACACTCCTATAGAGAACGTGTTAACATTCAAATCGGGGTTTAGATCTTAAAAGGAGATTAACTCAAATGATACACTTCGAATAGAAGAAAACACGGAAGCCAATTTTCAGACCCGGAGTCAGGAATATAGCGATAAAAATACTACATTTCGGTGAGACTGGAAACGTGAATCAATTCAAATCCAGTCCATTTTGGAGACCAACCATTACTTTCTGTTTAATAAATTTTTTATTATCATTAAATTTAATGGTTATTTACTCTTCAATTTATTTTTATTTGTTATATATATATATATTTTTTTTTTCTTTTATATTTCGCTCTTTGTGACCTGAGGAGTGGGCAAGTAATCGTCCCGAAATATCGTCGTGAGAAGAAAAGAAGACTTCTTAGACAAAATATGAAACCCGGCCGAGGTCCTTAGTTTATTTTATCTGAGAGATAAAATAAACTTCAGTACGCCGTCCTTCGGATGGGACATTAAGCGATGGTCCTGAGCCTATACGATGTCAGGTACTCTTAAAGACCCCTACCCAAGGTGAATAAAAATTTAGGGTAGGCAAAATTTAGGACTCCCACAGTAGAGTCGGGCTCTGGTAGTAGGTGGTATGACCTTGTAGTTAAAAGTCCGGGCATGAGTCATAATAACTAACTATATATATATATATATATATAATATTTTATATGTTATATTCCATCTAACAAAGTTATCCTGTTGACAGACATGAACGCAGAGGGGCAATTTTTATTTTTCATTTTTAGAATTAGGTTGAAAACTCTACAACGAATTTCTGACAGATTACATAACTTGGTCTATACTTCATAACTGGGGAAATAAAAGTGAAAATGTTAATGATGTACAAAATGTACTAACACTATACTGGCTGAGGCTGAGAGGGGATTTTTGTGACTGTTGTTGTTGGCACATTTGTTGTTGTTGCTGCTGCTGCTGTTGTTGTTGTTGTTGCTGATGATGAACTTGCTGCTGCTGTTGCTGTTGTTGTTGGACAACCTGTTGCTGATGTTGCTGAACCTGATGTTGTTGGAAGGCGCTCAGCAGGTGTTGCTGATGTTGAGCCTGGGGATTGTGTCCGTTTAACAAGTGTGGAAGTGGTGCGGTCAAATTCGGCGCTAGTCCTGGTGTTGGACTTGTTCCAACTGAAAATAAAAAAAATATATATATACATATTATTTTTTTATTTAAAAAATGTTCAAGATGAAATATTACATCCGGGTCTTTTCCGTAAAAGAAAAAATTTAGATTTAAGTAGCATCATTCATAAACATACATCGAGATATTAGTAATTAATGTTATGTGATTAAATAACAGTAAAATGTACGAAAGGTTTTGCTAACTTTTCGTTGCAACGAGATTCCACATCTTTGGTGGAGTTGTATTCGCAGAGGAGGATTTTAGAAGATTGGACTATGAGAGCATTCTCAGGTTCATTAAGAAAACTGGGAGACTGAGCACATGAAGGGCTTGGTTTAGGTAGTATAAACATACAGGTAATATAATAAGGGGGAAGCCCAGCGCTTCCAGGGAAGGGATAAGGGCACTGGATGCTTAGGTCCCTAGGTGTAAAACACCAGCCCACCACATATATGTATGTAACTTTTCGTTGAAGTTTTCTCAAAATTACTGATTTAATTTTTTATATTTTGTGGTTTATTCTTTGTTTCATATTTTCGTTTATATAAAATAGACTATGTCAAATAAACAGCCAAATCCATGAGGAGTTTCTCAGGTCGCAGCCTATCTAAGGTCCTTAGTAGATGACTACCATGGCAGACTAGGCCTGTGTTTTGAAGCTCTCCACTATAATCTTGGCCAGCCTCTCCACAGAAGGCTCAAGCCAAGATTACCAAAACATTATTTAATATTTCCCTTTTGTAGTAATAGACAATTAAAATACACAAATTGTTCGTCAAACTTCACTATATTCTTAAATACTCGACTAGTTTCGCCATGTTAAGGCATTATCAAGAGTCACTTACAAAGGTTTGTAAGTGATTCTTGATAAAGCCTTAACACGGCGAAACTAGTCGAGTATTAAAGAATATAGTGATATAAATATATTTCACAATATAATGCAATCTCCGACAAAATAATTAATTTGTTAAGTACTGATGACGATGCAAAAATCTTATAATAACTTATACATTTCAATATAATACATTTCACAACAGTTGGTATTTTTTTTTTTCTTCACTTCGGCCAATATTTATAATGTTGTATCTTCCAAAATTAATTAATTAGGTTAAGCAATGATCCCGAACCTGTACGATGTCAGGTACTCTTTAAGACTCTACCCTAGGTAATTAAACCAGGGTAGACAAACTTTAGGACTCCCATTGAAGAGTCAGGCTCTTGTCCAGCAGAGCGACAAAAGAGCTCTCAGGTTGTAGTGCGACATGACAATGTAGTTAAAGCCCGGGCATGAGTCACAAAAACAAACAATTTTCACCAAATATCAGATATGTCTGAATCAGTAACAGTGATAGGTCAGTTACCATCGGGAGAGAACAATTTAATATATACCAAACTATGATAGTTTTGGGGGGATCTCAAATGATTTTGACGTTTTGCCCCCCCCCAGGGGGTGTAGTGCCACCCTCGTGTGTCCCCTTTGTGAGTTTCCCGCTAGATATGTCTGCTGAGTACAGAAAGCACCCCCCTCCCATTTGAATTTCTTCTAGTTGACTGGTTACTTTACGTACCGTTTCCATACTGATGCGCCAGGTTCGCCAGTGTGGTTGTCATCACTTGTCCATTCGACATTGGCATGTTCACCATTTGGTTGTTCGTGACCGCATTGATTGGAATTGTCAGAATTGTTTGGGTTGCAATACCTGCAACAGATACAAAAACATTAATATATACTTATATATAATAAATACATAAAAATATATTTAAAAGAAAACTATTGGCAGTCAAACTATGCCCATACTAATGAGTAAAAAAGTAGTTTGTGTACCACTAGCTATGTACTTCCCCAGCACGAGTTAATCAATTAAGTTTTCGCTCTCCCTCCAAAGACAATTGACCGGATTGGATTCTGAATGCTCATACTTCATTTTGTATCGATACATTCATAACATTGGGAATTACTAGGATATTTGAGTTGAGCCCCACTCTCATACCCTCTCCTCTTTGGCTGATACCGCTGAAAATTAATAGGTGTCATCCTTGGAGGGTTCTGGCTATGCAAATAAATGTTTGTATCGATACATTCATTCTATCGGGAGTTATCGAGTTCACAGACATATATACCGCATTTTTTTTTTTTTTCATTTTTGTACTATTTGACAGTATGAATAATTATATTCTTTGAATTCAGGAACTTCGTATACTCGTATGTGTCTTTAAAGGTGGTTAAAGTTACAAGTTATTTTAGCGAGCTGTCCTTTATCCTTTAGCGGCCTGTCTCTGTGCGTCTAGAGATCAAACTAGTTCACCTAGATAGTTGCATTTTTTTTTCTTAAAAAAATAAATAAATAAAAAATAGCTTCATGTCATTGGCACATTCCCAGAATTTTCACCCCCATGGCGCTTTACTAATTCCGAGAGGTTCCTCGCATAGTGCCAGTATACAGAGAGCGACGGTCGCGCTGGTCCCGAGCCCGTACGATGTCAGGTACTGTCTACTGAGCTCTATATCGCCGGAAACGAGGCCCTTAGGTTCTTTATCTGTGAAGTGAAATAACTTTAAGAACGCCGTCCTTCTAAAAAAATGTTAAGCGATGGTCCCGAGCCTGTACCAAGGAAACTAAACATGAATAGGCAAAATTTACGATTCTCATTGTTGAATCGGGATTATGTCCACTAGAGCGACAAAAGTAGCGCTCTGATAGTAGGCAATGACCTTGTAATTAATAATATTTATAATAATAATAATATTATTTATTTCTGTTAAACAACAACATGGTAATAGGATACGTCATAAGAATGTACATATATATTAAGATAGCTTATAAATTAGTTATTATGACTCATGACCGGGCTCTAACTGCGTGGTCATATCGCCTACTACCAGAGAGCTCTTTCGTCACTCTACTATGGGAGTCTTCAATGTTGCCTACCATAAATTTTTATTCACTTAGGGTAGGGGTCTGTAACGAGTACCTGACATCGTACAGGTAACGTCCCATCCGAAGGACGGCTAGCTTTACCTCCCAGATACAATAAACTATGGGTCTCGGCCGGGTTTCGAACAAGATATATATGGGACCTCGGTCCCAGAATAAAGGTCATTTTCATTCATTCATTCAAACTTGTGATCAGTAATAACTATAATATAGAATTAAATGAATATAAATATTTGAAAATGTATGAGTACAAAAATAATGAACACAATAGATACATTTTTTAAATTTAAATTAGGATAAGTATTAAATGCTTAACAACTAACTGTTCCACAAAAATGAGCCAATGTTCTTACATTTTGTTAATATGTATGATGTTTTTGTAACAGTTTTAATTACAGATAGGTTTTCTAAAGTCAATTTAATATTTTTCATTATTGCTATTATAAAAAGTGTAAGAGAAAATTATTCGTTTTTTTTTTTTCCTTTTTTCCAAGTTTTTATCTCCTTTGTATCTGACCCGACTTCTTACTGCCAGCGCCACGCAATGATCCCAAATTAAAATGAATTTTTATTATCGACACGACAGGAAGTTATTAAACGAAATATTGTTGCAAAGAACATTGTATCTCATTCCAAGGATAATAAATCAGTTTTTGATCTTATTTTTCCATTATTTTTTTTTTTATGTTTAGTAATTAAGCTTCGTTGCTTGAAAAGTGTTTTTTAAAGTTATTGATCCAAAAATAAATTTGGATAGAGATCTATGATAATTTTTTTTTTTTTTTTATTTCCATACATAATGAGAAAGCTACAAAGGAATATGTAAGTACACTAATCCGGACTAGATGGGACCGGACCCCGTCCGGATCACCGAAAGTCCGCATTAAACGGAATTGGCAGTAAAATGCACATGATAAATATTTTAGCGACTTTTTTTTTTTCTCAAATACACCTTTCCCTTCAGATTAATTTTATTTTCAATACTAGATAATGTATATGTATGTAGATCTAAGTTTTCGACCTACGAACTGAGATAGGGTTAACAAAACAAAACATCTTTGTGATTAAAACTCAAAATTTATTTATTGTACAGTACTACTGTACAAAACAAACCACGGTACATTAATGTTATAATGTAAAAATTAAGAATTTTAAAAACGAAATATGTAAACGTTAAATTCTGAACAGGACTATAAAATACGTAATGAAAACAAGAATAATATTTTTAGACTCACTGAAAAAAGTCCGTAATGTTTTTTTGCTTTAAAGAAGACCGACGACGCGTCGTTTTGCCGTACGATCTTGTAGGCGCCTCAAGGTCAGTAGTCAAACCCTCTCTTCGCATTATTTTCGTACTTACCACTCGCTAAATTAAATTTTTAGTTTACTAAATCTTAATTAGTTTTTTTAAATCCCGTCCGGGTTAGCCGGACCCTACTGTACTATTGATATTGACCAAATTTTTGGATAAAATACTTCTAGGAGAGTTTGAATTATATATAATAGAGGGAAGAAAGACGTCTTATGTTAAGTGGTTAAATGCAGAGATTAGGTCTTCCACAATTTTCAATATTTTAGAATTTTATGGGAACGTTTCGAGCCTAAACTCATCATCAGGCCATTCTCAATGTTGTCATTTTTAGTTAAATAATCAAACTGAAAAAGTTGTTGGTAAATCACTGGCTATGTAAATTCCACTGAAAAGTAATAGGTGTCGTCCTTATAATTTTTTTTTTATTTTATTTTTTATATATCTCGCACATTGGGACCTGGTGATAGGACGTAAGAACGTCCCGACACATCGTTGGGATAAAGACACTTCCGAGGAGTTTTTTTGAAAAATAGTTATCTAAATTTTTATTATATTGAAAAATGTGTCTACTTCTTATAAACGTATCTTGTATTAATTTGTTTTTACACTCATATATTTTTAAGTATTTATTTGTTCAGTTTTTATTAATTTAATTTTACTTTTTTTAATAGTTTTGTTATTACTACTAATTATAGATGTGTTAGACTCAAGTAGTTATAAATCTATATCTTAATGTATAAATTCTTTTGAGGTATCCTATTACCATGTATTGGTCTAATGGAAATAAATTTATTATTATTATTATTATAGGGCTTTGAATTTACGTACGACATTTTGTGCCAATACATTCATAACAATGTCAGTTATTGAAGTTTTTGTGCTATGCCTCCCCCTAATCCCTTATCGTTTGGTCAATTTGTCTGAAAATCAATAGGTCCTTAGAGGGTTCTGAATACATATATAAAATTTCGTATCGATACAATTATTCGATACGGAGTTATCGTATTCACAGGCACACACATAGAAAATAATATCAAAATATTTAATTTAATTAAATTCGTCTATAAGAGGTTGCCTATATTGCGATGCACACTTACCATAGATAATGCATCCCAGTTCTCCCCATTCAAAACTGCAAGGCATTCGCTGTAATTTAGAATTTTGTTTTAGAAGAATTTAATACGGAATTCCTGCAGGAAAGAGCAGTCACCCCAGAAGTGGATAATGTTTTCGTCCTTATCAAGATTTCATAACGGGCATTTTGATATATTATTATTATGCCATAGTTGTAAAGGTTAGTATTTTAACAAGTAACGCAAACTTTGAAGGTCATATCGCCTACTACCAGAGCGCTCTTTCGTCGCACTAATGGACATGAGCCCGACTCTATTGTAAGTGTTCTATAGAGTTTTATTCACCTAGGGTAAACTTCTTTAACGAGTACCTGACATTGCAAAGGATCGGGACAATCGCTTAACGTCCCTTCCGAAGGACAGCATGCTCAAGGTTTTTTGAGCCCACGAATCACTTATATTATAATTATTAAATAAGTTTTGAAAGATGAAGGATGATGCGGATGATGATGAGGTAAAACTGACCCTGTGAGGTTGGTATGAGGAGTTGAGCACCCTGAATACCCTGAACGATCTGTCCTGAGGCGAGGATGAGTTGCGGCATCGCCGTGGGCTGCGGCAGGACCTGGGTTGGCGTCGTGGCAGTCGGCACCAGGTTGCTGCTCAGGTTACCTGCACAAACAAAACATTCCATATTACCCATCACTTAGTAAAAAAAAAATTATAATTTTAGAGAAATGTTAAAAAACGAAATAATTCGTTGTTTGTTCCCCTCTCCTTCCTGATCTTTATTTCCCTTCGGATGATTGCGCGAAAAATTAATAGGTGGCGTCCTTATTGAGTTTTAAATTTATATATGAAAGTTTGTGTCAATAAATTTATTACAAAGGAAGTTATAAGAGTTTTTAGAAATTCAGTAAATATCATCCTCATGTGATGCTGGAGTTAGATAGATAGTTATTATAACTCATGCCCGGGCTTTAACTACGAGGTCATATCGCCTATTACCAGACCGCTCTTTCGTCACATAAGCCCGACTCTACTATGGGAGTCCTCAATTTTGCCTACCCTAATTTTTTTTTCACCCAAGGGATCTTTAACGAGTACCGGACATGGTACGGGCTCGAGACCATTGCTTAACGTACCATCCTTCCAGATAAAATAAACTAAAGGCCTCTGCCGGATCACGAGCTACCGGCGCCCTCTGGGATGCTGGATATACATTTAAAATTTGATAGTTTTTATAATTTTTTAATTCTTCATCATCTTTACAATAAATCATATATCATCCAAATCTTGACGCCCCCATCCATATAATAAGTAGTCCCTGATGTAAAATATATCGAAAAAGTAGTGGTGCATTTTTTGTCTGGGTGTACTTTTGTACACTCAGGGGCCCCTCCCTACTAAAAATCAAACATAAGATAATGAAAATAAAATAAAGCCCCCCGGTCAACAACAATCCCTCGACTAACCCCCCCCCCCCCCCCTCATACTCAATTACCCCCAAGAGGAATCAAAACTAAACTATCCCCCATCCCCTAACAACGCCTACACCATGTTCGGAACAGCCAAATCCACGAGGAATTGAGAGTTGCCCATATCGCAATCTATCTGAGGAATTTAGCGGATAAATACTACGGCTAAGGATGTTGAGAAGGGGAAAAAGATACGTTTAAAAATATATATTGCTTCAGCAATTCGATGTATCGTTAAAATATTGATATCCCAATATATCGCTTCAGAAAATGAAAACAATTATCAAGAGAAACATATCGATACAACGGTTTGATATATTTTAACGAGAGAAGGCTAGATAGGCGTGGCTTCTAATAACTTAAGTTGCTGTGGAGTTGTGCCAACAAAATCCCGGTACATCGCTTCGGAAAATGAAAAATTATTTATATCCCGAGAAAAATATATATATTTTTTTATGCTTTTCTGACAGATTTTGGAGCGGCCCACTTACATCGTGAGGAGCCTACATCCCAAAGAAGACTCAAGTCTTCTCTATACCAGCACTTTAACGGTCTATACGGGGTAAATAATAATAAATAAATAAATAAAAAATGTAATAATAATTCTATATCGAGAAGGCTTCGGCATGGGAGGAGAGGAAAAAGCGCATCTTGCGCTGGGTCTGGCTCGAGGTAGTTCACGTGGGTTTGTCCGTCCGTAAAGTTCACTCATGTCCATACTCATATGTATATGGCAGCATCCTCCTAGGAAGGAGGTGAAGAAAGAAGAGGATGCCCGCTCAGTAGTGATCTGGCGCATTATGGGCTCTAAAGAAATATGTCCCGCATACATAGAAATTAAAATATATAAAAAATATTTTCGTTATTACCATCAATTTTCAAGTATCCCCAATTAATAACCTCCACAATATATCTGTGGTCACAGGGAATAAGTTGTCGTAAAATTGTCAAAATGAGTTAAGTTAAGTGTACTGAGGTCATCTCCCAAGCCATCTGCGCACTGTAGAGAAGTTGGGAGCTCAGAACTCTAATACTTTCGGAATTATAAAGATGTGGGTTCCTTGGTATCTCGCAAAATTGTGTACGTTCTCGGTTAAATCAACTTAATCTACTTCTTTGAGGAATCATTCGCGAGATAACTGCATTTAGCCATTTATTCACTATGGCAGACTATTCCCGAGTATTTCAAAAATTATGGTTAATAATTAGGTAAACATGCATAAAAATTAGTTAACTAAAAGAAAATCCAAGATAGGATTAACAATATTCATTTTCATTCACTCCTATAGATTTAGAAGGTATATGATTAATAATGATGCAAGTATAATTGTTTTATTCCAAAAAATGGATTTACACGATTAATGCAAAAGTAAAAAAATGGTGCCCTGAAGAGTTACGAATTTATTCCCTGTGACCCCAGATATATATTTATGTATAAAGACATTTATGTAAAAAATTTTTTAAAAAATGTAGTTTTTAGTTCTGATATTCATTCATCAGAGTTTGTGATAGAATTTTATTTTTAAAAAATCTATACGAAACGAAGATTTTAATTTTTTTCAAATTTTTAAAACAACTCAAAGAGTTTATTCTATATCAATTTTTTTAATTCACTATACACCATTATTTATTATTATTATTTTTTGGACAACATACAAATAAAATAATGTATTCAAATTAAAGAAAAAAAAAAGTTAAACGATCCAATGTTAAAATATTACAAGATAATTGTAGCTCCTAAATTTACATCTAAGAAAGTTAATATTACAATACAGACAGAGCGTTTGTAATGGAGAGCTGTCACACGGTTCGAATCAATTCAAAATCATTTTAATAACAAGAAAAATAACCAATGCATACTAATAACTATAATAAATAGAGTCCCTTCTTCATCAGCTGAGGGAGCAGTATCGTCTGACCTCTTTCTACTTGAACTGGCTTACATACTAAGTTTAGGGTAACTGTTTGTTACTTCCCCAGCAATACCAAGTATAGGAGAAGTTATGTAATCGGTCAAAAATTCGATGCCGAGTTTTCAACGAATTTTCATGTTTTCCGACTTCTAGATTCCAAATATGAAAAAAAAAATATGCGTGTCTGTGAACACGATAACTCCCGATAGAATGAATTTATCGACACGAAATTTTATATGTGAATTCACAACCCTCTAATGACGACATCTATTGTTTTTCATCTAAATCGAACAAAGGGGAGAGGCTCAACTCAAAAATCCCAATAACTATCGATGTAATGAATGTATCGATATGAAATTTCATATTTGAAGTAAAAAACCAATGAGGATATTACCTGTCAAACTTAAGCGATATCGGCTGAAGGGGAAGGGGTTCAGGGGAGGGGGCTCAATTAAAAATACCTAATAATTTCCGTTTTAACGAATTTATCGACCCAAAATTTAGTATGAGGATTTAGGAGCCTCTTTGTAAGTCAACTGTTGAATATTAGCGCAAACGGTCGACTGGTTTTGGAAGGGGAGCGAAAAGAGCGACTATTTTTTCTTGGTTTCAAAAGAAAAAAATGCTGTCTGTCCATGTGTCTGTGAACACGAAAACTCCCCGATAGAATGAATGTATCGTCTCGAAATTTCGTATGTGAATCTACAACCCTCTATCGACGACACCTATTGATTTTCAGCCAAATTTACCAAAGGGAACGAGGGTATCAGAGAAAATACGACACAAAAACTCTAATAACTATCGATGTAATGAATGAATCGAGACAACATTTCATATGTGAATTCAAAACCACATAAGGAAGACATAACAGAATTGACTATGATTAATTCGTTGTGGGGAAGTACACAGCCAGTGATTCAGCGGCCCACTCTTGATATATTCTACGGACTTACCTACTTATCCGACCCCTGATTTAGCCGATGGGATCAAATGAGGTGGCAATGGACAGTGACTGCTGGACACGGGCTACTTAAGTATGCAAGGTGCGTTTTACCTATCATCCCATCCCTCCATAGTTACAAGGGCGGTCGCAGGTCGCATCCTCGCACCATTAAAGGGCATTTAGAGTCATTTTGATCAAGATTAAAGGATTTTTTAAAGAATTCAAATCGACCAAAAATAAGAAGGCAATGGGAAAATACAAATTAGAAAGTTGTCAGAAAATCACCAGCGATGTACTTCCCCAGAACTAATTAGTAAATTATATTTTCGCTCTCCCTCCAATCATCGACGATTTGGGCTAAAATTCAATAACTGAGTCACATAGCTGCTGAATCGTCATACTAAAGTTTATTTCGATACATTCAATACATCGGCAGTTATTAAGTTATCTGAGTCGAGCCCTCTTCTCTGGCCCATCTCTTCCCTTACGACTGATTTCGCGTAAAATTAATAGATGTCATCATTATTGGGTTTTGAATTTAAATGATAAAATTTACTATATTATTCATTACATCTGCAGTTAGTGTGGTTTTGTACTCGAGCTCCCCCCCCCCCCCCCCCCCCCCCCCCTTCGAATGATTCCGCTGAAATTTAATAGGAGTCGTCCCGTTGGTACACCGACGAATCTCTTCTTTCTCTTCGGTTGGCGCACCGACGAATCTCTTCATATTTGAAAGTAATAACAACGTCTCTCTATTGAGATCTTCAATTCATTCGATCTCATCACAATTTGACTAATCCACCGGCAAAAAAAAAATACATATAACAAATTCAATATCTAATCACAACTCACTTAAAATCTGATATGTTATACAAATAATAAGATATGGTCAGGGGCGTAGCCCAGGATTTTGAGCAGGGTGGGGGGGGGGGCCGGGGGGGGGGGGGGGGGCAAAATTAGACTACGAGGGTGGGGAGTATAGACTCCCGGGGGCACAGCTCGCAGATTCCGTGGTTAGCGTTGCAAACTTTTTGCTATTCATTTGGGAGACTCGGACCTCTAGAAGTTCCCGCTAAGGTAACCACTGACTGTAATACTTAAGTTGACTTTACATGAGCAGCAAATGCACGCTGTGGTTTCTGTGCTTTTAGAATTAAATTACTCACATCCAATAGCGTGCATTTGCTGCTGCTGCGCTTTGCATTTTTACTGCGCATGTAAAATCAGCTTTAAGAGTATAAAATATAACATAAATGAAGATTTTGAGCGAGGAAATGAAATGATCGAATTCATATATATTTAAATAAATGTAATATGACTTGTTTTGTACATGTACATTTATGTAACAGCTGATTGCTGATTTAGGAATCAGACGCACAGGAAATTTGAAGATCCTATTGGTAACTTGCAAGCAATCCATAATTAATAAAAACATTTTTTTTTTAGTTTATTTAAATTTTATCTTGTTTTTTTGCTCTGGCCAGGGGGGGGGGGGACGCGCGCCCCCCGGCTACGCCCCTGGATATGATATGTTAGCGATAATACAACTAATACGATATGATATGTTAGCAATAATACAACTAATACAATATGATATGTTAGCGATAATACAACTAATACGATATGATATGTTAGCGATAATACAATATGATATGTTAGCGATAATACAATATGATATGTTAGCGATAATACAACTAATACGATATGATATGTTAGCAATAATACAACTAATACGATATGATATGTTAGCAATAATACAACTAATACGATATGATATGTTAGCGATAATACAATATGATATGTTAGCGATAATACAATATGATATGTTAGCGATAATACAACTAATACGATATGATATGTTAGCGATAATACAACTAATAAAAAATGGAGCTCATAGGAAATTACTGCTATTAAATATTTAAAAATTCAACACTAAAAATGAGATACTGGCAGTGAAACTAATTATACTAAAATGGAATCAATAAATAATATTAGGAGCTTGTTAAGATGCGGTTCTAGCGTTAATTACAACGTAGGATCCACGTTTATCTTCGTCTCGAAACATAATTAATATAATAAATAACAATATTATATTAAACAATCGGTAATAATTATAATTCCTTCAGCTGATTTATCGAACTATTTTGTTCATATGTATGCAAATCAAGTCTCGCCTTATTTTCAAAAAAATAATATTAAATTATTTATATGTAAATTTTTGTATTTAAATTTGTCATTTGTTTTCACGCCCTTAAAATTATGAATGAGTTCGTTTAAAATCTTTTGATAAACGATGGGGGGGAAAGTCTCGACTCTTGAATATTTGCGATAAGGATTAACGGAAGCAATTTATATATAAGGAAGAAAGTTATATAAAGTCCGTCGGTGAATCACAGGCAATTTACTTCCCCACAAGGAATTAATCAACTAAATTTTCGCTCCTCCTTTAAAACCAGTCGAGCGTTTGCGCTAATATTCAACAGTTGACTTACATAGGAGCTTCAGAAACCTCATACTAAATTTTGGGTCGATAAATTCGTTACATCGCTGATCCACCCTTTCCATTGGTTGATTTGGATGAAAAACTATAGTTGCCATTTTTAGAGAGTTCTGAATTCCCATATAAAATTTCGTGTCGATACATTCATTATATCCGGTGTTATCGTGTTCACAGACACACATAATGTTTTTTTATGGAGGTCGGAAAATATCGCCTATACTTGGTATAGATGGGGTTATAAAAAAAAATTGTCTGTAAAGTCTTCTCCTCTTCGCCCGATTTAGCTGAAATCAAAGTTTTCTAATGCTGTAAAACAACGTCGGCTGTTAGACGTTTTGAGTCAACCCCCTCTTAAACTTCCCTCGAGCTAATCCCCCCTTTCCTTGGGTTCATTTGGCTGAAAAACTATAGGTGTCGTCGTTAGACGGTTCTGGATCCTCCATATAAAATTTCGTGTCGATGTATTTATTCTACCGGAAGTTATCTTGTCCATAAAAATAAACAAAAATATGTAATTAAGCATTTTGCATCCCCAGCTATACCAAGTATAAGGGAAGTTATGTAAATGTCAAAAAATTCGAAGCGGAATTTTCAACGAAATTTCATGTTTTCCGATCTCCAGATTCCAAAAATTAAAAAATATTTGTGTGTGTCTGTGAACAGGATAACTCCCGATAGAATGAATGTATCGACACGAAATTTTATATATGATTCCAAAACCCTATAACGAAAACTATAATTTTTTCAGCCAAATCAACTAAAGGGAATAGAGGGAATAGGGAAGAGGCTTAACACAAAAACCCTAATAACTGCCGATAGTATGAATGTATCGACACGAAATTTTATATGTCAGTCCAGATTCCCATAAGGACAACACCTTCCCATCGATTTTCAGCCAAATCGGCCGAAGGAAAGGGGGTTCAACTCAAAAATCCTATTAACTGCCGATGTAATGAATTTATCGACAAAACATTTGGTATTAAGTTTCAGAAGCCTTTATGTAAGTGAATTATTGATTATTCGCGCGAACGGGCGACTGGTCCTGGAGGGGAGCGAAAAGTAGGTAATTGATTAATTCGTTCTGGGGACGTACATTGCCGGTGATTCACCGACGACCTTTTTTTTCATTATTGGATTCACATTTTTCTGACTTAGCTGGGATGTAAATCTTGGAGAATAGGAACATTTTTCTCAACAAGAGATCACGATTGAATTGTAAAATGTAACCAATGCCAAGAGAGTAGGAGTGGGATAAATGACTGCGCATGTTCATCACACCGGCCAACTTATTCTGACCCGACTGAAGGTAGATGGTTGAGTACTTACTGGTAGCGTTGATGCTGAGGTTGAGAGGGGTGTTGATGAGTTGGTTGTTAATGATGCCAGGAGGGGCGACGGGTGGCCCACTAGGTCCTGCCGTCCCCAACCCTGGTCCCAACCCCATCGGCGAAACACCCCCGCTGCAGCTCACTGAGCTTAGGTTCAGCAAACCTGAAACAGAGGGTCATCTTTGAGTAAAGGCGGGCACACACGCCAGGTGTACCTGCGCAGGTATACCTGTACAGGCAAACCGCAGCGTGTATGGGAACAGCGACCGGAGAAGATATCGAAAAAGATATGTTTACCTGCGCCAGAGTTGCGCAGATAAGCTGCGCAGTGAGACAAGGTTTTGCCAGGTTGCAAAAGTGCAGGTTTCTTTACATTTCTACTTCTTTGTTTTCATTTGTTTTCTTTGTTAACATTAGTTCAACAGAAAATTTCTAAGCAAAACTTGTCAAAAAAATTTTCGTTCATTCTCAAATAATTTCGATAATCATTTGGATCAAATTTCAATTCATTTAGTAGGTTTATATGACTAAATGTTGACCTCTTTAGCAACAAATTTTTTCTCCAATTTGACGGTTCTTTCGATGGGTCTTCTGTTTTTTTTTATCACATAAAGGGCTGCAAGCGCTATCACATCGCTCTCCGATGCCATGATTTGAACTGAAACCTGCTCAATTTCACAGTAGCTCATGCCTGTACATCTGTGCAGGCAAACCGCAGCGTGGGTGGCCGCCTTTAGAATTGTCCATAAAGTACGTAAGACTTAAAGGAGGAGTGAAGGGATGAAGACATTTTATTACGTATTACCTGGAGGTAAGGAGTGAGGAGGGTGGGGGGGGGGGGGGGGGGGAGGGGGGTGAAATGTTTCATTTTATGATCAATTGACGATAATAGATTTGTTTAAATACATTACATTTAATAAGAGCAACATAAATGCGAAGGAAATACACTTAAATAATTTATGTTACTGCTAACAGAAGCTTTAAAAATGTTTTCGGCATCTCAAAGAAATTTTTTACAAAACAAAAATTTTGTTGGGTTAGGTACCCTTAAAGGCCAAAAGGCAACTTTCTTAAAATGTATTAATTACCATTTATTTACATTCCGGTCAAATTCCTTTTTTTTTTTTTTGGAATCAAAGCGCCCCAAGTAGGTATAATTTCCAAGAAATATGCAAATTTAAATTTAAAAAAGTTTAATTAGATCAACTCAGATTTGCATTTCAACTGAATAAAATTTTTTATTACATTTGATAAAATATATGGGCAATAAAAAGGATTTTAAATGAGATGATTAATAAATGAGACATTTAAACGGTTATTATATGTTTTAAAATTAAATTTGGTTAATGACAGATAACTGACCATTAGGAGGCCATAATCGGCCCTCTGTAATAAAGTGACCATAAAAACATTCATTTAATAAAATGTAAAATTTTTTTTAAATTCTTAAAATGTTTTTTAAGTAGGAAAAATAGTTCTTCAGAAGCTCATGAGATTATAATATAATAATCTAAACGGTTACTACTACAACTCCCTCGCTTAAATATTTTTATGATTTAGTACACGACATGTTCATCCAAATGAGAAATTATTTTTAAAAAAACGCAAAGCAGCATGGAAAATGCAAAAAGATATCAGGAAAAAATAGAAGCGCTGTCTCATGAGTCAAAGACCTCGAGAGAAAATATACAATTTTCCGAAGGCTCTTTAGGAAAAGCTAATTAGCTTTTGGAAGTTCAAATTGAGCTAGAAGATCGAGTAAGGTGTCAATTATTTTTCGGAAGTTTAAATTGAGCTAGAAGATCTAGTAACGTGTCAATTAGTTTTCGGAAGTTCAAATTGTGCTAGAAGGTCGATTAAGGTGTCAATTAGTTTTCGGAAGTTCAAATTGAGCTAGAAGATCGAGTAAGGTGTCAATTAGCTTTCGGAAGTTTAAATTGAGCTAGAAGATCGAGTAACGTGTCAATTAGCTTCCGGAAGTTCAAATTGAGCTAGAAGATCGAGTAAGGTGTCAATTAGTTTTCGGAAGTTCAAATTGAGCTAGAAGATCGAGTAAGGTGTCAATTAGTTTTCGGAAGTTCAAATTGAGCTAGAAGGTCGAGTAAGGTGTCAATTAGCTTCCGGAAGTTCAAATTGAGCTAGAAGGTCGAGTAAGGTGTCAATTAGTTTTCGGAAGTTCAAATTGAGCTAGAAGATCGAGTAAGGTGTCAATTAGTTTTCGGAAGTTCAAATTGAGCTAGAAGATCGAGTAACGTGTCAATTAGTTTTCGGAAGTTCAAATTGAGCTAGAAGGTCGAGTAACGTGTCAATTAGCTTCCGGAAGTTCAAATTGAGCTAGAAGGTCGAGTAAGGTGTCAATTAGTTTTCGGAAGTTCAAATTGAGCTAGAAGATCGAGTAAGGTGTCAATTAGCTTTCGGAAGTTTAAATTGAGCTAGAAGATTGAGTAAGGTGTCATTCAGAAGCTCCCATTCCACTCACTGAACAAAACAAAAAAAAAATCTTACCATTTATGTGGGGAGGTTTGTGGGTATGTTCGGTGGAGGGTTGAGGAAGACCCTGATGAGGTGGACTAGCACTAGAGACTCGCTGGTGCTCCGGTGGCGGCAGACTGCCGGGGCCTCCATCTCCGCAAGAGTCCAGAGAACTGCAATCCTCTTCGCTCTCCTCAAACACAATAGAGAAAATGGTATAAACCTCATGTCAACATAACATGTATTTCTTAACATATAATGTTATAATGTTATATAACAATGTTATAATGTTATGTAACAATGTTGTGTAGGAAAATAAGCTAGGTAAAACGGAAAACAATATATAAAATATATAAAAAATGTTTTATTCTAATTACTATCGGAATTTGTGTCGATATTTCGATACAATCGATATTTCCCAATTTATAGCTGGAGATAAGATACGATGAAGAATCAATAACCCGTGTTAGTGAAGAAGAGGGGGGAGGGGGGGAGGGGGAGGCGCTCTTCCCTATTAATAACTAGCTAATTACTAATTAGAGGACGAAAGGGGAAGAGGTAGGACGAGAGGGGAAGAGGTAGGACGAGGTAGGAAAACCTTAATTACACACTCTCCTATATGTAATCTGGGATGGATCGGGGCGAATCTACTTAGAGCGGGAAACACGTGAGGGGGGCGGGTTTAGGCGGGCTCTCCTAACCCAGTTTGGCGGGAGTAATTACCAACGAAAGGAGAGGAACATCTAATGGGGGCAAAATCAACGCAGGGGGATTTACATGTAAATATAACCGGGGGACGGAGGGGGGGCATAATCAGGAACACGGAGTAAAATCAATTATTATCAAATGTAAGAGACTACGAGGATAGGAGCCGATTTAATTCTAATTTACAATCTATAGATGGCGTCCTGAGGCATTATCACCAGTGGGGCACAAACGATGGATGTGCAACAGCTGAGACGCTCCGAATGGGAATTCATATTAAGCCTTGTCAAGTAGAGTTCACTAGTTCTTTAAATAAACTAAAATCGATCAAGTGTAATAGAAATTAGAGTAATTTGAAATTAAATGAAACTTTATTGCATATAGAAATACAAATCTCATAGCAAGCGTTGACCTTACTAGTTCACACATAAATGTAATACATTATATATATATATATATATATAAAAGTTTATATATCAATACAACTTATAATTGAAAATAGAAAATATAACAAACTTAATTAATAGATACTGATGATGGGAGTGCTTTCTTAAACGTTTGTAACAGCTATTTTTGAGAAGGCAAAACATATGTGTCACATGCTGTGATAATATATTATAGGTTAGGTTTGGTTAGGTTTTATGACTCATGCCCGGGCTTTAACTACGAGGTCATATCGCCTACTACCAGAGCGCTCTTTCGTCACTCTGGTGGACATGAGCTCGACTCTACTTTGGGGAGTCCTAAATTTTGCCTACCCTAAATTTTTATTCATCTAGGGTAGGGGTCTTTAACGAGTATCATACAATATATTATATATGAATTAATAATCTCCTTACACAACCTTAAGTGTAATAAGTGTACTTCAAATTGTATTATATTGCGGCAAAGAAGGATATCATTAACTGCATCAAAACCTGGAAATGCAAGCAATTTCAGAATATTTTTAATTTGTTGATCGAAGTACTTCGGTGAGAAGAGCCCTGTATACACGAGAGTGGTTGCAATTTTAATCAAATGAACTTTAGGTCCCTTCGGTCAGTAAAATTATTATATTTTTGTATAAATATTGTCAATTTCAATTTTTATTCTACTTGATATATAAATATTAATAAATGATTAATTTCGTAACAATAATGGTTCATTATATGTACGAGTTTAGGGTTAATCTAAAGGTTATAATGGTGTTATCATTTAGCAATCTGTTATTACTTCCTCAGCTATACTAAGTATTGAAGAAATTATATAATCGGTCAAAAATTCGATGCGCAGTTTTCAACCGAATTTGTTTTTTCATTTTCTACTTTTTAAATCCAAAAATGAAACAAGCAGGTTCTAGGATGTGTGTGTTTCGCCTCTCTACATCCTAAATCAGAGGAAATTACTGGATCGTGTATTAGGAGTCTATAAAGGTGGCATTTCTAACACATATGAAATAACAAACATTTTGAATTGCTGGATATATTTTTTAGTCTGCCCCAGGAAAAGTCACTGTTCCATTGTTCGACTCTCACATAATATATCAGTTGAACAGTTGTATCTGCTACTTATACCTGTTATTTTTTAGCAGCTCACTGTAATAACGTTTTTGCACCTTAGTGGTTATATGAACTTGCACCGCGCGAGATTGTTTTAGCCTTTCATTGCGTTTAAGTTCAAATAAAAAAAATAATAATAAAGGTTCATTGTCTTGAAATTAGTTCGGGGAAAATGAGTTGACTCTCTCCTTCTCAACAGTTCCGAGAAAATGATAGGGGGGGTTAGTTTACAAATTCAATTTGGTATCCCTGGAAACTCGTTCAACGTAAAACAAACCCTTCTTATAAAAGTGACGTAGTTTGCGTTTGTCTTTCGGATTGTCAACCATGCTTGTTATAACTCAGTCAAAAAAAACAATCATTTTATGTTAATATGAAGATGGCTGATGTAGTGAGAAGTGATTATTTCGCAGGATGTCAAATATAAGGTAGTCTAACCTCTCACAGATTTTTATTTAAGTAATAGCTAGCCGGCTTTCGAGGTTTCCCTCATCATCAGGCAGTCTGATAAAAAATTTTGAATAAAACTAAATAATAAAAATAAATAAATAACAATCTACAACAACAAACATTAACAATTTAAAATATCATGGATGGGGACAGACGAGTTATTCCTGTCCACCATCTGAGTCACAACTCTCTGCTCCTGAAATTGTGACTCAGATGGTGGACAGGAATAACTCGTCTGTTCCCATCCATGATATTTTAAATTGTTAATGTTTGTTGTTGTAGATTGTTATTTATTTATTTTTATTATTTAGTTTTATTCAAAATTTTTTATCAGACTGCCTGATGATGAGGGAAACCTCGAAAGCCGGCTAGCTATTACTTAAATAAAAATCTGTGAGAGGTCAGACTACCTTATATTTGACATCCTGCGAAAAGGCATCATTTTATGTTTTTCAGGATTTCTCTATACACTTCTTTATCTGTGATGTCAGCTGTTTTTGAGCATTTCTACGTTCTTGGAATAAGAAAGTGTGTAATATATTTCGTCATGAATGAATGTAAAGATTTACGTAATTTTATGAATGACCCCTAACTGGCAATGTAATGAATGTATCGACACAAAATTTAGTATGATTGATGAAACGGTCAATTGGCTCTAGAGGGAGAGCGAAAACATAATTGATTTATTCGTTTTGGGGAAGTACATAGCTGGTGATTTACACACCTAACATAATGTCTAAGCCTCCCCAACGGACACTTAAGTTCGTCCTTATCTACATCAGAGCAGAGGGTGCTGCTCCTGAAGTTAAGGTGGACTGTTGAAGAAGCTCCGCAGGCCGCTGAAAATTAACTTAACCTCCATCTAATTCTAATCTCTTCAGTAATTAGGATTTAAGAAATCCTCCTTCACAGCTTATTCAGCTTAGTTAATTTTCAACGAAGAAAAAAATAAAAGAAAAACTAAAAAAAAAAAAAATTAATAAAGAAAAAAAACGTAAAAATGAAGTGAGCTAACAAATGTCTTGTTGGGTGTTAATTACCTCCGCCATTACCTTCTAATTCTCTCATCCAATTTGTTATTTATTCATAAATAATTTTGTTAAAATTGGTGATGAATCGTCAACAAATTGTAATTACCTACTTTTGACAAAATATATATTTTCTCGTTTTAATAGACACCAAATTAAGAGACAAAGTGATATCTGTCTGAGATAATTGAAGATATTAAGACAAATGACGAACTTAGGCGCTGCATGGTGTCTGAAAGGTGAACTAATGGCATGCCACAGTTTGTTTTTACATTTGTTATTGTGGATAAATTAACTGAGCCCGACTCTACTGTGGGAGTCCTAAATTTTGCCTATCTGGGTTTATTCATCAAGGGTAGGGGGGTCTTAAGAACCTGAAATGACACAATGCTTAACGTCCCATCCGAAGGACGACGTGCTCAATGTATATTACTTTCTTATACTCTTAGTATAAGTATAAGAAAGTGTTGTAATCGTGAAAAAATCCAAGATCGAGTTTTTCAAATGAATTACACGTCTCAAGGTCCCCTGTGTTGATTTATTTATTCTATCGGCAGTTATTAGAATTTTTATGTTAATCCTCCCCTTACCTTTGGTCGATTTGGCTGAAAAAAAATAGGTGCTGTCGTTAGGAGATTCTAGATTCACATATAAAATTTCGTGAGGGCGTACAGAAGTTTATTTTACCTCGTAGATGAAATAAACTAAGGGCCTCGGCCGGGTTTCGAACCCATGATCTTGAGCTCAGAAGTCAACCACGCATACCACTGAGCCTTCTCACATAATTTGTATAAATAATGCAGAGAATCGCTTGTCAAACTGTGGGAGTCCTAAAAAACACTTGATACAGTCAACTTCCGCACTGACACTAATAACCTAAGTAATTGTTATGCCAATTTACTTAGCAAGAGCTGACACCATAGTTCTGTCTCCAATATCTATATTATCTATTTTTTATTATATTTTTTATTTATTTTTTTTGTGTATTATATATTTTTTTTTATTATTTATTTATTATATATATATATATATGAGTATACAGACACCAACAACTTTAATAATACATATTTATATTACTTTCAACATTTCTGCTGAATTGTGACAGTTATGACGGGGTTTTCCTATCTCCCTGTACCTGGTGCCTTCAGCACCCTTGTATTATTGTACCATTTCATTGCAATGTAAGACTCCATCCAGTGTACATGCCTTCTCCCCAACCCTGCTTATTCATAGTAGGTAAGTCAGTTTAATGTTTTCTCTTTATTATGTTCCACCTATTTGTCTATTTCCATTATTAATGTTTATGTTTAGTAATGTAATCATATTTAATTTTAATGTTTAGTAATTATTCATAGTAAGTCTGTTTCAATTTTTAACTTGTTATACTGTATTTTTAACGTTCAGTAATGTTTATCAACAAAAACAATTCTTGTTTATTTTTGATTCTAATCTTGATCCCCCCCCCCCCCCCCCCCCCCCCATGTTTGTAGGCCCTGATGATGATATAAAATATATCGAAACGTTGGCATCTGAATAGTGTTTTTTTTCCATCTTTGACTGACCCTCAATATTCCTACAATTAATATTATTATGAATTTTTTTTTTAAGAGGTCAAATGGCAAAAAATCGTATAAAAATGTTTAAACCAAAAATCA
The DNA here is from genome assembly GCA_963662175.1 of Aradus depressus. Lineage (NCBI taxonomy): Eukaryota > Metazoa > Arthropoda > Insecta > Hemiptera > Aradidae > Aradus > Aradus depressus. The sequence goes on from OY759222.1 coordinate 7,413,569, forward strand.
CCGGTAGTCATTTTGTAGATTGATTGCTCAAGAGATGATATGTTCACGTATGTTCAATAGCAGCGTCGGCATCGTTTGCAGAAGGTTAAACAACGGAAAACATTATCAACTACTAACTTTCCGCGAAATCGGTCGAAGGGAAGAGAGGGAGGGGGCAGAGAAGAGGGGGGGGCGCAGAGAAGAGGGGGGGGGGCGCAGAGAAGGGGGGGGGGGGGGGCGCAGAGAAGAAGGGCTCTACTTAAATACCCTAATAATGTTTTGTTTAAAAAAAATATAATTTTGAATAAAACCTACAACTTATAAGCAAATCGCTTCTTTAATTTCGTAACTGACGTTTTTATAAATAAATATTTATATCTGTACATAGGTTTATTTATTTTTTTGTAATTTGATATTTTCCAAAGGTTTTTAAAATGAAATTAGTATGTGTAAAGGGTTCAATTAATAACTACCAGAGGTTTGATAACAACTTTTAATTATTTTAAAAGGGCAAATTAATTTTCATAAATGAAATCTTATTATGTGGAAGTTAATTAAATATACTTAATCTAATGGGACAAGTCAGAAAAGTGGAAAATTCTGAAGGGAGTGAAAAGTCACTTATAAAGTCGGAAAATATTGGGAGTTCCTATTTTTTTTTGCCCGTTTGTGCTAATATTTAATAGTTGATTTATAGTGAAATTCAGCCCTCTCCCCTGAGCCCCCCCCCCCCCCCTCCCGTGGCTTCAAAAAATAAGAAACGTTTATGACGGGGTTTTTGAGTTGAGTCCCCTCTCTTCCCCCCCGTTCCTTCTGCCGATTTAGCTAAAAATTATTAAGGGTTATCCTTATGAAGTTTTAAATGCACATATGAAATGTTGTGGAGATATATTCATTCTAGTGGCAGTTATTAGTTTTTATGTTAAGCCTCGCCCCTAATCTCCCTCATCTTTAGTCGATTTGGCTGAAAATCAATAGGTGTCGTTACACTCATTGTATGGGGAGTTATCGAGTTCACAGACTGTGATGTATAAAATTACACAGATTGTAATTATTAAAATATTATAAAATTAATTTTATTTATTTGTATAAAAACAGTGAAGTAACTAAATTAGTGAATAAATATATGAAATCACATTTTGTTTTGAAACAACCAATGAATGAAAAACAAAAGACGACCATCAGCTGTTCTAATTAGTGTGAACGAGTCTAAGTTGGGTTGTGGAGGTGAGAAGACTAAAGGTGTGGTGAACCAAAAAGGTGTGATATAACAGTGAAATAGATGCGCAAAGGAGGTACTTTTATTTACTTATATGTACATATATATGCCCTAAATAACATTAGATATAGTTTTAAGTAATTAGTTTATAAGATTTCTTATAAAAACCATTTTTTATTTTTTTTTATTTTTCAATATTTAGTTAACAAATTTATAATGTAGATTTAAGTAAATAAACCCAAATATTTGTTCTTTTATTCTATGCTATTCATTTCCCCTGTTAACCAAGTGAAATAATTTATACCTTTGGATTAGATTTAACATTTTTACAAAATTTAGAAAAACAATATGGCATCTCTTTAGTAAATTTAGAAGAAATCCAAATGAAAGTTTGTTAACTATATTTTTTTTTAAATTCATGCACTTTTTTAAAAATTACACGTTTTGAACTTTCGTTAATTTTTTTAAGGCCCTTTTCGGAAACTACTGTAGTAATCGAAATTTAGTAGAAGACCAGCTATAACTTCTACAGGAAAAGTGGTCATTTTATTTATTTGTTTATTTAATTATTTATTTAATTATCATTATTTTACTTATATATTTATTTTTATTTTACACAAGATTTTTTTAATTATCACAAGACACACACATAGATATATTATTTTTTAAATATTTGTATTGGGGGTCCGAAAGACATATCAGTGAAAACTCAACAACGAATTTTTGACCCATTACATAACTTCCCCTATATATTTTGTAAAGGTGGAGAAGTAAAATGAAATAGTATCGACACGAAATAATGTATCTGTATCCAGAACCTTATAAAGACGACACACACGAAAATCCTATAACTGCCAAAAGGATTAAATATATCGACACGAAATGTAGTGTAAGGATTCAGAAGTTCCAGAGTAAGAAGAAATCGAGTTTTTAAATTACTACAAGTAATTATTACAAAAATAGCGGGTTTTTAACGGCAATGTGAACAGAAGAGGCGGGAGACCGGCACTCCTTGGCGGGGTAATCACGGCGGGAAAATCAGTCAGTTTTGGCGGGTAATAAGACCGGAAGAGGAGTGTAGAGAGTTCTAGCGGAAGCCTCAAGTCTTATTAATAAAGTTCATTAAGTTCACGTAATGTTGGGTCGCCTAACTTGGCTGTATTCTGTTTACGTAACAGTTGGTCTCCTCATATGCAAAACGGACCCCCCCCCACCACTTCTAACTTTAATCAGTTTAATTAATTTTTTAATTATCCAACTTGTGGAGAGTGTAATTAGTAATTTTATCAAGTTTTATCTATCTCTTTGGTGGGTGCAAGGAGGTAGAAGGAAGGTTTCAGTTTCATTTTGAGATGAATGTGGCGGTGAAAGTAGCGCTCCCCACGGCCGCTGTTTCAATTACAGACGATCCCCACTCTTATTTATCTTACCACAAAATAAACAATACAATAAACAATTATAAACTTCATCAAAGATATATTAACGTTAAAAGTTAGTTAGGGCCGGTAGCTCAGTGGTATGCATGCTTGCTTACTGAGCTCGTTAAGCGATGTCAGGTACTCGTGTAAGTGAATAAAAATTCAGGGTAGGCAAAATTTAGGACTTTCAGAGTAGAGTCAGGCTCATGTTCACCAGAGTGACGAAAGAGCGCTCTGGTAGTAGGCGATATGACCTCTTAGTTAAAGCCTGGGCATGAGTCATAATAACTGACTATTAACGTTAAAATGATATCCGAAATAGAGTTTAGGACTGTTTAACATCCAATGATAGGATCATTTAGACAAAATATCGAAGAGCACGATAGGAGACATTTATCGAAATTAAGTTAGGTAAATTGTCCATTACTCCCCCTCTCCATCTGACTAAATTTCCAAAATTTACCAGCCACTTATTTTTACTTCCTACGTATACAAAGTATAAGAAAAGTTATGTAATTGGAGAGAAATTGAAGAAAAAAAAGTTGTTGGTGAATCACCGGCAATGTACGTCCCCAGAACGGATAATCAATTAACTTTTCGCTCCCCTTCCAAAACCAGTACCACCTTTTGTTGTAATATTTAACAGTTCATGAATCCTCAGACTAAATTTTGTGTCGATATATTCATTACAACTGCAGTTATTAGAGTTAAACTTCTACTGAGCTCAAATAGCGGGTTCAAAACCGTTATGTTTTTTATCTAGGAGATATAAAAGCCTTGAGAATGCCGTCCTTTGGATGGGACGTTAAGCGATAGGCAAAATTTAGAACACCCACAGTAGAGTATAAGTAGTATAAGTGTTTCCAGAACCCCATAAGGACAACACCTATAGATTATCAGCCAAATCGACCAAAGGGAAGGAGAGATTAGGGGTGGAGGGCTCAAATCAAAGACATTACTTTACTTACTTTCCCTGGCGCTACGGTCCTTGTAGAACCTGGGCCTCCACAACGATCTTTCGCCATTTTTCTCTGTCCGGCTTTTCTTGATCGTTATGGTTTTGTAACATTATGTTTTTACAGAGTGGGGGGGTTGTTAGTCCCTCGCCCAAGGCCCCAAACTGGAGGACCAGGGGTGTTAACTTCGGGGTACCCTCCCCTAGATGAGCTGCCTTCATCACGGCTGTAGAGCCTCATACGCCCTCGCAGTTCAACGCCGTACAGCTGGATTCCAGCATGGCCCGGTGATCTCTAGCCATGGACCCGCTGACCTCCCGTCGATCCTGGAAGTAGCTTCCTCGGAGATATTCGTACCCATCTCCTCCCCTGTGGTTGGGGGTGGACCAGTGTTGTGTCAACCATAACAAAGGTACTACCACTGCCCAACTCCTTGGCCCCCTATCAAAACCTTAACTACTGTCGTAATAAATATATCAACATGAAATTAAGTAAGAGAATTCAGTCTCTGAGTAAAACAGTAAATATCCAGGTAATCAGTTCTTAAAGAGGAACGAAAAGCAGCAATTCCTACAGAGTTGAACGATCCTATGTATGGCGAATGGTAAAGAACTAAACTGCTTTCTGTGGAGCTTAGTAAAGAGAAAGCTTAGTTTACGGATAAACAAACAAACAAACGGATTGTTTTGCAGGAATTCGAAAAAAACATCTCTGATAAGAAGGAAGAAAATAACAGTCTTGAGAGAGATCTTCATATACTAAGGAGCATTAGTGGTAGAAAATGATACCGATTTCAACAAAAAAATAAAATTTGTTTCCTTGTTTGTTCTTAAGGAGGTCTCTGGAAAATCCAGGCTGTAGAAAACTTATGTCTGTGTTATTTGGTATTTTAAACATATATTTTATGGCTTTGGTATCAACCACGATAACTCATTGGAACTAAAATTTTCTGATTTTAGTTCACCAGCTATACGAAGTATAGAGGAAGTTCTGTAATCGGTCAGAAATTCGATGTTGAACTATAACCGGAATTTCATACTTTCCGACCCCAATTTCCAAAAATTTGTATAAATGAATATACCGACAAGAAATTTCAAGTGTATCCACAACCGAGCAAACACTGAAACATTAATAACTTTTGTTAGTTATTATGACTCATGCCCGGGCTTCAACTACGAGGTCATATCGCCTACTATCAGAGCGCTCTTTCGTCACACTGGTGGACATGACTCTACCCTCTCTTGGCTTTACTATGGCAGTGCTACATTTTGCCTACATTAAATTTTTATTCATCTAGTGTAGTGATCTTTAATGAGTATCTAACATCCTATAGACTGGTGACTATCACTTAACATTCGATCCAAAGGACGGCGTGCTCATGTTTTTTCGATTATGATTAAATAAAAAATCGAAAAACCGCTATTGAATGTAATTAATGTAACTCGAAATTGAATATGTGGATTCAGAAGTACTTGTATAAGTCAACTATTGATTTTCAGTCAAATCGGTCTAGTTTAAGAGGGAAAGCCAAAATTTAGTTGATTAATTCGTGGTGGGGAAGTACATTGCCGGTGATTGAGCGACGATTATTTTTTTTGGTTGCCTCATCTTTGTCATTCCGTCCAAGTTTATAAATCATCCCAAGGACAGTGATTGAGTTGTGAAAAATATGTGGTCTTATTGATGGCGAAGAGACCACATCGGAAACAGGGTCACAGGGATCTTTGTTCAATATATCGCCAGTTATATCGCCAGTTATAGATTGAGTAAGTCCTCCCTTCCATTTGACTGAACCATATAAAATTTCGTGTCGTTATATTCATTTTATCTGGATTTATCGTGTTAACAGACTTTTTTTTTCATTTTGCTTGCCCTGCTACACAAAGTATGAAAAAAAAAGTATATCTGTCTGTGCGTGTGTCTCTCTGTTTGCGTGTGTGTGTCTGTGAACACGATAACTCCCGATAGAATGAATGTATCCACACGAAATTTTATATGTAAATCCAGAACCCTCTAACGACGACACCTTGTGAGTTACAGCCAAATCGACCAAAGAAAAGGGGGGAACTGAACTCAAAAACCCTAATAACTGCCGATTTAATGAATCGACATAAAAATATTTGGATTTAGTAGCCCTTATGTAAGTCAACTACTGAATATTAGCGCAAACGGTCGACTGGTTTTGGAGGAGGAGAGAAAAGTTAATTGATTAATTCGTACTGGGAAAGTTCATTTCACCAAATAAATCGGGTCGGAAAATTTAAAATTCCTGTGAAAAAATAACATCGAATTTCTGACCGATTACATAACTTCCCCTACACTTCGTATAACTAGGGAAGTCCAAAAAAACGTCTGCCGCAGTGCTGCCTCCAGATTTGGCAGGCTAATTCGCCTGTATGGTCGAGACCAGTGGCGGATCCAGAAAACCTCTCAGGGGGGGCGATTTTTTTTTTTTTTTAAGTTAATGAAACTTACGATTAAGATGAATTAAATAAGAATTACCTGATGATTATTATAAAAACAACAAAAACGGCAGAAACGTTGATAAGTTATTTTTATTCGTGGTTATATTTACGTTCGTCATAAGTACGGTTATAATTACGTTATTTGTTATGTATTTTATAATTTATATTCTTACATAATGAAATTTAAACGATGACTTTTCGACGATGCAAATCGAGTCAAACCTCAACACGTTACTACAATCTAGTATATTTTATAGAACTAAATATGTCATACTTACTTTTTTGATGATAGTGAATATTTATCTCATCTACATAAAAACGTAAAATACTACTATGAAATATTTTGTTATGACGCCACGCGAATTTTTTGCTTAACTGTAGCGACAGTAGCTGTAGACTCATCCATCCACAACTAACTTCATGAAAACGTTATCAAATTTCGTAAAAAATCCGACAGATATGGCGCCAAAACTTAATTTTATTTAAATATCAATTTTTTTATACGATAAAACGAAATATTAATTTTTTATTTATTCATATGTAATTTGACAAGAAATTATATCTTAAAATTTTAAAAAACAAAATCTCTCAGGGGGGGGCGATGGGGCGATCTGAATTCTTGGATCCGCCACTGGTCGAGACGACCCTCAGATGCAGGAACCTCACTCTCACTGTACAGGACAGCATCCTCTTGAAGTGGTTGCTACAGCTCTGAACATCTACAAGAAGATTTCAAAATGGTATTGAAGTCACTTCAACGACTCTTTATTTAGAAGCCTAGGTTTTACTGTCCAAATAAAAATCTTAAAAACTCTTTTATGTGTGAACCCTGATTACCACCAATTTTTTTCTCCTCTCCCTTCAAAATATAGATTTTGGGGCTCGAAATAGGGGGGGAGGTTCGACGCCTCGTTCTGGATGACACCTATATGACAGCTTCCCGACTTTTTAATCCCATTAATACGGGACCCTTCATATAAATTCTATCAGGGGTAGGTAATGGAAGGTTTTTTTAAATTTTAATTTTTTAGGGGGGGCGAAGGAGGGGGACGTCAATATATGAAACGATGGGCCTTCCTGATGAGATTTAAAAGAAAACAAAAGCATTCGTTTTTCTTTTGTTTTTCCATTGTTATACGAGGCCGAAGGGAAATTTGATTGGATCTGTCCCAAAACCATTTGTCTTTTGCACATATTGAAATTTTCAGTATCAATAAATGTTATCTTTATGGTCATTGTGGAGGGGCATTTAAATGGAGCTTTTTATTTTTTATATCAATGAAAAATCAATATTTTATTAAATACGAATGGCTTTCCATTTTCCTCAATGAATCCACTGTGACACGTAAATCATGGGGACTTTTTATTATATATTAAGATAAGCAATTACTGACATGCCCGGGCTTTAAACTTCGATGTCATATCGCTTACTACCAGAACGCATTCATCAGACATATATCAACTCTACTATGGGAGTCCTCAATTTTGTCTACCCTAAATTTTTATTCACTTTGGGTAGGGGTCTTTAATGGGTAACATCGTACAAGGTCGAGGCCGAAGGACGGCGTATAAAAGGTTTTTCACCTCCCAGATAAAAAACTTAAGGGCTCTAGGCGGGTTTCGAACCAGCGATGTTGAGCTCAGTAGGCTAGGACGTACACCTCTGAGCTACCGGCGTCCTCATGAACTAAGTATAATTGGTAATGAATCACCGACTATGTACTTCCCCAATACAAATTAATCAATTACATATTTGTTCTACCTCCAAAGTCAAGCGTTTTGGCTGAAACACCAATATTTGACTTACATAGTCTTTTCTGAATCCTCATACTAGATTTTGTGTCGATATATTCATTACATCGGCAGTTGTTACAGTTTTGTGTTAATCTTTCCCCCTAATCCCTTCGCCCTTCCCGTTGACCGATTTGGCTGAAAATTAGTAGGTGTCGTCATTAGAGGGTTTTGGATACACATAGACATGTATTAGGCTGTCGGAAAATATGAAATTTCGATGAATACGAATTCCTGACCGATTATTCGTAACTGCCGAAGTAATGAATGAATCGACTCGACATTTTATATGTAAATACAAAGGATATCTATAAAGTTTCAGCCATAAGTGGGAAATAATTCAGAAATCCCTGAGTAAATAGAGGGAGAGCGAAAACTTATGTTAGTTGATTCATTCGCCCTGGGGAAGTACATAACCGAGGATTTTTTTTTTTTTTTTCTTCTATCTTCATCATCTTTTGCGCAAAGTTTTCAAACACACACACACAAAGGGGGCGGGGAATGACGTAGTGGTCCATTACAATTTTTACGTCACTGTAATTGAAGGGGTGGGAGGGGGGGAAAGCTTCAGTCATTATTTGAAAGAGAGAGACGGGTTTTGGTAATCAATGGCTATTGGAAAGAGGAACTGTGAAAAATAAAATAAAAAATAAAAAAGTAAAAAAATAAAATAAAAAAAATTGAAAAGAGTGGTGCAGGGGAAGGGTTGAAATAAAAATACGGACAAAAGTATTGAACAGACATTACCCCCCACCCCTTCCACCCTTCACACACACTCACACATCTCCAGGGAGCCTTCGTTATTTTTAATTAATTCCCGCCAATATGGCGCCGTGTGTTTGTGAATTCTGCAGGGGAGGGGGGCGTCCAGTAGGAGAGAGAGAGAGAAAAAAAAAATATATATGAGGTCCATAATTTTTCAGAGTTTTGGGGAGGGGGAAGGTCATTGTTTTGAGGTTGTCTATTGTTTGAGTTGGGCAAGCCAGCAGAGGAATGGTGTACGAGACTAGCTCACGTCTAACCAGGCAATAGAATCTTTTAAAACGTCAAAGATCGCAAAGATTTTTAATTTCTTGGGAAAGATCTTATGACTAGAGACCCCATTCTTAGGTTTTTACCTTTTTTTTTTTTCCTTTCTTGAAAGCACGAAAATGATTGATTACTTATTCGATTCATGTCTTCTGGAATCGTTCATTTAAATTTCGAAGAACCTAAAAAAACCTGATTGGGATGAGATTACTTAAAAATATCCTAATGATGAAAAAATAAAAAAAATATAAGAATAATACGAATTGAGGAAGGATAACAAATGTTTCGATTCGTATTTCGTTGAAAACCGGATGTTGGGGAAAATGCTGAAGACGAAATCGCATTTGTCGCGGCAGTCGATAGGCGACGATTGCCACTTTACTTCTGACGGCAAAGTGATATTCTGTCAAAGAAGCTTCTCTGCTTTTAAAAGAATTCTGAGGGTTAATAGAAAGAACTTCAGAGTATAAATCCTACATTTTTTATTTTTCTTTAAATATATCTTAATATCATGTTCTATAAAAATGTTTTATTTATATTTAATTTTTTTAAACCTATTAAAGTTCTAAATTCTATACCTATTCAAATTTTATATTGTAACCTATTCAGGCTTTTTCGTAATCCAAAATAACCTATTCAGGCCTTTTCGCAACCTAAAAGGCCTTCTTCAAGAAAAAACCTACTTCACCTGGTTAAAAACCTAACCGGGGACTTTGTTGTACCTACAAATACGGTCCCTGCTATGACCCTACCTCCCTTGGGAAAGATCTTATGCCCCTAGCTGCCTTCGGAAAGATCTTATGATCCTATTTTCCTAGGGGAAGATCTTATGATCCTAGCTCCCTTAGGAATGATCTTACGACCCTTGCTGCTTTCGGAAAGATCTTATGACCCTAGCTGCCTTCGGAAAGATCTTATGATCCTATTTTCCTAGGGGAAGATCTTATGATCCTAGCTCCCTTGGGAATGATCTTACGACCCTTGCTGCTTTCGGAAAGATCTTATGACCCTAGCTGCCTTCGGAAAGATCTTATGATCCTATTTTACTAGGGAAAGATCTTATGATAATAGATGAGATATTTTCATCTTAGACTTCAAGTGCATTGCTACATTCGTTTCTTCATCGCGAAAATGATCAAAACGTGAAATTCCGTTCAAAACTCGATTTACCATTTTTCCATGATTACAATACATCCCTTATACAAAAGATATAAAAAATTGATAAAAGTAGACCCCACTCAGGTTTTTACAGGGTTGTCAACCATACATAAGACTGTCTGAGGTTAGCAGTTAGCAACGCTAACCACTAGACCATCTGGTGGCCTTGTTAACCATTACTAATGGCTGCTATCTCAGATAAGACCCTACTCAGTGGTACCAGGACCATTGTCCTGCTGTTTGGGTGGGATATTCTGTTGTATGGGACACCAACTGTGATTTAAACTTGAAATTATCACTATATATCTCTCTGTAAATTGTCTTAATTATGATTATCCAGGGAATACTGGGCTTCAGAATGAAGGGAATTATTCAAAATCGTGATAAAATCCCGCCTTAAGAATGTTACTACCCTATGGAAGAGCGTAACCCGTCCGCCATCCTATCCTTAAATTAATATCTTAAAGTAGCGGTGGAACTACAATTTTTAGGGCCCTGATGCTTTTTCTATAAACGAGCCCCCCAATCAGAAATTTATTGAGCAAACATTTTGTATGAGTTTAGGTGAAGTAGGGCACGGGGCCCCGACATGGGCAGATGCAACGAGGATTCCCTCATACCTGAGGCTGATCGCCCCCGCTCACAGGCGAAGCGCACTGAGAGTCGCATGCGCCTACCGAACAGTTTCTGGCGACGCTGCCTATGTAATTGCTGGGCTGCCCCCCATTGACCTCTTGGCACGGGAAAATACGCGACACTTCAAAAGGAAACAAGACCCGGTTCAGGTGGAAGAGGTGGTGCAGCGCTTCGACCACAGGGGAAACCGGGTCTTCTATCAGGACGCGGGGGCCAGCCCTGGTCCAGCAGAGCCAGAGAGGGCCAGGACAATTAGGGAGTGGCAGGAAGAATGGGACAAGTCCACAAAGGGACGGTGGACCCATAGGCTCATCCCTCGAGTCGAGCCTTGGCTCACCAGAAAGCATGGGGAGGTGAATTACCACCTCACCCAGGTACTCACGGGACACGGTGGGTTCCGGGGGTACCTCCACAAAATCGGGGCAGCAACAACACCAGACTGCCCCGCGTGCCTTGATGAGACGGAGTCGGCGGAGCATGTCCTCCTCAAATGCCCCAGATTTGAGGAGGGAAGGAAAAATCTGGAGTGCAGCATGGGCGCCCCGCTGACTGCTACCAGTTACGTGGACGCTATGCTGCGCTCCCAGGAGTCGTGGGATGAAGGCTGCGATTTTGCAGCGCTCATCATGGGCGGGTTGGCCCTTCAGGAGAGGGCTGACAAGGAACAGTAGCGGTAATAAAACAGAAGAAGGGGCGTTACCAGCCACCCTTCCTCCCTTCCGCGAAGTAATGACAGACCGTCAGTTCCCGGGAAGGGAATCAGGATCGGCAAGGAGGGGGTTTTAGTGGGTATGGTGATGGTGAATCGTCTCGAGTCCCACACTATCCAGGGCTACCTTCCCTGGATGTGCGTCACAGCATTTCCCCCTCCAATGTAAAAAAAAAAAAAAAAAAAAAAAAAAAAAAAAAAAAAAAAAAAAAAAAAAAAAAAATTTCTAAATAAATAAATAATTTATTATATGAATGTTGTTATTTATATATAGGATAAAATCCGAAGTATCTAAAAGAATACAAAATACATCTAAGGAAATATAACATACAAAAAATAAATAAAATATCTGTTTCTTAGCTTCTCTGGGATGATTGTTGGCTTCTTTTTTCAGGCAACTCTTCTAGAGATGTCTTCATCTAGGTTCGACAATATTTTGGGATACTTCTTCGGCTTCTAAATAAAAGTAGAGGCGTTATGAACAAGTCGATCGAAGCGCCTCTATCGGCACCTGCTTATGAGTCGATAAGAAGGAAACCTTGTTTAAAAAATATATTTATTTATTCAGTCTTTATTTGTTTATAAATAAAATACACATATACAAATAATTCGAAAATCAAAAATCATATACTAAAGACGACCTCTTGGTCAGATGACAGTCAGAGTTAGTCGTTATAATTTAGAAATAAATAAGAAATTAAGTACATCTATCACTTAGCGTTCAAGTATAGAACAACAAAATACAATTACAACTTGTTTAAAAATCAAATTATATATTCGCCTAAGTACATAATAAATTTTATTAACGAACAAGAAAGGATCTTATCAATATAAATATATATATTTGAACTTTAAAATTTAAAACAAAATAATCATGTTCTTCTGGTTCGGTATACTAATATTAATTTCATATATTAATTGTTAATCATAAAATTTGAGCCTAGTTATAATAAATGTTATAAGATGATAATAAAAACTAATACGACTTAAAAATATTAATAAATAGTATATAATAATAGGAATAAATAGCTATTCCAATTCTTTTCATATATCTTAATATTCATAATATATTTTTAAAATAAAGATACATATATTTATACATTGAAATATACAGAGTTACACTTAACACAATACTGTAAACTAAGAGCAGTCTGTGTAAAGTGGCCGTGCTTAGTAGCGGGGTTTAAGCCCCATAAGCCTTATGGTAGATCGGCCACTGCTTAGAAGCCATTATGTTAAGTAAGCTTCAACATCCCAGACTGAGGGCACAGGTAGCTAGCAGAAAGCGTGCTTGCCTGCTGAGCTCAATATCGTTGGTTGGAAACCCGCGCCGAGGTCCTTAGGTTTTTTTTTTTTCTGGGAGGTGAAAAAAATCTTAAGCAAGCCGTCGTGTGTATGGGACGTCAAGTGATGGTGCCGAGCCTGTCCGGATATCAGGTACTGGTTGAAGATACCTTTCCCTAGATTAGTTAGTTATTATGATTCATGTCCGGGCTTTAACTACGAAGCGCTCTTTCGTCACTCTGGTGGACATGATCCCGACTCTACTATGGGAATCCTAAATTTTGCCTACCCTAAATTTTTATTCAACTAGGGCAGGGGTCTTTAACGAGTACCTGACCTTGTATAGGCTCGGGACCATCGCCTAACGTCCCATCCGAAGGACGGCATGCTTAAGTTTATTTTACCTCCCAGATAAAATAATCTAAGGGCATCGGCTGGGTTTCGAACCCACGATCTTGAGCTCAGAAGGCAACTTTTCCAGGTGATTAAATCTAGGTAGGCAAAATTTAGGACTCCCACAGTAGAGTCGGGCTCATGTCCACCAGAGTGACGAAAAAGCGCTCTGGTAGTAGGCGATATGACTTAATATAATTAAAACCTGGGCATGAGACAATAAGTAACTAACTATATATTCAAACATGGAAAATATTAACATTTTTTCTAATGATCATTAATGCTTCAAATATCAACAGAGCAGGTATAATATTTTATATTTTAAAGTCTACATCTTACAAAACATTATAATATCAAGTACACAATACTGAGAATGGCCAGGGCCGTCTGTCAGGAGAGAGGGTCATGAAAAACATTAATAAATAATGAAAGTTCATACTAAATAAAGAAAATTCTTGTACAATTGTACCAAAAAGAAATATAAAAATAAAATAATGTAAACAGAAATATAGGTAGGTACTAAGAATAAGAAAAACAGAGAACAACAGTCTAACAATATTAGCATTAGAGCAAGAAGCTCCCCAATGTATTAAACATAATTAATTATAGAATGGAAATATGCATAATATATTAGATATTGTGACTCATGCCCGGGTTTTAACTGGGAGGTCATATCGCCTACTACCAGAGCGCTGATTCGACGCTCTGATTAAATTAATTTTGCCTAACCAGGTTTAGTTACCTACGACAAGTACTCGCTAAAAGGACACCCATAGTAGAATAGGGCTCATGCAACGGAATAGTGGTAGTAGGCGATATGACCTCGTAGTTAGCCCGGACATGAATCACAATAACTAACTTAGCTATTTACACTCCAAACCGTGCTTTAACTACGAGGTTATATTGCCTACTACCGCTATTTCATTGCCTGATTGACATGAGCCCAAATCTACCTAAATTTTGTCAACTTAGGTTTATTCACCTAAGATAGGGGTCTCTAACGAGTACATAACATCGTAAAGACACATGGTCATCGCTTAACGATCCGATAAAAAAAAAAAAGGGAGCTAAATACTAGGATAAAAAGAAAATTTTAATGTTAAAATGGAAATTAGTCTAAATTTAATCCTAATTCTTATGAAAACTTAGGAACAAGATTTCTTCAGTTCGAAATCATTAGTTATTCAATAAATGTAAATTAATAATACAATAAACATTATTGGATTGTAGAGACTCTTTCTTTTCCCATTTAAACTCATTAAAAGGATGCCCCCCCCCCCCCCCCCCCCCCCCTCCCCGAAGAAGGGTTGTAAAGCCCCTCTTTCACAACCCCAGAGGGAAAAAACCAACTTAGAGCCGGACTTAATTCGAAATAAGTTAACAAAAACAATAAATAGATGCCAAAGAAGCTACCAGGCCTGGTTCCATCTGACGGGCTCAAATTCAAATTTCAAATACAAAATTTTTTTATTGTTATCACATTGAAAAATGTATTACAAAAGTCAGGCTTAAAAATAATTACACATAATACAGAATAATACATAATAATCCATACAATATTATATAATAAACCAAAATATACACATTTAATAGGTACAAAATTAAACAAAACTTTCAACGTATACAATTAAAATCCGCGACAAGGTATTCGTCAACTGAATAAAAAGCATTTTCGATTAGAAAAATTAAATTTTGACTTTAAAATTTTTCAAAGGCAGGTCGCGCACCGAACTTGGTAACTTGTTAAATATTTTACAATAAAGAAAATAAAAGCTATTGGTGCTGTTAGCCTGAATTGTCTGGCAATATATTGTAGCATGCCTACCTTATAGACAATATATAATGCTCGGAACTAGCGATGCTGCAGAGAATCGCGATCGCTAGGAGTAAAATATGCCTTGTGAGGTGTTGAACGAAAGAGAATTGCATTCGGAAAAACATGCTCGAAACCAGCGATGGCTGCGAGGAAATCGCAATCGCTGGGAGCAGAAACAAAGAACAATATAGATGGGGAATAGAAAGGAAGCCATGATAATTGTCGGCATCCTGTGTATAGTAATTGTATTGTCGGCATCAGTATTTTGTTAAACAGGTTTTTTTTTTTACATAACTCTAATGAATATCCGCTGGGATTCACAGCTTAATATCCGCAGGCTATCACAGAACTCTTAAGTGGTCACCGTTGATTGGCTGGAGATGGGGTAGGCGGAGACTGACGACCAATGAGACATCAGGAATCATCCCCACCAAAAAAGGGGGCCGAGGATGGAGAGCAGTTTGGAAGTCATTCTCTTCGCTCAACTCTTCGCTCACTCTTCGCTCAACCTCTTGGCTCAACTTTTTGCTCATGTATCAACCGGTCACCACGTTACTATTATATTTGACAGTGAGTTTCAGTATGTGAATTTACACTCTTCGCTTTTGTGTCAACCGTTCACCACGTTACTATTATATTTGATAGTGAGTTTCAGTATGTGATTTTAGATTCTTGGTTCACGTCTCGGATGATCAACACGTATAGTTTATATTTGACAGTGAGTTTGAATATGTGAATTGAGCAGTATTCGTTCATGTTTGGGGCCATTCAGGCGAGTGAGATACATTTTGATTTCGGACGCACATAAACTCGGTGAATAATCTAAATTCTATTGTGGCCTCCAGGCAGACCTACAAGGACTAGGTGAGTAGATGGGGTCTGAGGGATGTACATAAAGGATGATCACATCGCCACCTCCAGGGATCAGTATCGAGGTACCTCGTAATTAAGGTAGAAAGTCCTTCAGACATATGGCCAATTTATATTCAATTGTTTTTTCTTTTATAAATATTATACGTTCTTCTAAAATAAATATGTTACTGTTCTAGGGTTTGAGTTGTCCATTCCATTTCCCCCTCCCATTCTTCTTCTGGTTGACAACAATAATTAATTATTGTTAATTACTGAGGTCAACTTACAGTTAGGAACTTGTAACCGTCCTTCTCGTGGGAGTGCATTTGGCTATCCAGGTATTGTTTTTATTAAAGTCACGATGTAAAAAATACTCAATTTTAATAATTTTTCTGATATAATTTTATATTTACTAATTACGTATAAAACAATGCACTCACGGAGGGAGGAGAGGTGGTATAATTGGCGCCCGTTAACAAGGACTTGATTTGTTTACTAATTATGCTAATTAGTATAATTAGTGAACCCCACTAATTGGTCCCTAATTAATTAATTAAATTAAATTTTTTTTTCTTTTGCTTTTTAACGTAGATTCCAGCCTATTGGGCTAAAATGATATATTTTTCCTTAAAGTCGGTAATTTAGAATCAAAACTGAAGAAGGATGGGAGGGATTAAGGAATACGAATGACATCAGTTATTAATATTTTATTTTTTTTGACATTTTAAATTTTTCTTGTGTAGTTTTAGTATGCAGTATTTTAATTTTTTTTACATATTATAACTATTGTTGTATTGTGATGCCATCTGACAGGTCACCATAGAAATTAGGTAGCACCAGACCTCCCGTAATATTAATTGTTTTGAGATATATATTTCGTTTACCAGCATGGAAGGGAAAGGGAAGTCGGACTTAGAGCCGATACAGACACGGTCTAGGAAAACTATCCGTACGCCCCCGGAGTCCCCGGTAGAAAAGCCTAAATTTGACCTAGAGGCGATGTTTAAGGCCATGCAGGAACAGATTTCGGGACTAGGACAACAGGGAAAGGCCATGCAGGAACAGATAAGACAGCAGGGAAAGGCCATGCAGGAACAGATAGAACAAAAGGGAAAGGATTTAAAAGCGGAAATACAGAAACAGGGAAAACAGACTTCGGAGATAAAGGAACAAATTTCGGCAATGGCAAATAATATCGAATCCATTAAACGTAAGATGGGTAGCGTACAATCTGAATCTAGACAGGACGATTTAGAAGAGAGATATGACAAACATGTTTCTGAAGTTAGGGACATGGTAGATGTCTGTTATCCAGAAATGACAGGTGGGATCGTGTCAGAAACACTGCATCTAGATAAGGAGGAAGAGCCCATCGACGAACAGACATACCCCGACAATACTATGACCGCCCCAGACCACGTAAATTCATTAATTATAGAAAAGGACGAAGTAACAGACAGACCGACAGACAATGACCTAGTGACATTCACCATACCAGAAGGACATAAGGATTGGCATACGAACCAGACTTTTGCTCGCGAACAGCCTAGCAAGTCACCTTCCAAGATGCCTACGTGTGGTGGCGTTACGTAATAGCGTTTTGGATTTGCCCAAACATGTTGTATCTAAATTGTTGTTATTCTGGGAAGGACCTTACCAGATTCTAGATAAGGAAAGTCCTCAAAATTTTATTTTAGGACACCTCGGCAGCGACGTAGAGGGAGGAGTATTTTATATGACATCACAGAAGCCGTGTATTAGCGGATAAATTTACAAGCAGGCTAAAGTACCGCTAGGGCACTTTTTGAGACTTAACGATCTTACTTCAGCCGAGTTAAGAGGGCGATTATTGCAGACAAGATCGCGGCCCTAGAGTCAGGGAGGAGATTTGTGACGTCTCTATGGGTGTCCATCCCCAGCTATCCCAGGAACAGTTAGGCAAAGTCACACACACATAAAACAGACACTATTCTTTATTATTTGGGTATTATTTATTATTTTACACTAACGGCCAACATCTCATTACAAAACAGTACACACAGAAATTGCACATACACATTTATTGGGGACACGGGATTTATTATTTAATTTTATTTTTTTAATAGGATAAGGCAGAGGGGACATTCTGGCCCTCCCCTGGGGGTTAACATCGAGCATACCCCCCTTAGTCGAGCTCAAAGATTCCGAAGTGAATCGCCAGGTTGTAAATATTTTAGATAGCAAGGTATGATTATTTTTTTATATTTTTAGTAATAGAGAAGTTTTCTTTATTTTTTTTTTGTATATAATAATTAGAATTTTATATAATAAGTTAGGGTAGTTTTATTTTTGTTTATATGTAATAATAGAATGTTTTTTTTTTTTTTTATATAGTGTTAATAATCATTTTATATTGATGTTGGGATAATTTAGTTTAGATAGGTTTGTGGCTTCATTTTAAATTGACATAATTGTAGGACGGGGCAGACGGCATATGGACTGGCCATCCATGGGAATTTACCTACGTATTTGAATTTGAGATTAGTAAAGCAGATCTGACTAGGCTGACGGCGAGGTGATGGTACACACATTGGTGAATGGTCCTATATGATAAATGTATTCCAAGTATGTAAAAATGTAAAAAATACTCAATTTTAATAATTTTTCCGATATAATTTTATATTTACTAATTACGTAAAAATGCACTCACGCAGGGAGGAGAGGTGGTATAATATCTGTCATTATGTCTGCTGTTATGGGGGTGTATATCGGATAGACATGAGTAGGAACAATCTATATTAATAAAGCTGAAACGGGGTTTGTTTGTATGTATGTATGTTTGTTCCAGCATCACGCCCAAACCGCTGGACGGATCTTCATGAAACTTCACATGTAGCATTCTTTTGAGCCCGATTGAATAATAGGCTATGTGGCGTCCCAAAATTTTGAACGGGAGGGGGGGTTGTAAGGGGGGCCTAAGTATATAAATAGTGCTAACTCATTAACTAATGGTCGAATTGTCATGAAATTTCACATGTAGTATTTTTAAAAGCCAAATAGGAAAAAAATGTGTGTGGCGTCCCTAAGTTTTGAACGGGAGGGGGGGTTGAGGGGGGGCCTAAGTATAAATATAGAGCTAACTCATTAACTATTGGGCGAATTGTCATGAAATTTCACATGTAGTAATTTTAAAAGCCAAATAGGAAAAAAAGGTGTGTGGCGTCCCAAAGTTTTGAACGGGAGGGGGGGTTGAGGGGGGGCCTAAGTATAAATATAGAGCTAACTCTTTAACGGGTTGTCGGATTGTCACGAAATTTCACATGTAGTATTTTTAAAAGCCAATTAGAAATATAAGGTGTGTGGCGTTCCAAAGTTTTGAACGGGAGGGGGGGTTGTGGGGGGGCCTAAGTATAAATATAGAGCTAACTCTTTAACGGTTGGTCGGATTGTCACGAAATTTCACATGTAGTATTTTTTAAAGCCAATTAGAAATATAAGGTGTGTGGCGTTCCAAAGTTTTGAACGGGAGGGGGGGTTGTGGGGGGGCCTAAGTATAAATATAGAGCTTGCTCATTAACGGTTGGTCGTATTGTCACGAAATTTCACATGTAGTATTCCTGGAGGCCAAATAGAAAAATAAGGTGTGTGACGTCCCAAAAATTTGAACGGGGGGAGAGGGGGGATAGGCCTAAATATAAAGATACCGGTAGCTCATTAACTAATGGTCGTTTTGTCATGCAATTTCACATGTAGTATTCCTGAAGGCCAAATAGAAAAAAAAGGAGTGTGGCGTCCCAAAAATTTTAACGGGAGGGGGGGGGGTTGTGGGGGGGCCTAAGTATAAATATAGAGCTTGCTCATTACCGGTTGGTCGTATTGTCACAAAATTTCACATGTAGTATTCCTGAAGGCCAAATAGAAAAATAAGGTGTGTGGCTTCCCAAAGTTTTGAACGGGACGGGGGTTGTGGGGGGCCTAATTATAAATATAGAGCTAGCTCATTAACGGTTGGTCGTATTGTCACGAAATTTCACATGTAGTATTCCTGAAGGTCAAATAGAAAAATAAGGTGTGTGGCGTCCCAATGTTTTAAACGGGAGAGGGGTAGTAGGGGGACCTAAGTTCATAAATAGTGCTAACTCATTAATTAATGGTTGGATTGTAATAAAATTTCGTATGTAGTATGCTTAAAGGCCAAATAGAACTATAAGGTGTGTGGCATCCCAAAAATTTGGACGTGAGGGGGGGTTGTGGGGTAGGCCTAAGTATAAATATAGTGCTAACTCTTTAACGGTTGGTCGGATTGTCACAAAATTTCACATGTAGTATTCCTGAAGCAAAATAGAAAAATAAGGTGTGTGGCGTCCCAAAAATGTGAACAGGAGGGGGGGTTGTGGGTGGCCTAAGTATAAATATAGAGTTAGCTCATTAACGGTTGATCGTATTGTCACGAAATTTCACATGTAGTATTCCTGAAGGCCAAATAGAAAAATAAGGTGTGTGGCTTCCCAAAGTTTTGAACGGGACGGGGGTTGTGGGGGGGCCTAATTATAAATATAGAGCTAGCTCATTAACGGTTGGTCGTATTGTCACGAAATTTCACATGTAGTATTCCTGAAGGTCAAGTAGAAAAATAAGGTGTGTGGAGTCCCAATGTTTTAAACGGGAGAGGGGTAGTAGGGGGACCTAAGTTCATAAATAGTGCTAACTCATTAATTAATGGTTGGATTGTAATAAAATTTCGTATGTAGTATGCTTAAAGGCCAAATAGAACTATAAGGTGTGTGGCATCCCAAAAATTATGAACGGGACGGGGGTCATGGGGGTAGGCCTAAATTTGAAGATAGTGATAGGTCATTAACGGATGATCGGATTGTCATGGAATTTCACATGTAGTATTCTTTATGGCCAAATAGAAAAATACACTATGTGACATCTTAAAAATTTGGGAGGGGGGGGGCCAAGCCTAAAAATAATACTGAATGATTAAAGGGTAATCGGATTGTCATGAATTTCACATGTAGTAGTAGCAACTATGTATTCGCTGTGGGGTCCGCAGTTGAAGGGCACTTACTAGCTGTGATACCCAGTGTTCCTAACTACGTACTAGCTGTGGTGTCCGCTGTTGCAAGGCACATACTAGAAGTGGTGCCCAGGGTTCCTAACTACGTACTACCTGTGGGGTCCGCAGTTGAAGGGCACTTACTAGCTGTGATGCCCAGTGTTCCTAACTACGTACTACCTGTGGGGTCCGCAGTTGAAGGGCACTTACTAGCTGTGATACCCAGTGTTCCTAACTACGTACTAGCTGTGGTGTCCGCTGTTGCAAGGCACTCATTACATGTAGTGCCCAGCGTTCCTAACTTCGTACTTGCTGTGGGGTCCGCTGTTGCAAGGCACATACTAGATGTGGTGCCCAGCGTTCCTAAGCTTTTACTAGCTGTGGGGCCCGCCGTCGCAAGGCACATACTAGCTGTGGTGCTTAGCGTTCCTAACTACGTACTAGCTGTGGTGACCAGCGTTCCTAACTACGTACTAACTGTGGGGTCCGCCGTCGCAAGGCACATACTAGCTGTGATGCCCAGCATTCCCAACTACGTACTGGGTGTGGGGTCCGCCGTTGCAAGGCATATACTACCTGTGGTGCCCAGCGTTGCAAGGGACATACAAGCTGTGGTCACAAACGTTCTTAAGTACGCACTGGCTAGGACGTCCAGCGATGCTAAGTATTCACTACCTGTGGGGTCCGCAGTTGAAGGGCTCTTACTAGCTGTGATGCCCAGTGTTCCTAACTACGTACTAGCTGTGGTGACCAGCGTTCCTAACTACGTACTAGCTGTGGGGTCCGCCGTCGCAAGGCACATACTAGCTGTGATGCCCAGCATTCCCAACTACGTACTGGGTGTGGGGTCCGCCGTTGCAAGGCATATACTACCTGTGGTGCCCAGCGTTGCAAGGGACATACAAGCTGTGGTCACAAACGTTCTTAAGTACGCACTGGCTAGGACGTTCAGCGATGCTAAGTATTCACTAGCTGTGGGGTCCTAAAAACTTACTAGCGTTACTATAGCTGAAGGACTATAAGCCTTATTCCGTATGAATAATTGAAAATTATAACATCACGAATGTACTGTCGAAAAATTGAATAGACTTATAGGAGATATTGGGAGAAAAGTCAAAGTACCCCCGGGCAACGCCGGGTATTACTGCTAGTTGGAAAATAAAGATGCAAAGTAGTGTTAGCATTTGGGCTCATTGTCCACGGCTA
The DNA here is from genome assembly GCA_963662175.1 of Aradus depressus. Classification (NCBI taxonomy): domain Eukaryota; kingdom Metazoa; phylum Arthropoda; class Insecta; order Hemiptera; family Aradidae; genus Aradus; species Aradus depressus. The sequence continues at coordinate 7,435,521 of OY759222.1, forward strand.
GCTCTCTGGTAGTAGGCGATATGCCTTCGTCATGGTAGCCCGGGCATGAGTCACAATAACTAACTGTAACTGGTCAGAAATTCGATGTTGACTTTTCACTGGAATTTCATGTATTCCGACCAGATACCAAATATGAAAAAATAAATAAAATTATTACTATTTTAATCAAATAAAAATACTTTGCAATTATGGCAGAAAAGTCACAATATTATTGTTAATGTTGGATCATTTTTTTGTTAAATTGATAATTGTGATAGGGATCAGTCGCAGAGAGGAGCAACGAAGGGGTGACTACAGATCCGATTGTCGTCAGTTTCCGAACGATATCCCCCTCTCCCTGTCGTACTTGTGTGACGTCACCGGAACAGTCCGATCTGGATTTATTGTTTATGGGTTTGTTTCGGTTTTTTTTTTTTTTTTTTTTCAAAAAAGTCGGGCTGAGTGTTTGGTTGATAAATCGGACAGAGGTCCATGTCAAACTTCCTGTGCCCCCCCCCCCCCCCCCCCCCCCCCCCACCCCGACAAAAACAGAATCATCACAACAGGGAGGAGGGGTCACAAATAACTTCAATGTAGATGACACAATTCACAACATGTCTCTCTCCAGGATGGGGTCATTTTTGTGATAAAAAAATGGTTATTTTACCTGATAAGGATATTTCATGTGGCATTTTTTTTTTTTACGCTATGGTTATAATCAACATTCATGTTTCTATACAATTTCTTAGGTAGTGTGGTAATTAAAACATGAAGTAAATGTAAAATAAATATAAAAATTATAATTGAATTAATAATAATTAAAACAAAAATAATAAATAATTAACTAAATTACCACATTTCCTGTAGAAATTTTATAGCTGGTCTTCAATTAAATTTTGATTTCTATAGTAATTTCCGAAAAGGGTCCTAAAAAAATACCAAAAGTTCAAGACGTGCATTAAAAAAATTTCAATTAACAAACTTTTCATTTGGACTTCTAAATTTACTAAAGAGATGCCATATTGTTTTATTGTTCAATCTAATCTAAAGGTATAAATTATATTACTGGGTTAACAGGAAAATGAATAGCATAGAATAAGAGAACAAATATTTGGGTTTATTTTTCTTAAACTACATTTTCAATATAATCAAATCATCAATATTAAATTTAAAAAACAAACTAATTACAATAAAATCTTATAAACTAATTACTTATATCTATTTAGTCTCTTTTTTTTTTTTATTATTATGGCCATTATTTATATTAACGTTTTATATTTTTGGGGATGTATATTATGTACATATAAATAAATAAAAGTACCTCCTTGAGCATCGTTTCACTGTTATTTCACACCTACTTGGTTCACCACACCTTTAAGGCTAAACACTTTTCTCACTCCTAGCCTGTCCCATGTTCACATCTCACCTCACTTCCACAACCCAACTTAGATTCGTCCATTCTATTTGAAACAGCTGTTCGTCGTCTTTTGTACTCCACTCATTGGTTCGTTTTAAAACAAATGCCACTTCATATAATTATTCACTAATTTAGTTGCTTCTTTGTTTTTATACAAATAAATATAATTAATTTTATAATATTTTAATAATTACATTTGTGTAATTTTATACATCGCAGTAGTTCACTTCATTTTATTTTTTAGTAGTATTGTTAATTTTAATCCTTGTGTGTAAGACTCAGAGATCAGGATCGCGGGTTCGAAACCCCACCGAGGGGCCCTTCGATTTTTTATCTGGGAGGTTAAAAAAACCTTGAGCACATCTTCCATTGATGGAAAGTTAAGCGATGGTCCCGATGTTCGACGTACGAAGTCAGATACTAGTTAAAGATCCCTGCCCTAAGTGAACGAAAATTTAGAGTAGGAAAAATTTAGGACTCCCATAGTAGAATGGGGTCATTACCAACAGAGCGACGAAAGAGAACTCTGGTAGTAGGCGATATGACTTGGATGTTAAAGCCCGGGCATGAGTCATAATAACTAACTGTAAGCTATCTAAATGTGTTGTCTTATGACTATGTTTAATGGAATAATATAATTATTATTGTGGTCATGCCCGGGCTTTGACCACGAGGTTATATCGCCTACTATAATCTAGTATGGAAGTCCCAAATGTTGCCTACCCTAAATTTTTATTCACCTAGGGTAGAGATGTTTAATGAGTACCTGCCATCGTAATGGCTCGGGACAAGTGACCATCGCTTAACGTCCCATGCGAATAACGGCGTGATTAAGGTTTTCTTACCTCCCAGGACTGCGATCTTGAGTTCAGTAAACAAGCAAGCTAAGACCATGCTTTAACAAATGGATAACTTCTTCTGCTTTCGGTTTCCTAATCCATTATTATTCTTAGTATACTGCATTTTGAAAAAAAAAATATAGGTATACAGTAGAGTCCCGCTAATTCGGACACCGATTATCCGGACATCCGGTTAATCTGGACGGGATTTAAAAAAACTAATCAAGATTTAGTAAACTAAAAATGTAATTTAGCGAGCGGTAAGTACGAAAATAATTCAACATTAAAGACTTTTTTCAGTGAGTCTAAAAATATTATTCCTGTTTTCATTACGTACTGTACATTGTTTTATTTTATAGTCCTGTTCAGAATTTAACGTTTACATAATTCGTTTTTAAAATTCCTAATTTTTACATTATAACGTTATTGTACCATGGTTTGTTTTTTACTGTACAATAAATACATTTTGAGTTTTGATCACAAAGATGTTTTGTTTTGTTAACCCTATCTCAGATCTAGGTCGAAAACTTAGATCTACATACATATACCTACATTATGTAGTATTGGAAATAAAATTAACCTGAAAGAAAAGGTGTATTTATGAGAAAAAAAAAAGTCGCTAAAATATTTATCATGTGATTTTTACTGCAAATTCCGTTTAATCCGGAAGGGGTCCGGTCCCATCTAGTCCGGATTAGCGGCACTCTACTGTATATACTTGAAGTGTGTATCAAGGTGATTCTTTCATTTGAAGTAAAAAAAAACTTTGAGCACACCATCCTTTGGATGAGAAGATCCTCCAGAAGTCCTAAATTTTGCCTCCTCAGATTTTATTGGAATCAGGAGGTCAAAAACCATGAAATTCCGTTGATAACTCCGCATCGAATTTTTTGTCTGATCGATTGCATAACTTCCCCTATAATTCGTATAACTGGGGACGTAAAATGGAGGGGAGGGGGTTCAAATTTAACTTGGGGGGTTGTACCCTCCCTCCCGCTAGTTTATTACGAAAAGTGAAAATAGACAAAGATGAAGAAGAGGACAAAGCGGGGCCGCCTCTTTCCGGAGAGGTTTTTAGTTAAAAGCGAAAATAAAAATAAAAATTAGTTATTATGAGCCCTCCCACACAGGGCTTCAATTCGTCATTAATAAAAAGTAGCCAGTCGCAAGGTTATTTCAGACTTTATTAGGGAATAAGAAGAAAAATAATAAATAAATAATAATAATAAAGGAAAAATAATAAAGGAAAAAAACGTGAGGAAGTACGTCCGGCGAGGAGGGGACGACAGTTTATGAGCAGGGCTTCCAGCTAGAGGGAAACATTCCCAATTGTGGGGAATTTTTACATTAGAGGGGAAAAAAGGAGTCGGTGAATCACCGGCAATGTACTTCGAAAGTGAGAATAATCAAGTAAGTGTTCGCTCTCCCTCTGGAAACAATTCACCGATCTGGTTGAAAATATTTCGTGTTGATACATCGACAGTAAGGCTTCTTACACACCAAAGCCGAGCCGGGCGAAGCGATGCGAAGACGAGCCGAGCGGAATCTGCCTGCGTTCGCACCGAAGCCGATTCGCTCTCAGTAGGTTTTCTAGCCTTGTAGTGAGAGGTGCTTCTTTCCTATTCAGTCTCAGTTGAAACGTGGTGCAAAATAATGTCATCAACTTTGATGATGATGATGCTATTGGTTAGTTCATCACTTGATGATGAATGTGTGGCAGAAAGAAGGCGATACTGGACTCAAAGTATAAATAAAGATCACGAGACTAATGGACAGTTCGTAACTCTATACGAGAAACTACGAGAAGATGGAGAACGGATTGATCCCACAACGGAGGTCTTTCTTGAATCGAACTAATTAATATTTCTATGTCAACACTCATAATATTAAAAAATTTTAAAAACAAAAACCACTTGAAACAATAAAAAAAACAATATATTGCGCAATATGATGTAACTCACTGGGCTGAAACACCGAACTAGACTGAATGACGGAAGAAACCGCTTGGCAGAAAACGCTCGAATTGGCGGTAGGTAGTACTACTCAAAACCGCTCGGCCTCGCCCGGCGCGGCTCGGCCTTGGTTTGAATACTCCCATGTAAACCCTGCGTATTTAGCGCTCAATCGTTTTCCGCCCGGCTCGGCCCGGCTTTGGTGTGAAACCCCACTAAGCCGAGAGCTCCTGAATATGAGCAGAATGGATCTAAGAGCTATGACAGGGCTGATCATAGGAGACTGTCATAAGAACAATATGGGAATAGAAGCCCTCTGTGCAGGAAATGTGAGGAAAATGAGACTTCATATTCAGTCAGTGTAGGTACACAATAGGCCTACCCTGGCCGCGGTGATACCATCAGCCCTCGGAAGTTGCGCTTCACTTCTCTGATCCCTTCACTTTGAACAATTTGGCTGAAAACTAATAGGTATCTAAGAAATAAAACTACTGCCCAGCAGTCCTTTAGCCTCTAATCTGTACGGGTGAGATGTGCCACTGATGATGATGCTGTTGCTTTGAAAACCAATTCTGGTCAAAAATAAAACAGGGGGAAGACAACGTCTTTTATTTTATTTCTATGAGAAATCTCGTCCCACAATATGTTACTATCAAATAAGATTAACAGGTATCGTTCTTTAAGGGTTTTGATATTCATTACTTTTTTCTAATCTTTCCCATCCCTTAAGGTCGATTTGTCTGAATTCGATAGTTCGGTTGTGTGAGGAGAACTTCAGATAATGTAGTAATAGTAGTTTGGGTTACATTACTAAAAATATCCATGAAACATTGATTTTTAAAACAGATATAGGGAAAGAGGTAGATATAATTAAAAATAACATAGTTATTATGACTCATGCCCGGGCTTTAACTACGAGGTTATATCGCCTATTACCAGAGCTCTCTTTCGTCACTCTGGTGGACATGAGCCCGACTCTACTGTAGGAGTCCTAAATTTTGCCTACCCTACATTTTTATTCACCTAGGTCAGGGGTCTTTAACGAGTACCTGACATCGTACAGACTCGGGACCATCGCTTAACGTACCATCCGAAGGATGGAGTGCTTGTGTTTATGTTACCTCCCAGAGAAAAGAAACTAAGGGCCTCGGCCGGGTTTCGAACCCACGACCTTGAGATCAGAAGGCAAGCACGCATACCACTGAGCTACCGGCGCCCTCAAAATTTAAAAATAACATATAATTACTTTAATTTTTTTAGGTATAATCGAAAAAATAATTTGAAGAAAATTTAGATATATATTAATATTATAAGAAATTAAAATAGAAACTAGGGCGCCAGTAGCTCAGAGGTACATGCTTGTCTACTGAGCTCATGATCGCAGGTTCGAAACCCGCCCGAACATTATATAATTTCCCTACACTTTATACAGCTAGGGAAGTAAAAAATAATTAATCAAAATGTCTTTAAGCAAATCAGATCTACATTTCCCCAAATTTTATCCAAAATGTCAATAGTTCTTCCAGTAAATTGTTCTAAATTTTTGTGTACAAATAAGTGACAGACTGTAAGCAGAAGAAAGTCCTCTCTGACTTGGGGATCAAGTCCTCAAGAAGTTGTCACGTCTTGGAGACTCTACAGGTAGTCAGATATCACCGTCTCCTAAAACCAACATTTCGTCAAACAATTTTCCATCTCAACAAAAAAAAAACATCGGTGAATCAACGTCAATATACTTCCCCAGAGCGAATTATCCGCTCTCCATCAGAAATATACTACATTTCTTGTTCATATATTCATTACATCGACAGTTATTAGTGTTTTTGAATTGAAGCCCTCTCCTCTGATCTCACCATTCCCTTCGACTGATTCTGCTGAAAATTGACTGATGTCATCCTCACTGGCTCTCAAATCTCACATATAAAATTACATAACTGCCCCTATACTTCGTATAGCTGAGGAAGTAAGAACAAGTAAAGAGTTGCCTTTGAAAAATCCGAGTCGAGGAGGAAAAAATATTTTATTTTTTGAAACTTCTTTCTCGATTGAGACCTTATTTATTAATCTATTTAATAAGTGGATTCAATATCAAATTTTATATGAATTTTAAGTAAGGAAGTGAATGTATATGTTTATAAATAATTAATTTAATTGCCGAACAGGTATAACATACATAGAAAAAAATTAATTTAAATTTTAAATTTTCAAATTCAAATGATGTTATAATAAAGTGAGAAACATCTTTGATATAATAAATTATACCTGTGCGCAGGGGCGTAGCTAGGATTTTGAGCAGGAGGGGGGAGGCAAAATAAGGTTACCGGGATGAGGGGTATAGACTCCCAGGGACAGAGCCCGCAATTTCCGTGGTTAGAGCTGCAGACTTTTTGTTATTATTTTGGGAGTCTCGGACCTCTAGAAGCTCCCCCTGAGATAACCACTGACTGTAATACTTAAGTTGACTTTACATGAGCAGCAAAAATGCAAAGCGCAGCAGCAGCAAATGCACGCTGTGGTTTCTGGGCTTTTAGTATTAAATTACTCACAATAGCGTGCATTTGCTGCTGCTGCGCTTTTCATTTTTACTGTGCATGTAAAATCAGCTTTAAGAGTATAACGTATAATAAAAATGAAGATTTTGAGCGAGGAAAGGAAATAATCTAATTCATGTATATTTAAATAAATGTAATATGACTTGTTTTGTACATGTACACTTATGTAACAGCTGATTGCTGATTTAGGAATCAGACGCACGAGGAATTTGAAGATCCTGTCGGTACCTTGCAAGCAATCCATTTATAATAAAAACTATTTTTATTGGTTTATTTAATTTTTCTCTTGGTTTTTGGCTCTGGGCAGGGGGGGGGGGCACGTGCCCCCCCCTGCCCCCCCTGGCTACGCCCATGCCTGTGCGTTAAAAATTAAAAACTAACGAAACTTTTAAGTCAAGAAGTTTCATATCATATATCATAACCTTAGGAATAAAGAAATATGATACCTACATTATTATTTTCAAAATTGAATTTCTGATCGAAATTTTTTAGGGCATATGCTTAAATTCTTGACGAAAATTCTCTGAATATCTCCTCGGTAATGTTGAAGTGTGGAAGTGTCAAGGTCATACTACGTACTCGAATATTGAAATTTCTTACTAAGGATGGATCTCAAAATTCGAAACGGAAGTCACGTGACTTAGTACTTAACGGTTGATTGGATACACATATAACAAACATCCTAATTAAAAAAATCGTACCAAAAGAAGCTTTCTGAGCTCAAGATCGTGGATTCAAAACCCGGCCGAGGCTCGTAAGTTTTTTATCTGAGAAATGAAAAAACCTTGAGCACGCCGTCCTTCAGATGGGATGTTAAGCTATGGTCCCGAGCCCCTGCGATATCAGATACCAGTTAAAGATCCCTTTCCCTAGGTGAATAAATCAAGGCAAAATTTAGGACTGCCACAGTTGAGTTGGGCTCATGTCCACCAGAGTGTCGAAAGAGCACTCTGTTAGTAGGCGATATGACGTACTATAAAGCCCGGGCATGATACAATAAGTAACTAACTATATATTCAAACATCGAAAATATTAAGATTTTTTTCAATGACCTTTAATGCTTCAAATATATACAGAGCAGGTTATGGCAATATTTTGAAGTGTGACAATATTAGCACTAGAGCTAGAAGCCCCCCATTGTATCAAGCCATTATGAATTATATAGAAAGGAAATATGCATAATATAGTTAGTTATTGTGACTCATGCCCGGGCTTGACTGGGAGGTCATATCGCCCATTACCAGAGGGCTGTTTCGACGCTCTGGTGAACTTCTTAATTTTGCTTAACCAGGTTTAGTTAGGGGTCTTTAGCGAGTATCTGACCATCGTACAGACTCGGGACCATCGCTTAAGGTCCCATCCGAAGGACGGCGTGCTAAATGTTATTTCACCTCTCAGAACTCAATAGGCCTGCCGCCACCTGTGAAGTGTTGAAAAATAGGCTACCAGTTCAAGGGTGCTAATTAAAGTAAAAGGAACAAAAAAAAAATAATAATAATAAATAATAAAAGAGAGAGGAGCGATAAACCGCAAAATTTCATAAAGTAGATGGAATGAAGGAGAAATCTCAGGGAATTAGGGGGAAAAAAAGGGTTGAAGGGAAAAAGTAGAATACGAAAAAAGAGGGATGAGGAAAGGGCTAACCTTAACCACCCCATTTTTTTCTCTTTTCTCTTCTTTGTTTTGTTCTGTCTGAGTTTATCTTGAGGGGTTGGAATCCACAAGTGTCTGTGTCTCAGAGCATGGGGAGCACTGTGTTGAAATAATTGATCCGAGGAAGGTGGCGCGGGTTTAACAAAGCAACTTTGTAAAGAGGAATGGGGGGGGAGTAACCCACTGAGTAAAGTGGGCTCCATCTATACTACAAGGGGGGAGAAAGGGATATTTTATGAAATTACTCAAGCCATGAGCAGCTATTTACAAGCTAAATTTATGAGCTACTTCAAAAGTAAAAAAACAAAATGTCGTCTGTGAATCACCATCAACGTACTTCCCCAGCACGAACTAATCAACTACGTTCTCGCTCTCCCTCAACACAATATTTTTGGCTAAAAATCAATAGTTGATTTTTTTTTTTTTCTTACACCTTTATTATATAATTTTTTTAATTTATAATTTTTTACTTATATACTTTTTATTTATTCATTTATAATTGATTAATATATATATATATATATATATTAATTTAATTTTTTTATATTGTAGCGTTCTATATGACCTTACATGGGTTTAAAAAAAAGGAAAAAGTACGAGAAGAGGGGAGTAGGTACTATGGATCATGACCACTCCTACGTTAGTGGAGAAGTAGAAGGTTATGCAGAGGTTACACTGTCTACTATATTTAATGAATAAATTAATTGTTGATGATTGTTTAATAGTAAATAATTTATAAAATGTAAAAGTAAAATTAAGAATTATTGTAATAAAATAAAGGTGTAAGTGTAAAAAAAAAAATGGCAGTGCTAGAACTGACCAATCAGATGTTTTTTTTGCAAAAAAAATGGCGAAAGCGATATTCGGAAATGTAAGTCATCAGTAGTTGTTCAGACAGAGTGTTCAGGGAGTTGGTGGTGGAAGTGATAGTGGAGTGGGAACATGTGGAAGTAGTGGAAAGTTGTCATATAAAAATGAATATGAAAAGTCATTGAGGGTACCCGACGATCCAGAAGATGTCTGTTTAGAAGTAGAGAGAAAATTGCCAACAACAGATGAAATCAACTCGGACTACGACAGACTTCAAAATATGCCATATGAAACCTCGATTAAGCCACAACCACCAATGTAAGGCCCAACTCAGCAGCAACATCACATCATGCGAAATCTCACCTTATGCAAGTTTGATACTTTTTATTATGGCCATTTTTATTAATGTTCTTTTATTTTAGAAAATAAGTTACTAACCCTATAAAAAAAAAATAAGTTTTAAATAAATCAATATGTTATAAAATGTAAATTTGTCTATTCTCATTTATTTATAAAAACCGTATAAATTCTTCTATCTTTTTAATCACTCTAATTTAATCATTAATTATTTTATAAGTAAGCACCGTTACAGTAATGTCTCCCAAAAAGAGGGAATATAAAAATGTAATGTAAGCTAACAGCCGTTACAATATATTGTTATAGTTACATTGTTTTCTTTGTCTTTTCTATATCTCGCACATTGGGACCTGATGATGGGACGTAAGAACGTCCCGAAACATCCTTGGGATATACGTTTTTTGAAAAATAGTTATCTTAATTTTTATTAAATTGAAAAATGTATCTACTTATTATAAATGTATCTATGTATTAATTTTTTTTATATACTCATATATTTTTAAATAGGTATTTATTTATTTATTTTTTTCATTTTATTTTTTTTAATAGTTTTGTTATTACTACTAATCATAGGTGTGTTAGACTCAAGTAGTTATAAATGTAATTTATAAGCTATCCTAATGTATAAATTCTTTTGATGTATCCTATTACCATGTATTGATTTAATGGAAATAAATTTATTATTATTATTATTATTATTATTATTATTATAAGGAAGTATTGAAATCGTGCGAAAATCCGAGATCGAGTTTTCCACGGATCGGTACGTTTCAAGATCCCCTGAACACTTTAGGATCATTCTCGCTATTGTGACAAATTTGTTGATTAGATTTTGAATCGAAATCGAAATCAGAGGCTTTACTTCGGGACATTTTACAAGACACCACTTATAATTAAGACCTCATCAAAAATGTCTACAAATCTAATTGTAGAAAAAATTGAAAGACACATTTTATACACAATACGATTTTTCGCAGATCGCCCGATTACCTGAGAATCTTGAAAAGTCCTTTTGAAACCCAAAGTTTTAAACGAAACTTTGAGTTGTATCGAAAAATTGTTTCTTACCAAAAGTGTTCGTTATTAAATGTCCATTCGCTATTCTGTCTTCCGATTTGAGATAGGATCAATGCGACCAAAGTTATAGGACCAATACGACAAAAGTTATAGCGTCCCAAAGGAAGAAAAATATATTTATATAAAAAATATTAAAATATAAAAAAAATAGGTAAAGGAAAATATATATATATTTTCCTTACATATATGTATGTTAGTTAATTATTGTGACTAACTACGAGGTCATATCGTCTATTTTATGGTGGACATGAGCCTGACTCTACAGAGGGAATACTAAAAGTCTAGCTACCTATGGTAGGGGTCTTTAACAAACATCTGACAATGCACAGGCCCATGAGCATCCCTTGACGTCCCTCCGAATGACGGCGTGCTCAAGGTTTTATATATATATAATGTGGCCATTACAGGCTTTTCCCCATTTGGTCTAATTGTCAGGAAGAGATCCTTTTGCACCTTAGACTTTCACTAACAAACAGAAAGGAGATTATCAATAATTTTTTTTACTAAGGATTAATAATAATTATGTGAAGAACAAAAGATTTTTATTGACAAGTAAAAGTAGTCTGGTGAATGTTTACTACTGTTAATAGATAATAAAATGTTGGATCATAATATTTCCGAAGTAGAAACCAACTCTATTAAAACTAGAAAAGATATATTTAACGCGCTTATATTTGAGTTTTTGGAGCGCTTAAAATTTAATACGCTTTATTATTCACTATTGGCTGAAAGAAAGAACTTGCAGAATTTTTACAGCCTCATTAAATCAATTTTGCAATTGAAGGACTTGGAAATCGTCTCACAACTCCTGGAAATCGGTTCAACGAGTATAAGGGCATTGAAATCGTCACAAGATCTCCTGGAATCGATTGAATAATTGGAAGTGTTAGAGAATTGTCTCACAAATGTTTAGAAGCTGATGAGCGATTCAATGAGCTTGGGAATCGTCTCACAATTTTTTGTAATTGGTTTAACGATTATCAGGGCATGGAAATCGTCTCACAATCACTTGAAATCGATTGAATATTTAAAAGGGATTGGAAATTCTCTCACAACTGCTTAGAAGCTGTTAATTGATTTAAAGGGCTTATGAATCGAATCTTCTTAGAATTGGTTTAACGAATAAACGATTTTTGGGATTGCCTCTCAACCTTTTGAATCAAATTAAACAATTAAAAAATACGGGAATTCTCTCAAAAACTACCAATAATCAATGTAACATATTGAAAGGCTTGGAATCGCTTCACAACTACTTGGAAACGGTTTAACGTTAGAAAGAGCACGGAAATGGTATCAGAACCACGAGAAATTAACTTTGAATCAATTTGACGAACCACTTGGAATCGATTTAACGATTGAATGGTCTCTAAAATCGAAGATAATTAGCCAAATCTACCTATCTAAACGTCCAGATACTCGGATATTGAGTTGAATGTTATTGTTAATTAGACAAATCCACTTTGCTAATTACTTAAAATCACTGCACACTTTATACCATTTTCTGCATAAACTTTTTGCGTTTTTTTTTTTTTTCTTCTTTCTTCTAGCAACAATGTTGAAAGAGGGTTAATCAGGTTTGAAAACCAAAATGCAAATCTAGACTGAGGCCAAGATGAGGGTTGGAAGGGGGAGGGGGTTGAAGAGAATTACAAATTATAATGGTAGGAGGTGGTGGGGGATGGGGAGTACATCGATATTTGGTGTGGCGGGTTGGGTGTTTCTCGTATTGCAAGGCGCCGCTCAGGGTGGGGGGGTTCTGAAGGGTGGCCCCCCCACCCCCAACCCTCATTTGAATTGCTAATTACGACGAAAACCTCCATGCAATTATTGGATTAATGTAAATGACGCTGGCTCAGCAGGGCGAAATGAAACGGCGGATGGAGAAGGAAGGGACGACGGGAGGGGGGGAAGGTGGTGGGGTGGGAGGGGGGACGGGTTTATAATTAAAATCCCTTGATTAATATGTAAATTTAATAAGATTACAGGCGCTCCGTGTTCATGTATATATAGTGACTAAGTTTCCAGCAGTGTGCCATGGCGCTCTCTCGTGTGTCGAGTTGGAGACAATCATTCTCTGGGATTCTATGTCTGACCGACTATGATGAAACTTTATACGGGACGGAGAGAATAATTAGACAGGATGGCTTGTCCGTCCTCTGCGCTCTTCTAGGGACATCTTTCTAAGGAAAGCCCATAACGCTTACTGGCATCCTTATGGGCAGCGTTCTGCGATCGAGAGACATTCATCAATGAAGATCAATGAGCAGACAGCACAGGCCAAGCAATTAGGAAAACAACATTGATTTGGATAGCGGTAACATTAGTAACAAGCGTAATGACGTTATCTGGGAGGTAAAAAGCCTGAACACGCCTTATGGGACGTTAAGCGATGGTCCTGGGTGGGACAAAATTTAGGGCTCCCACAGTAAAGCTAAGAAGTTATAAGACCACTGGATACTTAGGTCCCTAGGTGTACACACACATCCCAATATATCTATTTATCATTTCCCCAGGTAAGGAAAGGGTTGGAAATCCAACTGGGAAATAGTCGTGGCACTACAGTTAGGAATTTGGTCTGAAATATTATCTTCCTTTTATCAATAATACTGATAAAACTAAAATGAAATATAACATTATTCAATTTTAACCAGATGTACGTTAGTTATTGTGACTCATGTATGGGCGGTAATTACGAGGATAGGATGTCGACTACTACCAGAGCGCTCTTTTGTCGCTCTGGAGGGCATGAGTTACAATAAACTGACTAACATTGAGTTGGCTACATTGAGTAGGGGTTTGGTCGCACCATAGTTTGCGGGTTCGAATCCCGTCCGGGAATGAGTTTTATTTCGTAGACAGAACTCCCTCTCGGGGCCATGGATGTTGTAATAAATAACTATATAATAAGAGAATGGCTAATATTCATCGAACATAAGGCCAAAAAAAAACATTGAGTTCATAAGTTTATAAATCACTTTTCACCATATATATTTTCTAAATTTATTTATTAATGTTTCATAATAATAAACAGTTGATAAACACAAAGTTGTTATAAACATAAAGATATCAAGAATTGTTTATCGTAAAATGACCTTCCTTTCACGATGACAGCTCTGCTTTGCATATTATATGACCATTCCATTATATTTAATCATATATAGCATATATATAAGTTAAACAAATTATATATCCAAAAGATCAAAGTGTTAATAACATACTGAATGCCCTTTCACTCTGACACCTATTATATAAATTTCATAATGAAGTGAGTAATTTACATTTGATAAACGAAAAAATCAAATGTTTTCTATGTCGTTTATTAATGGATAGCTGAATAGGAGTCAAACATATGAAAATTACTAATAAAACCCATCATATGTTATAGTTAGGTTAGGTTAGGTTTTATGACTCATGCCCGGGCTTTAACTTCGAGGTCATATCGCCTACTACCAGAGCGCTCTTTCGTCACTCTGGTGGACATGAGCCCGACTCTACTGTGGGAGTCCTAAATTTTGCCTACCCTAAATTTTTATTCATCTAGGGTAGGGGTCTTTAACGAGTACCTGACATTGTACAGGCTCGGGACCATCGCTTAACGTCCCATCCGAAGGACGGCGTGCTTAAGTTTATTTTACCTCCCAGATAAAATAAACTAAGGGCCTCGGTCGGGTTTCGAACCTGCGATCTTGAGCTCAGTGGTCTAGCATGCTACCTCTGAGCTACTGGTGCTCTCTAATACTGTATACAAGAGCTATTTCTGTGTCGCTACTACCTATTACTGCTACTTTTAAATGACAGTTAAAAATAACTACTACAACTGTTATACTGCTATCTGATGAAACCGTGAATCGATCAACAAAACAGCGTGTTATTTTATATCTGTTGTCAGGTTTGAAGACTTTTAAGATACTTATCTTCCCCCCCCCCCCCCCCCCCCCCCCCTCCCCCTTAAGTGCCATCTTGAAATACCAATTTTACTTTCCCAACTATATGAAATAAGTATAGGGGAAGTTCTGTAATCGTTCAGAAAATCCATGTTGAAATTTCATCAAAATTTAATATATTCTAACCGCTAATAAAATAAAATAAAAAATACTTTAGATTATATGATTGTATCGACATAATCCCAAAAGGACGAGAACTATTGACTTTCAGCCGAATCTGCCTTTTTTATCAATACGGGTGATGTGCCACTGAAGATGACGCAGTTGAGTTGAAAGCTAGTTCTGGTAGGGAATAAAACAGTGGAAAGATAACGTATTTTATTTCCATGAGATAACAATTATTGTACTGAGTTATTTGTGTATTGGTCCTTTAGTAATTAGAAACTAACCAAATAAATACGTTTAAAAAACAAAATGGACGGTGTAAAGGATTGCTGATCACAGAACCTTTTATAAGAATGAAAAGTGATCAAGAGTGTTTTTGTAAGCCTGCAATTGTAAATAAATTGTAGGAAGATTTCAATTGTAAGTAGATTGTAGGAAGACTTCAATTGTAAGTCAATTGTAGGAAAACTTCAATTGTAAGTAGATTGTTGGAAGACTTCAATTGTAAGTCAATTGTAGGAAGACTTCAATTGTAGGAAAACTTCAATTGTAAGTCAATTGTAGGAAGACTTCAATTGTAAGTAGATTGTAGGAAAACTTCAATTGTAAGTCAATATATCAATATAATTGTAGGAAGACCTCAATTGTAAGTATATTGTAGGAAAACTTCAATTGTAAGTCAATTGTAGGAAGACTTCAATTGTAAGTAAATTGTAGGAAGAACTAATTGTAAGACCTTTTACAAGTTTGTAAGCAAAATAAAGAATCCATTTATAACTTTACAAGTAGATCGCGGGTCCTTTTATACTCGTAACTTTTTAAGCAGTATGAATGCCTTATAAAATTGTGAGCAAATCGTAGGCTTTTTACTAGTTTGTAAGCAAAATGCTGAATCCTTTATTATGTTTGCTAGTAAATCGCGAATCCTTTTATAAGTCTTTATATTAATTGACGAATCTTTTACATGTTTGTAAGCAAAATTCAGAATTCGTTTATAAGTTTGCAAGTACATTGCATTTGTACATTTTATACTAGTAACTTTGTAAGCAGAATGGATGTCCTTTTATAAAATTGCAAGCAAATCTTAGGGCCTTTTATAATTAGGGCCCAAAAAGACCTTTGTAACATGTCGTAATTGTTAGGTAGGTACCTTACTGGATGTAGGTATATTAGACAAAATGAAAAGAATTTATGTATTTACAAAATACTAATATAGTTTGATAAAGTGTTAAACTCATTTAGAAGGATGTTCGTCTTCAAATTACCTTTTAATTTGAAATGGGGAGGCAGGTAGCCAGCAGAATCCTTAATAATTTCGCTTCAAACGAAGCCACATTTGCCCAAAGCCAACTTGGCTAATTGCATTCAGAGCCCAACTCACACATGGACCCTGTACTGCACACGTACTCACACAGACATTCTCTATAATATGATTCTCCAAATAGGTACCGACCATTCCGCTAAATGCTTCTCTCGCCTTACCTATCGGCTAATAAGCCAATTAATATGTAAATCATTAAAGCCCTCTTTGAAATTAAGGCAGGACCTTCTAAACTTTTTTACACAACTCACATTGGTTATAATTATTATTATTATATATTATATTATTAATGATGGAGAAGAAGCAGACATATCTTTACGTTAATGAAAAATAAAGCGAAAAAAGTACGAGTATCAAAAACGTTCCGATACGTAGAACCCAATTTTTTTTAAATACTGAAAAATGCATTTGTTTAAGAATCGGTGTTGGAAGTGTGGAAGAGAGGCATCCGTTCCAAGAATTCAACTTGACCCATTGTCTTGTTTTGTGCAAAAGATTACGACGATCCTATTCAACATACATATTTGACCATAAAAATAATTTTTTTGACAAGAACAGTGACTCATGCTCGGGCTTTAACGACGAGATCATACTGCCTACTACATGATATTGGCTACCCAGGTTTTTTTCAATTAAGCTTAAGCGTGGTCAAGATTTTTTTCACCTCCCAGATGAAAAACCTAAGGGTCTCGACCAGGTTTCGAATCTGCGATTATGAGCACAGTAGGGTGCACAGCTCTGAGCTAACGGCGCCCTCTTTTACCTTAGTATTCAAACATACTCTAATTTCACCTAGAGCGGAGATCTTTAACGAATACCTGACATCATACAGGCTCCTGACCATCGCGTAAAGCTCCATTCAAAGGACGGCTGGCTCAAGGATTTTTCACCTTTTTGGGGGAAAAAAAACAAAAAACTTAGGGCCTTGGCCGGATTGCGAACCCGCGATTTTGAGCTCAGTTAAGTCCAGACAACAATTCGACATAACATTTTGTCGAAGTGCGTCGAATGTTGTTATGCAGTACATTGTATATAGACCATCTCCCACTGATTCGACAAAACATGTTTCGACACCATTCGACAAGTCATAAGAAGTGTGAGTCACCTACAACGAAAAGCACCTTCTTATGTTTAAGGAAATAAAAATACAAGGTGGCGACTAGTAGCTAACTATTTTGGATATTCGTGAAACCAAAGAATAAACATTGATTCAAACAGAAAATAAAATAGAAGTAAAAAAATTAGAATTTATCTGAGAGAGAACAGAATTTAAAGCATTCTAATCGAAGATTAAAATCTAATTAATATGCAGAAGGAATCTTTTCTAATCTAAATAATGACTTCTCGATTAGGAAATGATAATCGATTTTTGTTAAAGTTAATCTATAAAATTAATTCAAACATTATTTGATTTGATTAAAATCAAATCAAGGCTCAAATTAGATTTACATCCTATGTATATACATACACTTATTTTATTAATAAAAAAACAGGAACAAAAAACTACGGTTTTCAATTAAAATACTTGAAAAAAAGAAATAGATAAAGATAATAGAAGATTCTTTAATTATCTTCAACGTTTATTTGAATATTTAAAACTGTTAAGTATATGTATTTTTTATTTATTTATTAGTAAATATAACTAGCTTTAGTTCCCGGCTTTGGCCGGGGGAAAGGTCACAAAACTATATACAAGTCCAAGAAA
Organism: Aradus depressus; assembly: GCA_963662175.1. Classification (NCBI taxonomy): domain Eukaryota; kingdom Metazoa; phylum Arthropoda; class Insecta; order Hemiptera; family Aradidae; genus Aradus; species Aradus depressus. The sequence continues at coordinate 7,453,232 of OY759222.1, forward strand.
TCATGACAGTGTCCGCTATACAGTCACTAAGACAAGAGGTTCACTAATCATGACAGTGTCGCTATACAGTCACCAAGACAAGAGGTTCGCTAATCATGAAAGTGTCGCTATACAGTCACCAAGACAAGAGGTTCACTAATCATGACAGTGTCGCTATACAGTCACTAAGACAAGAGGTTCACTAATCATGACAGTGTCGCTATACATTCACCAAGACAAGAGGTTCACTTATCATGACAGTGTCGCTATACAGTCACCAAGATAAGAGGTTCACTAATCATGACAGTGTCGCTATACAGTCACCAAGACAAGAGGTTCGCTAATCATGACAGTGTCGCTATACAGTCACCAAGACAAGAGGTTCACTAATCATGACAGTGTCGCTATACAGTCACCAAGACAAGAGGTTCGCTAATCATGAAAGTGTCGCTATACAGTCACCAAGACAAGAGGTTCACTAATCATGACAGTGTCGCTATACAGTCACCAAGACAAGAGGTTCACTAATCATGACAGTGTCGCTATACAGTCACTAAGACAAGAGGTTCGCTAATCATGACAGTGTCGCTATACAGTCACCAAGACAAGAGGTTCGCTAATCATAACAGTGTCGCTATACAGTCACTAAGACAAGAGGTTCACTAATCATGACAGTGTCGCTATACAGTCACCAAGACAAGAGGTTCACTAATCATGACAGTGTCGCTATACAGTCACCAAGACAAGAGGTTCGCTAATCATGACAGTGTCGCTATACAGTCACCAAGACAAGAGGTTCACTAATCATGACAGTGTCGCTATACAATCACCAAGACAAGAGGTTCGCTAATCATAACAGTGTCGCTATACAGTCACCAAGACAAGAGGTTCGCTAATCATGACAGTGTCGCTATACAGTCACCAAGACAAGAGGTTCACTAATCCTTCACTCCAGAGGTCTTCAGGGAGCTGGTGCATGCATCTAGGGACCTAAGCATCCAATGCTCTTATTCCTTCCTTGGAAATGCTAGGCTACTTACCTTATCTTGTCATTAAGCCGTATGATCTATGAATAACAGGTCCTTCATGAAGGACCTAGTCTCCCATTTATCTTTGCAATCAAAAATAAAAAATACAGTAACAAAAAATACATAAATTAAAGAGGTATTATCTCAAATCTACATTGTGGGAAGTTAAAGTAGTTATAGTACTCAAATCTACATTGTGGGAAGTTAGAAATAACCTAAATATACATTATGCGAAGTTAGAATTAAGTTAAAGGAGTTATAATCAAATCTACATTGTGAGAGGTTAAATTAGTTATAATATTCAAATCTGCACTGTGGGAGGTTAATACTCAATTATAAGATAGTTATAATACTCAAATCTACATTGTGGGAGGTTAAAGTAGTTACAATACTTAAATCTACATTGTACGAAGTTAGAAATAAGCTAAATCTACATTATGAGAAGTTAGAATTAAGTTAAAGGAGTTATAATCAAATCTACATTGAATCTAATAGTACTCCAGTAGTCCAATATACTAAAATCTATGATCAAGTCTCGACTGTCAGAGGTGGGACTGTCCTTGACTTCTATAATATGTACGTTAGGTGAGTGCTGAACGGACCGTGACCTGTGAAGACTCCTGTTAGTCGCCGAAGCTCCTTCCTTCCCATCCTTCAACACCTTGGAATACCTCACCTAGGAACATATTCGACTGTCTCGATGAGGTCCTTTCTCTCCATGACTTCTCCAGAAGGTTTCAATTTCCAATTTTTTTATCCAGGAGTGCCTCCCTGGATATTCCCTAGTATTAGTACTCTGTCTCTATGAAGAAACTTGAACCTTCCTGGTGATAACGCTTTGGAACAGCAGCGATATGAAGATTTTAATTTTAGAAGATAGTTCGGTATGGTGTCTCGTAAAAATGTATTTAAAAATATTTTTGATAAGTTCATAAATATAAGCGGTATGTATCTTACATAATGTACTTAGAAGTAAAGTGGTCATACATTTTGGACAAAATCTAAACATATCCAAGTTAGCAGATGTGACGTCTTCATATACAATGCAAATTCACACTACAATGTTTTTTTTGAGTTGGACCGCTCACAAAGTTTCTTATCACACACACACACACACACAAGAGAGACATTTTTAGAGGGACCTTGAAACATGAAATTTCGTTGAAAACTCGATCTGATTTCACGATTACAATAATTACTTTCTTATAAGAAAGTAAAAAATAAAATAAAATACATTTGATTACAAATACTACAACGATATAGTCGGATTACTGGAAAACTGGACCTCACAGTTGAACGAATTCTCTTAATCCGTCGCCGCGGTAGAGTTTATTTCTAAAAAATTAAAAAAAAAAAAAAAAAAGATTAATAAAAGAAAAAATTAATTAAAGATATTAATTAATACCGGTCTTGATTAATTATGAGAACCTGCAAGGACCGCCCCAAACTTTAATTAGGTATTTAACTGTCAACATTTTTTTTTTACAACCAAACTCCCACCCCTTTAGATAAAAAAATATAATAAAAAAGTTAAATACAGAAAAAAAAAGTCGGAGAATCACCGGCAATGTACTTCCCCAGAACGAATTAATCAATTAACGTTTCACTCCCGCTCCAAAACATGTCGACTGTTTTGCGCTAATATTCAACAATCGGCTTACATAAGGGCCCCCAAATCCTCATACTAAATTTTGTGTCGATAAAATCATTACATCGGTAGTTATTAGGGTATTTGAATTGAGCCCCCTCCCCTGCACCCCCTTTCTCTTCGATAAATCGTCGATATTGCTGAAAATTAATAATTGTCGTTCATATGAGATTTTGAATTCACATATGAAATTTTGTGTCAATAGATTCATTCTTTCGGCAGTTATTAGAATTTTTTGGGTTAAGCCACCCCCCTAATCCCCCTCTTCTCTTCCATCGATTTGGCTGAAAAACAATATCAGTCGTTGTTAGAGGGTTTTAGATTCACGTATAAAATTTCGTGTCGATACATTCATTTTACCGGGAGTTATCGTGTTCACAACAGACACCCAGTCTTTTTTTTTTTTTATATTTGGATCTGAAAACATGAAATTCCGTTGGAAATTGCGCTTCGAATTTTTGGCCGAATACATACTTCCCCTATACTTCTTATAGCTGAGGAAGTAAAATTTAACAAACATTTATTACAAAATATAATATTGAAATGGGAAGTGTTCCTGTAGAATATGAAAATCGTATGTTGTATCCAATCACCATTTTATAGATTAACGCAATTAAATATTATTACATATATATTATATATATATATATATATATTTTTATGCAAATATATATATATATATGTAGTTAGTTTTTGTTTATTTTTAATTAAATAATTATTAATTTTAATTTCTCTTAGTATTATGTACCTCTATTTCTCACATTAATACACGGTTGTTTTGCGAAGGTAGGGGAGGGGGGGTATGTTTATAAATTTAGCGAGATGTTAAAACAAGATGGCCGGCTGAGGAGCTGCTCAATAATTGGCGGGAAGGAGGCGGAGACCAGGTTCCGGCAGGGATCTTAAATAAACATAACCACGGAGGATATAAATATTACTAAAGCGGCGAGGGGTGAGGTCCGAGGGGTGGCGGCCAAGGGGTGGGGGTGAAGGGTTAATTAAACAATTCAACGTCTAATAACAGTGAAATGAGAACAATTTGAACAAACAGACATTCAGAGGCTCAGTAGATGTTTATACTTTCATCATCCCATCAATATCATGTATTCAAATCCACAAAAACTTACATTTCCATTTTATGACCTATTTCACAGGTTGTAAAATAAAATATAGTCTGACCTTTCAAAGATTTTATTGATATTTGCTAGCCGGCTTTCGACGTAGCCCTCATCATCAGAAAGAGTCTACAAAAAAACCCATCATTTCGTTTAGCAATAAAGAAACAGGTTCTGTTGGTTGCAATCCATAAAATATAATGGCAATAAAGAGTTAAATAAATACATAAATGAATAAACAGTAACAAAATAAAATGGATATAAAGAGTTTAAAAATGAACATATCTGATAAAATAATTTTGAAAATAACATAGTTGAAATGTTTTAATAAATAAAATTTAAAAAAATTAAATAAACGTGCAAAAAAACTAACTCTAACAATTTAAAATTTCATGAATGGGGACAGATATGTTATTCCTGTCCCCCATCTGGGTCACAACTGGGAGAATAGAGTACGTGAGACTGGACAAGCATATCCTTGAGTTATGACGTATTTTGACCCAATTTGAATTTAATTTTCCCAGCTATATGAAGTATAGGAGAAGTTATGTAATCGGCCAAAAATTCGATGCGGAGTTTTCAACATAACTTCCGATAAAATGAATGTATCAACACGAAATTTTACATGTGAATCCAGAACCCTCTAATGACGACACCTATTGATTTTCAGCCAAATTGACCAAAGAGAAGGGGGAGATTAGGGGGCAGGCTTAACACAAAAACTCTAATAACTGCCGATAGAATGAATATATCGACACGAAATGTCATATTTGAATTTAAAACCTCATAAGGCCTACACTTATCAATTATCAGAGGTCTTTAAAACGTGAACCTCTATTAACACAGGCTCGGGACCATCCTTCAAATTCCCATCCGAAGGATGGCGTGCTCAATTTGTTTTAACCTGGTCCCGAACCCAGGATCTTGAGCTCACCAACCTCTGAGCTACCGGTGCTCCCGAAAAACATCCGGTACGTGGAGGACCCTATCGAGGGTATACTAATTTTTATATTTAGGCATCACGGGAGCGAAATTTTACATTACCATGGTTATTTACAAATATTCGACGCGGGAGAGAAATTTCATCTCTGAAATAAAACAGGATTTGAACCCGCGTCTGTGGATTGTCCATTCAATCAAAGCCCATACGACCACCTGGCCCCAGGAATAAATATTACTATATTATGAAAATTTATTAAAATTACCAAAATTACCTGTAAATTTTGGTGACCATAACACGGCGAAAATTAAAACGATTCATACAAGTAGGATATAATTGGCAGTGCTCATACTTATACACCATTTTGGCGAAACTTTTCGATTATTTAATTAGTATAATTTAACATTATCATTAACAATTTTGGATCTGGATCGAGAGTACAATCTCGTAAATTGAACTGATAAATGCTTTTAAACTGATAAATTTCATTAAAACTCATTTAAATGTTAAACGAGATGGTGTATATTTGCATAAATATCATTCTTGATATTTTCGTTCTGCTGAGATTTAGATTTATGTAGAACAATTGTATATAATTTATACAAAACTTAATTACCAACCATTTTTCTTTGACTTCAGGTGAGTCGTATTATGAGTTCGATTAACTGTCTCCTTTTATTTTCGTCTGTTCTTATATTATTTTATTTTATTATTAATGAAGAAAACTGCAGCCACATCATTTTCAAACTGCATCGTGGAACCTGTCCAGCAGTTTTCTTCAACAATTTTCCTATTCCCATCTCCAACCAAGTCCGCTATCTAGGGTTCTACCTCTACCAAAGATTGGTTTGGAACATAGCAAGACTGAAACGACAAGAACTTAACTGAAGATTTGGATTACTTTACCACTTGCTAAAGAGGCAATCCAAACTATCCGAGAATAAACTGACTATCTACAAGACCATCTTAAGACCTATTTGGACTAGAACTAGAACTATGGGGTTGTGCTAAGCCATCCAACATCAAGCACTTTCAATCCTTTCTCAAAGTTCCTTTTGTTGTTGACCTTATTAAGTCCCGCTTTCAAAGTTTCACTCCAATCTTTCCTTCCATAACAATACTGTTGCTCAATCCTTGTCATCATGTTCCCACCCAGACGATCCTCCCTGAAGACTGAGGCGGCGCTGGCCGAGAGACCTGCTATGATAAGATGGACAGCATCCTGGAAGTGCTGGTAGTCACCAGCCTCTTCCCTCATTGTCGCCTCTCTCTTCAGCTCTCCTGTCCCTCTCGGTCTGCCTTCACTGCTAGTCAGAGGCTAGGTAGATCCGGGGGGTTCACCCGCGTCCCTCTCTCAACTGTTTAAAAAAAATGATTTATCATATTATTTTGAACATAGTTTCTTTATTTTGTTTTAATGTTTTCTTTATGTACGTTACTTTTTTCTTATTTACTTTCTTATTATTTTGTATACATAGTATATATATATATTAAGACTCATGCCCGGGCTTTAACTACGACGTCTTATCGCCTATTACCAGAGCGTTTTTTGGTCACTCTGGTGGAAATGAGCCCGACTCTACTGTGGGAGTCCTAAATTTTGCCTACCCTAAATTTTTATTCGACAAAGGAAGGGTCTTTAACGAGTACCTGACATCGTACAATGTCCCATCTGAAGGACGGCGTTTCCAACCCACAATTTTGAGTTCAGTAGACTAGCACACTTACTGCTGAGCTAATCCGGTGTCCTCAAACTTCAGCTTATTGCTAGTCTTTAATTTCTATTCAGTAAATTGGATATGCGAAACATTTTGATTGTCGAAAATGGATGGGCGTAACCACTTCTGTTGCTCTGCCCAGAAGAAGGACTGCTAGAAGCCAGATGTCTATCCTTTCATATAATACAATTCTTTGGTATAATAATATTAATTATAGTTGGGAGTTGGACAGATGTACAATAGAAGGTTGTCATCTCCAAGGAGGCCAGTAGTCTCTTTGTTCAACCCTTTCATCTCTCCACCCCACTAAATGCAATTATGTTAATAAGGATGCGTTTGTCAGCATTAGCAATCGGCGCATATATAGACGCGCGCACATAGACGTGGGGGGGGGGGGGGGAGTACGCGTGCAATGATGTGTCACACAAGGGTGATCTTTGACAAAACTACCCCTGATATGAGGGGCAAGCTGCTCAAACCGTAGCCAATTGTAACGATACGGTCCATATCATTGTGGATCAGGAAAACGTGACGGAATTGTATGAAATTGTGAATAAGAGAATTTTGGACCTTATTAATTATCCTACCGCAACTTGATTTTCAATCCACATAGCCTTTAGTTTTATTTACTGTTTATTTTATTGAAAAATGTTTTAAAGAGAGAAAGTATCTTAAAGAAAAAAAAATGAAAGAGAGAAGGTTTGTCTCTAAGTGTCTTGAATAAAGCAAGAGAAAGAGGGGTGTCTCTGTCTGTCTTAATAACTGATAAAAAGATAGGTGTTTTAAAGACCAAGAGAGAAAGAGAGGTGTCTATAAATGACTTAAAGAGAGAAAGATAATTTATTTAATTAATTTTCTCAATAATAGATTAAAGAATCGTAGGATATAGAGAGATCTTTCTACCCGTGCAAATAAAAAAATAATAAAAATCTGTGAATAGCAGTATACTTCCCCGGCACGAATTCATCAACTAAATTTTCGACACTGAGATTTTTGTGTTAAGCCCCCCCTCCCCCCCCCCCCCTTTCCTATTGATTTGACTGAAAATCGATAGATGTCCTTATGGGTCAACAGACAGAGAATTTCTGACCGATAACATATCTCGTATAGCTGGGAAAGTAAAAAGGAGAGAATAATGGTACTGATGGAAAGTAGGCTAATCAAGTTCCCTAATTTCTTGATTACAGTTTAGTTTATGAAATGTTTCATTATTGATTGTTCCTTAAGTTAAGTATCTTTCCAACGCCTACAAACTTCTCATCTACATCAAAAGAAAAAAAAAATATATACAATATATATACATTACAAGAAGGTCTGTCTCTCATCGATCCTCATTAGTCGCGCGACCAAACAGGACCTAGTTCAAACGTTAATTGTTATTTATTTCCAGACATTAACACAACTCACCTACTCTCCTTACGACGTTCTACCACTGATTTTGACAAAACACAGCGAATAAATAAATAAATAAATAAAAGAAACCTAAAAGAGAGAGTCTTCGTTTGTTGGAAGAAAAATAATGTAAGCTTTTCGACGTTGAGAGTGAATCAATCACCCGGAATATACTTCCTCATGAATTAATCAAGGATTTTTGAGTTGAGCCTCTTATAGGGTTTTGAATTTAAATATAAAATTTCATGACGATACATTCATTAAATCTGCAGTTATTGGGTTTATTAAATTGAACCCTCTTTTAGATCTCGTTCCCTTCTCAAAAATATTTCGAATTTAAATTTAAATAATTATTAAAGAATTTTCGGTTAATTGTAATAACCAAAACTAATAATAATAATAATTTTTATTGTTTAAAGGGATTAACATTTTCAAAAATATAGATTGATCAGCTGAACAATAATGACATATACAGTAGAACCTCTTTAAGTCGAACTTCGATAAGTCGAAAACCTCCAAAACTCGAAAAAAAGTTTTGTTCCTTTCCCTTCAAGCCCCAAAACCTCCATTACTCGAAATCTCAACCCTCTATTAGTCGAAATAATCAGTGAGTCCCTACAAGCCATTTTGGTACATATTTTCCCTCTATATCTCGAAAAAAATAAATTGGACCTCTGTATCTCGAACATAGCAATGTTTTATTGTACAATCTTTACAATTCGATTATTTGAAACTTATTACCTCTGTAGCTCGAAGAAAAATAAGTTACCGACTTTAAGAATTTACCGACAATGTACACCATTGTTTCTTAGAAAACAATTTAGGAGTATACAATAAATGGGATTACCAATTATCTAAAGTAAAAAAAAATTACTGACTTTTTTTAATACCTACATACACTACGTATAAATACTATATAAAAATTTTTTATTTTAAGGATGTTTGAAATAATGTTGATTTATAATAAATATAAATATGTTTGTTACCTCTATAACTTGATTTTTTATTTATTTCACCTCTCTAACTCAAAATTAGTTAGAATGAATCTTAACCTCTACAAGTCGAATCAAAATCCGCCTAAGTCGAAATCCTCCATAAGTCGAAAACTCTATAACTCGAATTTTTTGGCGTCTCCCTTGATGTTCGACTTATAGAGGTTCTATTGTATAAAGAAACCTTCGCACAGGACTATAAAAATAATAAAATAAAAAAAAACATTATATTAATTTTGTTAAATCGATACAAAGCTATAAGTGAGAATAAAGTACAAAATATATATATGAATTTAGAATAGAGAAATAAACAAAAGTAATAATATTGAATAAGAGAGACAAAAATAAAATTAAAATGAAGAGTAATATTAAAGAGAGAAAAAATAAAAAAATAAAAAAAGTATAAATAAAATAAAATACAAATTAATAATATAACTAAGAGAGTAAATATGGAGTGGGGTTGTATATAAATATAATACGGAGGCAGAAATACATTATTCATTAACAATGAATGCTCTAAGTTTCAGAGCGCTGATTATATAATAGAAAATATTGGAGAATTCATTCTTATTATGGGCCAGGGAGTAATATATGAAAGTTGGATCGGTCTATACTGATACTCTGAGCCAGGAAGTGGCCTCCAATGGGGGAATACAGGATATTAACAGGTGGTTTACGTCTTCCAATTTAATAACTAAAACTAATATCCGAATTAAAAAATAATAATTTCCATATTTTAAAGAGGCAAACGCTGCTTGCCCTATTTGCCCCAAAACCAAAATCATATTCAAATTTGGGTATTGTTTTAGGATGTGGAGAAGGGATTGTGGAGTGGCTGAGCTCGATAAGGGAACGTAAGCTGAAGACTGGAATAGATCCGAATTTAAATGATCTGTCACTTGACTTTATTTATCGAAAGCAATTCAACAGGCTAATCCGCAATTGGTAGATGATCTTCTTGGGCAATGATCTTGGCAAGATGAAACATAACAATGGATTCTGACTAGGCTAGATATAAGGAGCTCAGAACCGCTTTCAATGTCTTCAGAATAGATGAGGAGGCTTTATCAAACAATGTGTTGATATTCTGGATGAACAAGGAGACTGCAATAACAGAAGAGGAAAATCATATGGCAAGGCAGAGGGATGTAGAGAAGACCAAATGGGAGAAGTAGCGAGTAGATTGTGCGGAATTGAGGACTGGAAGTAGCAACTGGAAGTACATCATAGCAAATAGCCAAGATTAGGAACGTTTAAACTGTCCATCCCTTGGGTTTCCACATCTGGAGATTGACGAACAGAATAGATTTCCCAGATAGGAGTGTGGTTACAGAGTTACATATGAATGCGAGGCGGCTTATGTAGGTCAATCAGGGCGCAAAATGTCAACAGCTGTTTGAAAAGTCTTGGAATTTATTAAGGACCACATGGTACATACATGGTCTACATTATGTAGACAAGCACATACTCCATCCGTTTGAAAAGCTATAAATAAAAACAAAAGGCCTTAAAGAAAATAGTAATCTTTGCTTGAATAGAATACAGTAGAGTCCCGCTAATCCGGAATAGACTAAATGGGACCGGACCCAGTCCGGATTAGACGAAATTTGCTGTAAAATGCACATGATAAATATTTTAAAATATTTTTTTAAATATTAGCGTAAATATTTAGCACGCCGTCTTCTTTGTCGGCACTTTTTCGTAGCCAACTGAGTAGGTCAAGTCAAACCCTCTCTTTGAATTATTTTCGTACTTACCTCTCGGTAAATTAAATTTTTAGTTAACTAAATTTTAATAAGTTTCTTTCAAATCCCGCCCGGATTAACAGGATGTCCGGATAATCGGTATCCGGATTAGCGGGACTCTACTGCTCCCTTCTCCTTTCTCCAACGAAAATAAGGGAAGTTATTCGGTGAGAAATTCAATGTTGAGTATTCACAAAAATTTCATGTTTTTCAAAAACGAAAAAAAAATATTCGGTCTGCATCTGTGCCTGTGCCCGATAACTCGCGATGGAATGAATGTATCGGCACGAAATTTGATATGTAGCCAGAAGCCCATAAGTACCAAATCGGCCGATCGGACATAACACAAAAGTGTCATTTGTCCTAGGTATCTCACAAAACGATAGTTCTCACTAATCCACTAAAGCCCTCATAGACAATGAAAAAGACCTTGAAACAATAAAATTGTCTTAGGTAGAAGATGAACGTTTTTTCAATTCTGCCTTTCTAATAACATTTATTATAATGACATTTCATAGAAACAATTACACTGCATCCTAATCTGTACACAACTCCTTTTAAACACCAAAATTGAAGTTTTGATTGGAAAATATCAATCAAAAGGACACTAACAATAAGACGAAATAATGTTTTTCGAAAGTACTTAATTATGGCTCATCATCAATTGCCTGGTCTATATACGACAAAATTGATAGGTCTTTAAACAACGTGACAATTATAGTCATATCATTTGTCACTTATAGGGCAAAAGTTAACCCCATTAAGAAAGGTATAGGAAAATCAAATAATCCTCATCTTAGGATAAATACATAATAACAACCCTTGTTTCTGAGGTTTCTTTACCACACACTTTACCAGCACGCCGTCCTTCTGATGGGACGTTAAGTGATGGTCCCAAGCCTGTACAATGTCAGGTACAGTACACACGTTAAAGACCCCTACTCTAGGTGAATAAAAATTTAGGGTAGGGAAAATCGAGGACTCCCATAGTGGAGTCGGGCTCATGTCCATCAGAGTGACGAGAGAGCGCTTTGGTAGTAGGCGATATGACCTCTAATTTAAAAGCCCGGGCATTAGTCACAAAAACTAACTTAAAATCTTAAGGTCATCTATTAATTTTTCGCAATATCGGCTGATGATAAAGGTGTTTATGACTAAAATCCAAGAAAACCTGTTATTATTTAGTGCGTAATTAAATATTTACTACCCAGCTATACAAAGTATAGTGGAAATTATGTAATCGGTTAAAAATTCGATGCGGAGTTTTCAACGAAATTTAACGTTTTCCGACCTTTTCATTTCAAATATGGAAAAAAAAATTATATCTGTCTGTGTGTCGATGAACAAGATAACTCCCGATAGAATGAATATATCGACAAGAAATTTTATATGTGTGACGATAACCCCGTAAGGACAATTCCTACAGATTTTTAGCCAAATCGGTCAAAGGAGAGAGAGTTCAGGGGACAGTTTAACTTAAAAAATCTGATAACTGCCGTTGTAATGAATGCATCAACAAGTAATTTCATATGTGAATTCAAGATTCCATAAGGCCGATACTTATTAATTTTCAGCAGAACTGGCAATAGGGAAGGGGAGATCGGAGGGGGGCTCAACTCAAAAACCCCAATAACTGCTGATGTAATGAATATATCGACATGAAATTTCATATTTAAAGTCAAAACGCAATTAGCACTTAATCTGTCAAATTTCAGCGATATCGGCTGAAAGAAAGGATGGGTTCAGGGGAACGGGCTCAATACAAGAACCCTAATAACTCCCGATGTAATGAATGTATCGACACAAAATTTAGTCTCAGGATTTAGGAGCCTCTATGTAAGTCAAGTTTTAAATATTAGCGCAAACGATCGACTGGTTTCGGAGGTGGAGCGAAAAGTTAATAGATTAATTCGTTCTGGGGAAGTACATGGCCAGCGATTCACCGACTTTTTTTAATTCGTCCCCTCAGTAAATTGCATTGCAAATAGGTTATTATTCTTCGTAAAAAATGTTTAATAACAATCACTTTAAGTAATAACAGTTATCTACTTAAAGTGTGGCAACAGTGATCCAGAAGGCTGTTCACACAAACTACATTATATTTAAGTAAGGGGGGGTTATAAACGTTATTGCAATAACACTATTACTTTTATTTATTTTGCCCCACTTAAGAAAGAGACATGTTGCAATGGGTTTCCATGTCAACCCTTCGTCGTGGATGGCTTTAGCAGATATTTATAAGAAATCACTTTATGCGCTTGGGGTGTTACGTGGGAGACAGGAACAGTAATATCATATTTTAATTAATCAATATTAAATCCGCAGGTATACGAAGTATAGGGGATGTTATTTCAATGGAAATTCATGTTTTTCAACCTATTGATTACAAAAAGGAAAAAAAAAAAAAAAAAATCTGTCTGTTAGTCTGTAAACACCCTGAAATTCTATATGTGTATCCAGAACCTTCTAGAATTTCATTGTCAGCCAAATCGGCTAAAGGGTGTGGGGGAGATTAGGGGAAAGGCTCAACACAAACCCTTTAATAAATGTATTGACACAAAATCAAAACATCATAAGGGTGGCACTTATCAATTGCCCGCACAATCGCTCGAATTGAGAGGGGGGACAAGAGAAGGGGCGCTCAACTCAAAAATTCCAATAACTGCCGATGTAATGAACGTATCAACTTCAGAAATCCTAATAACTGCCAATGTAATGAACGTATCAACTTCAGAAATCCTAATAACTACTAATGTAATGAACGTATCAACTTCAGAAATCCTAATAACTGCCAATGTAATGAATGTATCAACACAAAATTTTATATGAGGTCTCAGAAGTAGTGACGTTACGTAGTCATGAACGTATCGACACGAAATTTCATATGTAAATTTAAAGCCCCATAAGGATGACACCTTTTAATTTGCAACAGAATCAGCCGAAGGGAAAGGTGGGATCAGAAATCCTAATAACTGCCGATGTAATGAATGTATCGACACGAAATTTTGTATGAATACTTGGAAGTCCCAGAGACAGAGGGAGAACAAAAATTTAGTTTATTAATTCGCACTGGGGACGTGATTCACCGACCCTTTTTTTTATTGTAGATACATTTTTTTCAACTAAAGATCTCTTATCATGGATAACGAAGCACGTTAGAACAAACGACACCCTTCACAGCATGACAACTATTATAATTTTTTTTTGCTCTCCAAAACACAAATACAATTGGACATAATCAAACCGGTGAATGAATCAGTGGGCTGGTTGCTGGCTCATTGATAGTCTCTGATGAGTCAACCCTCATTTGGGGTTGTTATAGGATAAACTAGGAGGGTGGGAGGCCTTATATATGGGGGGACGGAGGGGGGAGGGGGGGGCCTTACATGGGGGAGGGGGGGGGGCGTACCCCGCATTAGGACTAATTACGTGCTCTTGTCCTGAGACGGAACTGTCCAAGTGTAGTCTAACGCATCTCCTTTCATGTTCACTTCGTCCATTCAGTGAAATAATTGTGTAATCTGGACTTTGGGGGGGAAATCAGCTTGGGAAGAAAGTGAGCACTCTGACCACTGATTATCCATTCAATAGTGTCATAACGCAAAGAAGAAGAAAAAAAAAAAAAGATCACTAACTGTACTTCACCAGAACGAATTAATCACTCTAAGTTGTCGCTCAAACAAATCGATTGTTTGGGCTAAAAATCAATAGATTTACATAGAGGATTATGTCGATATATTTATTACTATTGAACGATTAGATTGAACATTTTTGCAAATGTAGGAAAACAATATGGCATCTAATTATAATATTTAGAAGAAATCCAAATAAAATAATTATTAATTGAAATTTTTTTAAATACGTCTTGAACTTTCAATATTTTTAGGGCCCTTTTCGGAAACTACTGTAGAAATCAAAATTTAGTAGAAGACCAGCTATAATTTCTACAGGAAATGTAATTTTATTATTTAATTATATTCAATATTAAATGTTTGTTTATTTATTATTAATTTTATTAATTAAATTATTATTTATATACTTATTTTATTTAAAACAATTTTATTTATTATCACAGGGGATCGGAAAACATGAAGTCTCAACGATAACTCAATATTACATTTCAGAGCAACTTAGCCGGCTGTTGAATTGTCGTCGGTGAATCAACGGCGAAGTCCTCTCCCAGCGACAATTAATCAACTAAGTTACTCGTATTGAAATATTCGCGGAGCGCGGCAAGACGGCACGCGAAAAAAACTGAAAATGTTGACCAGTTTTACTATAAACTTTGTTTCGAGTTCTGCAATATTAGGCAAGCTGGCAACTTACTTCACTTCCACAATCCCCGTCCTTAAAGCTTCAGTTTCCCATGTTGAAACATTTAATTGACTCCCATAAAATTTGTTATCCAATTCGACAATCATAAAGCAATAAACAATGAAAAAAAAAAAAAAAAATACAACATTAACAATAGATTGTAATAAGAACAATGACAAGCAATAAACAGAAACAGTAGCAACGGGTTTAGTTGAAGGGAGTGTTCCCTTGCTCACAATGGTAGCAGAGGAAATCATGCTACTGCGGTTACTCTGTAATAATAAATTAGCATAGAGAAAGTTTAGCAAAAGATATGGAGTGGGAGAACGATTTGAAATATTTTTCGACATTGAAAAAATTGTACTTCCCCAACACAAATTAATAATTACGTTTTCTCTCTCCCTCCAAAGCTAGTCGACCATTTGGGCTAAAACTCCACTCATTTGACCTATATAGTGGTTTCTGAATCCTTATACTAAATATTGTGTCAATATATTCCATACAACGGCAGTTATTAGAGTATTTTGTTTGTTAAGCCTCCCCCTAATCCCTCCTGTCATATGACCGATTTGGCAGAAAATCAATAAGTGTCATCCTTAGACAGTTCTGGGTCTCTTGTCGATACATTCATTCTATCGGGAGTTATCGTGTTCACAGATAGACACAGACAGACTTTTTATTTTTCATTTTTGATATCAAGAGATCGGAAAACATGAAGTTTCATTGAAAACTCCGGAACGAATTTTTGATCGATTATATAACTTCTCCTATACTCCGTATAGTTGGGGAAGAAATAAAAAATCATAATGGGTACAAGTTAGGGATGAGTTCTCATTTCCGGAATAATTTTTAAAAAAACATTTCACATCACCAGCTATAAGGTCAGAAAAGAAACCATTCAGACTGGGAACCCGATAACTGCCGATAGAATGAATGTATTGTAATGCTCATTTCTTTTGATGAAGAATGTTAATTTTCTATTAAAATTTTAATTCTTTTCCTTTTGCAAATAAAATCATTATACAAAAATCTGAGCTGAAACTAGAATAAGTAGTTATTGTGCAGGGAGGCAGGTGGATTCTTTCATGATGGAATAACTTAGCGAAAAGTGCAAACATAAAAAGACAAAACACGCATATAACCTCAACAATTCATATTTATTTCGTTATATAAATATATTTTTTATATTGATAATAAATAGCCAGAACACATAACTGTTACATTTTTACTTCAAAAATATATAAAATTACCAACAATTTTAATTATACTTTTATCTACCCCTTATGATTATTTTTTGATACTTATTATTTAATTTTTTGATTCACTTTTTTAAAACAAAAATTATATACATATTATACGTGTATCCAGAACCATACATAGACGACACCTATTAATTTTCAGTCAAATCGGCCGAAGGGAAGGGGTGGACCAGAGGAGAGAGGCCTAATTAACTATGGTCTATTTAGTTACCCGATTACTGTCAATGCTACCTTAATTTTTCAGTTTTTTTTTTATCACTATACAACTATTGAGACTCACGAGCAAAAAAATATATTTAAAATGTTTCATGTTTCACTTCCGCAGCTGTATGAAGAATACAATAAGGAATTCGATGTTCAGTTTTGACAGGAATTTCATATTTTGTATTAATTTCAAAGAAATCGTCCGTGCCATGGAAAGGTGAAGGTTCGAGGAGGGCTCGACACAAAAACTTTAAAAACTACTGATGTAATGAATATGTCAACACAAAATTTAGTATCAACGGTGATCTGAATCAAGTGATCTGAATTCCCATTATTTTCCCGAGATTTATATGATTATCGATAGTCAGTGATTTCAAAACATCAATTTTTTAACATTCGATATTTGATACTTTCACAATCGATGACAAAGAGTCGATGTTGTCCAACCTTCAAGCAAGAAGTCATGTATTTAATCAGTTTAACGCCTAATCTTAATGACTTGACGCTCCTAAATTTGTGTATAGAATAGTGTCTCATTATGTTCCGACATTGATTTAAAATAATTGAATTTGTCAGATAATTGAAAGATACAATTGGGATACAGTCTCCACTATATACGAACACACCCACATATACACTGAGGCACAAAGCGGATTCATATATATGCTAATAGGAAGACTTGAGTCGCTACTGAATGTTATGTGCGAGAGCTTCCGAAGTGTACGCGAATTAATATCCTTGAGTTGTACGGCCAAACTTCTATCCACCAACATAATGTGCTTTCGAATTTAATATTTCCAAAACTCCATATCTGTAAGAGCAATAAGTATAAAATAGACGTCACCTCAGTAAATAATGTGAGTATTTTCCTTACCCAACTGTTCAATGTATGGGAGAAGTTATGTAAAAATTCGATGCGTCTCGTCTACTATTCGAAAAATCTGGTTGTCTGTGTGTCTGGGGTCTCTGAACATGACAACTCCTTAAGATTATTATTATAGAATGAATGTATCGACATGAAATTTTATATGTATTGTGATGTAAAAACTACAGAACATTCTTTTTAATGAATATAGAAAAGAGGTAATTTTTTTTATTATAATATAATATAAAATATAAATATAATATAATATATTATATATATATCAAGGTGTTTAAAAAAAAAACAAACAGCTGTGAAACGGATAGAGTAGAGTCGAGAGCTAGCTCTGGAAGAGTGCACGTAAAGTAAAGATGTTTGTTTTAAGTGACGTTGGACAATTACCAGAAAGTTGAAATATCGAAGTCTAAATTGTGTTAAGAAACTTCAAAAGAAGGTACATTTAATCAAATACTTTTTTTATATGGCCGAACAAAAGATAAAAGAAGAAATAGTTTTTAAGTATTTAGTTTAATGATTTTGGTCTTTGTAAATTTTTTGTTTTGTTCAATGTTTAGTTTTTTAAGTATAATGTGTAAATAAAGAAAATAACCCAATTATTTGTCATAATAAAATTCTATTCTATTCATATTCCCTGTTGGCCCAGTAGTATCATTTGAAAAATCTTGGATTAGAAATTAATATTATTTAAAATTATTAAAAAATTGGTATCTCTTTGTAAATCCAAGGTAAAGTTTTTTTAAATGGAATTCTTTTTTGTTGTATACGTGTACTTTCTTAAAAATTGCACGTCTTTAATTATTGATAATATTTTTTTTAGGGCCATTTTCGAAAAACTACGAAAAACTAGAAATCAAAATTTAAATAAAGAAAAGAGATCAAATTTCTACAGGAAATGTGGTAGCAAAAAGCAATTATCACAGTATATCCAGAACCTCTTAAGGATAATACCTATTAATTATCAGCGGATTTAGCCGAAAGAGAGAGAGAGGGATCAGAGGATCAAGACAAAAATCTCAATAACTGCCGATGCAATGAATATATCCACACTAAATTTAGTACGAGGATTCAGAAATATGTTTCTTGTCTTTACTTCGGCCTATATTGGAAATAATGTAAAACCATGTTATCAGCAAAGATATAGACGCTGCAATCTCCAGCTCCTTCAACACCTTCTACAGAAATTAGAGTTCTTTTGGCAATAGCTGTAATAATATTTGTTGTATCTTCCAAAATTAATTTTTTGTTAAAGTTTGTTATATATTCTATTTTTAATTACAAGTTGTATGGATATATAAACTTTTATATATTACTATCAGTAATACCCGGCGTTGCCCGGGGAACTTTGACTTTTCTCCCAATATCTCCTATAAGGCTATTCAGTTCCTCGACAGTACATTTATGATGTTATAATTTTCAATTATTCATACGGAATAAGGCTTATAGTCCTTCAACTGTAGTAACGCTAGCTTTGGAGCTAAAACTAATTTATTCAAAAAGATTTCTCATTAATCGTTGCAATGGTTTTCGAGTTACAAAGATTGCGTGAGTGGATGCTGGGATGGACCAGAGGTTGATTAAAAAATAGACCTTAACCTTCCGGTAGATAAAACTTATCTATTCAAAAAGATTCCTCATTAATCATTGCAGTGGTTTTTGAGTTACAAAGATTGCGTGGGTGGATGCTGGGATGGACCAGATATTGAGGTACTAATACGCCTATAACCTTCCACAGACGATGACGAACAAATTAAAAAAAAAATTCATCAAATCCATCAAGCCGTTCGTGAGTTATAGCGGTACAACGCACAGACATTTTCAGCTTTATATATATGATGATATATAAAATGTATTACATTTATGTATGAAAGTAAGGTCAACCCTTGCTATGAGATTTGTAACTCTATAAGCAAAAAGTTTCATTTCATTCTCTATCTGACCTCTAATTTTCTTTATAATTAATATAAAACTCATTATTGTTATTATTGTTTACATTATTATTCTTATTCTGTTTTTTCAACAATTTTTCGTATTTCTTATTCACTAGTTTATTTTCATTGTTTTAATCATCTGTCATTAACATTTAATATCTCTTTAATTAATTCTTAGAGATCTCATTTCTTTTTTCTTTATTCTGTCTCAATTGATACTTGTATTCTTTTGTTTATTTCTTACGTTATTATTCTTGGGGGACATAATATGTCGTCTAAGAATAATAACGTAAGAAATAAACATATTATGTCCCAGAATAAAGATTATTTTTTATTTTATTATTCAGCCAAATTGGTATTTTATATTTAATTTTAAAACCCAAGAAGGACGACACCTGTTAATTTTCAGCAACTCTGGCTGAAAGAAAGGAGTGCAGAAGTGTCTGCCAATTTAGTGGATTTATCGACACAGAATTTAGTATGAGGAATTGAAAATTAGTTTTGGAGAGAGAACGGTACTTAGGTCATTAATTCGTGCTAATTCGGTGATTCATTGACGTTTTAAAAAAATGTAATGTATAAAAAACTGTATAATTAATGAATTAAAAAAAAAAAAAAATGACAAAACGTAACAAATATTTAAGGAATTCCATTTGTAAAAAATACAATGGTCATATTTAAAAATGCCATTTTCTGTCTCCTTTTTTTTTTTTTGTAAAAAATCCAGTCAGTGAGATAGAGGTTTAATTTATACCTCTGAGGTATAAGTCAAATGAAGGGTTGAAATAATAGGCTTTATCTCAGTGAGGGAGGGGGGGGGGGGGGGGGGGGGAGGCAAAGGGTTAGGGCAAAAAAATGAAAAAAAGGAAAAAAAAAAAATTAAAAAAAAAAAGGCAACCCTCATCATTTTGGGGGAGGATCGAAGGTTGTGAAGTTTTTAATGTGAGGAGGGAGGCTGATTATAGGAGGCGGTGGGCCCTGCTAAACACATGTGAGGTAGACAACAAAGGGGCCGGGGCCCTCCTAAGTGGGCCCACATTCATTAGGGGGCATTGTGGGCCCCCAATCATAGCCAGCCTATTGTTCACCCCCCACAAGTAGCTCAACCCCCCTCCCTTTCAAGGCTAGAATATTGATTTTACCATGACCATACCCTGGGCCCTTCTCTTTGCCAATCCTGAATAAAAAAAAAATGTTAAGGTGTGACACCTGAAATTTAAAATGGATGTCCATTGATGACGAAGTATCATTGGACTTTATAGAATTGACTGTTTTTATCTTGGGCAGACAGGCCGGAAGATGAGGACTAGAGGGGGAACATTTGAGGAGGGGCGACTCTGGATTCTTTCCATCTCCAAAGCTCAGGACTTGAGGCCGGCTCAACC
Source organism: Aradus depressus (assembly GCA_963662175.1). Taxonomy (NCBI): domain Eukaryota; kingdom Metazoa; phylum Arthropoda; class Insecta; order Hemiptera; family Aradidae; genus Aradus; species Aradus depressus. The sequence goes on from OY759222.1 coordinate 7,473,762, forward strand.
TCGTTGCTACACCATCCAAAAAAGTCGTCTGTGAATCACCGGCAATGATCTTCGCAGAACGAATTAATCAATTAACTTTTCGCTTCCTCTCCAAAACCAGTCGACCGTTTGCGCTAATATTCAACAGTTGCCTTACATAGAGACTCCTAAATACTAATTATCGTGTCGATGCATTAATTACATAGGCAGTTATTTGGGTTTTTTGAATTAAGCCCTCCTCCCTTCTTCCGATATCTCTGAAGTAATTTCATAAGTATATTTAAATTCCTATAAGGACGACACCTATTAATTTTCAGGCCTCATAGGTTTATTATCTTGAGAAAGCCGTCCTTCAGATGGGACGTTAAGCGATGGTCCCAAGCATGTACGCTGTCAGGTTCTCATTAAAGAAGTTGAATAAATATTTAGGATAGACAAAATTTAGGACTCCCATAGAAGAAACGGCCATTTCCACCAGAGCGACAAAAGAGCGTTCTGGTAGTAGGCGATAGGATCTCGATATTAAAAGCCCGGGCATGAGTCACAATAACTATTAATTTTCAGCGGAATCAGCACAGAAGGGGTATCAGAGGGGTGGCTCAATTCAAAAATCCCAAATAACTGCCGATGTAAGAGGATTCAGAAGTCAGTAATTCAATTAATTTGAAGGGAGAGCGAAAACTTAATTGATTAATTCCTGCTGGGGAAGTACTAAGTGATTCACTGACGACTTTTAAAAATCATAACCATAGAAAAAAATTAAGTTCATGGTATTTATTATAATGGTCAGGTAGTGGGTACTAATCGTTTGAAAATGGGAACACTTTTCTCTGATAAAATGCAACTAACCGACATTGCACTCCATAATCTGAGATGTTTGAACCGGACTTGAAGGAGGGGGTGCTCCAAGAATGTTTAACTGGACGTCTCGACTATACTAATAAGGTGTCCGATTTGCGCACATGAACGTTGGCTGGCTACGATTATAAGTATTAATAATTCGTGGAATGAGACCCAACTTCCTGATGCCTCAAAAAGCTAACCAGGTTACATATTTAATAATTTCTCACAGGAAAAATGTTTTTTTTTTTCCTAAAAAAAATTAATACTCCCTTTGAAGGAGAATAATGAAAGGAAATTTTGAGATCGAACCTTTTGTGATTGATAGACTTAACTAATGGTGGGGATCAGTCATAATTTGACTAGAGGCCAATGGATCCAGATTTTTTTTTTTTTTTTCGACCTTCCACACCTTTTAGCTCTTCTTCACGGGTCAAAAAGATTACTAACCTAAGGTTACTCGATCACTGATTACTCATTTGCTTCAGAGCACATTCACTAATTTCTCAGATAATAGTCACTGATTACTCAGTTATGTAACATTGATTAGCTTCGGAGCATATTCACTAATTTCTCAGTTAATAGTCACTGATTACTCAGGTAACTTTGATTTGCTTCAGACCAAATTCACTAATTTCTCAGGTAATAGTCACTGATTATTCAGTTATGTAACACTGATTTGCTTCAGAGCACATTCACTAATTACTCAGGTAATAGTCACTGATTACTCAGTTATGTAGCACTGATTTGCTTCAGAGCAAATTCACTAATTTCTCAGATAATAGTCACTGATTACTCAGTTATTAACACTGATTTACCTCAGAGCAGATACACTGACTGAATCAGAATAAGCTATTGAATTTTAGGTTTTTTAGTTGTTTATCACTAAAAAAAAAAATTTTTTTTTAAAATGTTTATTGAAAGACTCAGGGAAGTTAAAATATTTTCCACGTTTGTTTGAGTTATACTCATGTAAAATAAATAATTTTCTGTGGAAACGCATTTTTTTTCATTTTTTAAAAAAATTTATTTTGTAATTTTCTCTTCAAGAAAAAAGGAAAACTTGACAATTTTGGTACGTATGATTGAATTCAAGGAATAGAAACTGAAGAAAAAATATAAATATAGGAAGATATAACGATAGATAAGTCAATCAGACGGACCTTTTGTACGTTTGCAAGTCAATCAGGCGGACCTTTAGTATGTTAATAACTCAATCAGTGGACCTTTTGTACGTTTGTAAGTCAATAGGGGCCCAACACGATGTTACGTTATTATATTCAGTTCATCTTACCTTCAGTAGACTTGAAACTGAAGAACAAACACTAGCCAAGCTTACCTAGAAAACAAACATAAATATTAATTAAATCATATAAAAAAACAATATATAATTTAATAATAAATAATAAATTTAAATAAATTAGGTTATCTGGAAAATATTGAAATATTGCAATAAAATTTATTTGTCATTATTTATGTACAAAAGTATGTAACCAGATATGTAACGTAAGACAAAATAAAAAAATATATACAAACGAATACAAAAAACCTGTTTAACATTTATATTGTCTAATTTCAAATCAATAGGTACATGTAGTATACAAAGTTCAACAATAACATTTAGGTTTGCTTTGTTGGCTTATTTATACAAATTTGTGATTACCTAAGGCTGTGACTCCCCAATCCCAAGGAAACTCCACAAAGAGAGAAAGTCCTGTCCTTATGGAAAAAACTAACAATATTATATAGGTTCAAATATTAAGTTCAACAAATAACAAGAATATGAAGCAAAATCTTGCCCAGCTAAACAAATCTGGGTGGGTCTGTGAACACGATAACTCCCGATATAATGAATGTATCGACATGACATTTTTTTATGTGAATCCAGAACCCTCTAACGACGACAACTATTGATTATCAGCCAAATCGACCAAAAAGAAGAGGGGATCAGGGGGAAGGCTTAACATAAAAACTCTAATAACTGCCGATAGAAACATTTAAAAAATATTAAAATTGATTTTAAAAAGTCAGAAAAATGTTACAATTTATTTATTTTTTTAAATTATCAAAACTGAGGTAACATTGACAAAATTATTAAAACTATGTTGCAGAAATTAATAAATAAAATAAAAAAAAAAAAAAAAAAAATGATGGAAAAAAATGATGTAATGAGAACACGCTGTGAAAAATAAAATGTTCTAATAATATAAAACAAGTAATTAAAAAATAAATGGAACAGGAGGATTCTAGAATTAAATGGGCAATTAGAATTAGAAGTTAGGAGATCAAGAACTATTAAAAAAATAAAAGGTGAAAAAAAACGTTTAACCGTGAGAATTGCCTACCCGTCTTTTTTCTTTTTTTCTTGAACCTTGGGGGTGGGGGAGGTATGAGGTAAAAAGGTGAGGTTGTGAAGGCGGGGGTGGGAGGGGGCGATTAGAACGCTATTACAGAGCGAGCGGCACTCATTAAGCGTCCATTTTCAGCGCTTTAATTGATCCATAATGACCTCTAATTAGTAATTAATGGGCTCCCCTCTCTGGAAATTATATAGCCCCCCCCCCTCCGTTCTCGCTTTTAGAAAAACCACACCGTGAAGTTTTCTTGGTAAGGCACGCCCTCCTCCCCTCAACCCCTCCAATGACGTCACCATTCAGAATTTAAAATAAAATAAAGGGATAAAAGTTTAGAAAGTTGGCGGTGAATCACCCGCAATGTACACCCCCAGAACGAATTTGTCAATAGCTCTTCGGTTCCACTCCCAAACCAGTTTGAGCTAATAACACTACCTAACAAATATTTATTTATGTTTATTTCTTGTTTGGTGTAATGTTTGGTGAAAGTAATGTGCTAAACGTGAATATGCCATTCATTATTTTACAGAAGTCGATTATTTTCGATATTTCAACGGTTTTTTAATAATTTCAAATTTACCACTTTTTCTAGCAATCGTAGTTGTTCAAATTAACCACCAGTAGATGGCTCTAACTTGGTGTTCCAACTTTATTAAAATATTTTTATTTTATTATTATTTTTTTATTTATTTACACATAGCTATTTACAACTGTACAAATAATTACAACTAGCAAATGTGCTAATAAAGAGATAATGGGAATGTTAAAATGTTATGAGGGATGAAATCACCCAGTCACTGTTTTTCTCTCATTTGTAGCTAATCATTGTCACTGCTTATGCTCAGGAGATCTCTAGGCCATTGACGCTTAAACCGTCGTTGGGGAAGTATGGCAGAATGGAGGGCACGGACTAGAGGATTATTGTGGGAACTAAGAAGGGAAAATAATTTTTTATACCTGGATTTAGCGACTTCAGTGACAAAAGGTATGTTAAGGTCAGTGTGAAGTTTTGTTGTAATAAGGAGCATTGGCTATTTTACGAAGGATTTTGGATTGAAAGGATTGGATGCGCTGGAGATTGGAAAGACCTGGTAGAACCCCAGAGTTGAAGTTAGTAGGGTTTTTGAGTATGCTCGAAAAAAAAAAATTATGATGTGGCCATTATAGGACTTTTACTTTACATTAGTTCGGGGCGTTATAACTATTGTAATAATAGTTATAACGCCCCGAACTAAGATATTATCTTAAATCAGAGGACATATTAACGATTGGAAATTTTATAAGGAACAATTTTAGTAGGAGTCAATTTTTCGTTAGGACTAACCGTTTTCAGGTAAATCAATGAAACATTTTAAAATATGTGTTTCAAAACTACATTTCAAGACGGTTTTCGGCACGTATCTCAAAAACCGGACGATCTGTAAAAAATTGTATTTCATATAAATTATGTATTTAATTCCCTACAACTATTACTCGTAAAGATTTTTGATTAGGTCATAAACATAAGCTGTATCTTTTAAAATGTAGTTAGGTCCCTGGGGAACTTTCAATTTTCGTTCGATTTCGGCCAAAATCACATCAGTTCATAGAGCTACAATCGTTTTTGCGGAAGAGAGCTCACAACGTTTGACTCACATATGCATGCACGGACAGACATCATCGCGAAACTGGTCAAAACATATTCAGGGAATTCTGAAGCGTGAATATCAGTTGAAACTTCGAACTCGGATTTTCGCACGATTACAGAAATGTAGGCATAAGAAAATAAAAATGATTATTTTTCTTTCACTGTTGGAAAAAGGGGATTTGAACTCTTGATTTTATTTATTACGATAAAGAGTATAAAAAAAAAAGAAGAAAGAAAAAAAAAGGTGAAAAGAAGAAAAAGAAGAAAAATAAAAAAAGGTCCGTCTGAGGAAAGAAAGAAAGCCCCCCCCCTCCCCTTTGGGAGTTCATTCATTAAATCTCCTAAAACGGGAGGAAGCCAGTGAGGGTGCTGGTAGTATCGTTGTGAATCAACAGGTGGCTCCAATACAGTATGCCAGTCTCTTCTACACTACAGAGAGAGGTACGCGAGATTATCGATGTATCAATATCGTTTCAGTAATATTATCGTGAAGAAAACATCGATTTAGATGGATAAAAATTGTTTTCACACAACATGAATCGTTGAAACTCAATATTTGACTTACATAGTGGCTTCGGAATTCATATAACATACTAAACTTTGTGTCGATACATTTATTATATCGGCAGTTATTAGGGTGAGTCGATCTCCGCTTACCTGGTCGCCCCCTCCCCATTGGTTAATTCCCCTGAAAATTGATGCATTGTGAAGGTTAATTGAGGGTTCTTTTAAAAATTGATAAATACAGATGTACTTTTTCAGGGTGTATAACAAATTTTAAAAATTAATTTCCCGTATAATTCCCGCTGTTTTCCCGTGTAAAATAAAAAAATTTCATGTAACTAGAATTAAAACGAGGAGAAGAAAAACAAAGTAAATTCAGTTTAAACTATATTTTCAATCACAATTTTTTATAAAATTTGAATCACAAAACAAAGATATGTATTATAGATTCTTTTTCTTTATCTCTTCCGCAATCTTCCATCATTGCTCGCTTTCTGTTTTCCAACTCTTTAATTTCCCTTTCCTTTTCTTTTCTTGTCTTATGTTTTTTCGCTTCTTCTTCTTTTCGCTGCTCTTGGAGTGACTCCTTGTAACGATTTGATGCGTTCCTCATTGCGTGAATCATAGGTTTTGTTACCTGGACGTTCTCAATTCCACCTAAATCGTTAAGAGCATCAAAGATGTGTCGTTGAGCAATTAGAGACGGATTTTTTTGGTTTTCAACAACACATTCTTTATTAATCGAATAGCCTCGTTCAAGATTGGCGTTGCCGTGAGATAAAATGAGAATGAGTTTCCTCAAATCAAGTAAGTTCGCATGTACATTATGATAAAATTGAAATTTCAAAAAATTCCCGCATAATTCCCGCTTTTCCATCGCATAAAAAAATTCCCTCATAATTCCCACTTTTCCCGTTTGTTATACACCCTGTTTTTTAATATAATAATCAATTTTTATTTTGTAACGGTCTTTTGTTGTTTTATGAAATTATATTGAAGGGAAAAATTGTTACTTGTGGGTGATGGGTTGGGTGTTGCGTGCGTCAGAGGTTGTGAGTTGTGAAGTTTTCTTGAGAAAGCATCCTCTTCTTTATTCCTTTATTCTTACTTGTATTCAGCCATATAGCAAGCTATGAACACTTGACTGACGGACATACACCCTCGAGGACAGACTGGCAGACACACTCGGGGACAGACGGACTGCCAGACAGCTGCCCCGAGCTAGGCCAGCTCTCTTCCCTCCCTTCATGCTGAAGCATTTTCGATTAATTACAATTATTATAAATTAATGTTTTATTATTTTTAAATTTTATTTATACCCCTAATTACTGACCGTTACAATGTGTTGTCCTTATAGGGTTTTGATTTTAGCAGTGAATACCTTCAATACAACGGCAGTTATTAGAGTTTTCGAGTTAAGCTTTCCCTCTAATCCTTCCCTTGCCTATGGCCGATTTGGCTGAAAATCAATGTGTCGTCCTTGGAGGGTGCTGAACACACATATACAATTTTGTAGCGATCCATTCATTCTATCGGGTCGCAAACACGGAATCAAGAAGTCGGAAAAACATGAAATTACGTAGAAAAATCAGCATCGAATTTCTGTCCGATTACATAACTTCCCCTATACTTCCTATAGCTTTGGGCTAAAACTCAATATTTGACTTAGTACATTTATTACATCGCCAGTTATTAAGCCTAGTACACACTAGTAGACCATGTTGCGCGATTTGTCTATAGGCGGTCTCGAGACACGGTCTATAGACCGTCTAGAGACACCGTTCTTTGTCTCGTCTAGCGTCGTCAGTACCATGTGAATTTCTCAGTCTCATCTTCGCAGTCCACCATGGAGGACATTGTTTTGTGTGGAATCAGTTCCTGCTTAGTGCTAATTACAAGTGAAAGTACGCGAAAACGTAAACATTGGTGGACGAGCGAAGTGCTCGCAGAAGGACCTAGGCAGCCAGAGATTCCAGTGCCACTTTTCTTTTTACCCGGTTTTTGTAGTCGGGACTCGTAACATTCCACAAACAAAAAGACGCATGGTAATCTTCAATTAGTTTTAATACTTTCTCGTTAGACCACATGTTTTCAAAAGAACTGTAAAACTTTGGAAAATAACTGTAAAGAGCCGGAAGCACTCGGAAGCTGGAGACAGACTGGGACGTGTCTCGCCTCTAGACGCCGAGTGACGTCCACACTGTCAAAATGTTGCGCAATATGTCTAACGTTGCATGCGGTCTCCCATTCAGATCGGGAGACTTTAGACCTGCGATTTTTGGTCTCGCAATGAGACACGTCTCAGAGACCAAAATCGCGCAACATGTCTACTATTCGAGTCGGCCTCTTTCTCTGGTCACCTCCTTCCCTTGGACCGATTCTCTAAAAATTAATATGTCGTCCTTAGAGGGTTCTGGATTCACATATAACGTTTCGTGTCGATATATAGATCCAATCGGGAGTTATCGTGTTCACAGACACACAGAGAGACAGAAATGTTTTTTTTCGGTTTTTGTCGGAAAACAGGATTCCGTTTAAAACTGCGATTACCTAACTTCCCCTATACCTTGTTTAACAGGGGAAGTAAAGTACAGTATCCATTTTCTCTTGAAAAGTAGGCTAAAAAAAAAAAGTATTAGAATGAAGAAGCAGAAGATAATGAAAATGGTTTTATCAATTAAAATGAGAGAAGAGAGGATGGGCGGTGGGAGAATTAGGAGAATCTCCTAAAGTCGATGTCACGGGTAGGAGCTCAAACATAGAGCTAATCCAGGGTGGAGTTCATTAGAGCACCATGTGGAGGGGGGAGAGCTTAATTATGTATAGAGGGGGAAGGGGGAGTTCTTTTGTATAGTTGAGCTCTGTGTCCGGCCGGATCAGCAAACAGACCCCACCCCATCCCATGCTTTAACTTTATCAACTTCACTCTTTTTGAGGGGTGGGGGGTTAATATTGTCCTTATTAGAAAATATTTCCAACATTAAAGCAGATAGGGTTAAAATTATATTTAAAAAAGTCTTTCATGAGCTGCATAAAGTTAGCGTATATATGGTAGGTATGCACAACTTTGTGAGGGAGCCGGTGTTTTTTTTTTTATTTAATTATTATTAGGTCTTTATTTATTTATAAAAATACACATATACAAATAATTCGAAAACTTAGAAATCTTATACCAAAGATGACCTCTTGGTCAGATGACCGTCAGAGTGTAGTCGTCATAATTTACAAAAAAAAAAAAATTAAGTACACATCTATCATTTTTTATATATATCTTTGACCTTTAAAATTTAAATCAAAATATTGATAATCTTCTGGTTCGGTATAATAATATTAATTCCAGATATTAATTGTGAATCATAAGATTTGAGCTAGTTATAATAAATGTTATAAACTGATAATAAAAATTAATACGACTTAAAAAGATTAATAAATGGTAAATAATAATAGGATTAAATAGTAATAAGTAATATTAGGAAAAATATAATAGCATTTGATCACAATAATGATTTAAAGAGTATTCTGGTTAAACTATGATATTTTCGTCTATAATAATTAGCAAGAGGTCCAACATTTTCCATTCAAGTACCTCATTTCATCCCCGGTTAGTTGTTTCTGGGAGGTAAAAAAAACCTTGAGTAAGCCTTCCTTTGGATGGTACGTTAAGCGATGGTCCTGCTCCTGTACCATCTCAGGTACCCCTTAAAGACCAAGTTAACTAAACATGGGTAGGCAAAATTTTGGTCTCCCAGAGTAGAAGTCGGGTTCATGTCTACCAGAGCGACAAAAGGACATGATTCACCTGTTTGATTGTGTTTTTTTATTTTTTATTTTTGGTATCAGGGTTGGAAAACAAGAAATTCTGGTGAAAAGTCAACAACGAATTTGTGACCGATTACATAATTGTCTCTATACTTCGTACAACTGGGAAAGTAATACTAAAAAAAAATTGAAAAAATGATCAATGTACAATACAACAGAAAGAAGTTTAGTAGAATTGATTTCTGGGAACATTTTTAAAAATGCCAAAACAAACAACAACAAAAAAAATGCCCCCTCCCCCCGGGTCTCCGAGAGAAGGGAACAGGGTTTGTCCCATTGTCTTCCGGGAGGCCCGGTGCAATATTAAAATGCCAATCAGCCGATAATTGGAGGTGCTGCGGCCACTGCTCCATTGCAGTTTTTCATTTGTCCGCGCCGCCCCTTCCCTCTGTCTGGGGATTTTTTCAAAGCAAGGGGGCGCTGTACTTTTTTTTTTGTTTGTTTTATATCCTGGACATGTGAGCCGGATTGTTTTTTTTTTCAGGTCCCTCCGGGTTTCGAGGTAATAACTCCATTTATTCAAACTCTTCTATTCCTTTGTTTTCCGACGGCGGAGTTGGAAATGCGCCACGTCCACTGTTTACGTACTTTGCATTGTTTTTTTTTTGTTTTTTATAAACATTTCAATCAGGAATTGCACACACAAAGCAAGATCATTTCTGTAGCTGGATTGAAAATGCAATCCTATTAATACAGTGTAATGCAATATGTTTTTCAATAGGCTCAGGGAAGCTCCCTGTTATGCAGAAAGTCAATGTGCATCATGCATTGATGTTTAGACCACAAAGTGCAACAAAAAAAGAGGTACATTATAGTGAGTAAATGGATGGAGTATCTTGCTGAAGGTTCATCAACGTACATCCATGCTCAAATGCCCCGTTAGCCAAACCATTTGCTCTTATCTTAATAGCCATCCAAGAGCCTTCTGTATCCTAAAATACTGAATTGAATTTTCATTAAACAAAAACAGATTTTGGACAGAAATTTTGTATATTTATTGTACTTATAATCGGGTTGGGGGTTTCTAAACGTTGCCATGGTGAAGTTAGGGATTTATGCAGTGAGTTGAGACTGCAGGCTTTATCTTCGAAGTCATATCATGTCACTCTTGTGGACATGATCTCGACGGTCGAAGTCCTAAATGGGTGATTCTCTGAAACTAAGGATATCGCTGTCCCAAGCACTTTGTGACTGGTGAGATAGTATTTTTGGAATTTTTCGTTTTCCATGAGGTGAATAATGGCCTAGGGGACTTTTTCAATAATTTATTATCATTCCTAACCCTTGTTCTTGTATCAATAAATTTCTTTCAAAATGGTGGATTCTCAGTCCCTCACTATGTCCCACACTCGAGGTCGCTGTGTTCAACAAGCTCACACCTATACATGATCACCTAAAAATTAGATGAATTTACATATAATTTTTCGAATTAGGTCTCTACATTTGGTTAACTTGGGGAATTTAGGGTAACATGGTTATAACTGGTCAAAAATAATTAGTATATCCTTGTCCCAAGGGGTTTTCCTCAGTCCCTCATATATGTTTGAAAAATGGCGCCAAGACTATGCCATGTCACTTTTCTACAATTTGAGAGGTCGGCAACACTTCTTCACTTCCCGCCTAAAAGTTGATATTTAACTTACGTCTTGGCTTTCTTGTAATCATTTTATAATCAGAACTTCAAGGCTGATCTTTCATCCACCTCAGTCCCTCAACAACCTGGATTTTGTTTTATTAAGTATAATATTTTAATGCTCTTAACTTCAGTGCATGTATTATGATAGGCTATAAATGTGGCTGAAAGTTGATTTCTCCCTAATTAAATGTTAACATGTAGTCAACGTTTTACTAAAAATTTCTCAGTCCCTCACAATGTTGCCTACATAGGTTTAATTCACCAGGGTGCGACTACATCGCTCGGGATCATCGCTTAACGTCCCATGTGAAGGCGTGCTCAAGGTTGTATACCTCCCAGATGAAAAATCTGAGGTACTCGGCCGGGTTATGAACCCGCGATCTTGAGCTCAGTGGCTTGCACGCTACCTTTGACCTACCGGCACCCGTCTCCTGAAGGTAGAACTGCTACAACCAAACTGCATTTCTCTTAATTTTCTTATTAATTTTTTGAGGTATCTGAATCACAGCTTCTTTTTCTCTTCTTTCCGTATCTCCAGGTGCCTCTCGGGGGCAAAACTCCAAAACGCAAATACTGACGATGTAACGAATGCATTAACAAAATATTCAGTGTAAGGATTCAGAAGTTTCTGAGTGACACTTATTGACTTTCAATCTAATCATTGAAAGGGTAATGCGCTCTAAGGTACGGCTTTCGTACACACACGACGAGCGCGGGTTCGAATCTCGTCTGGGGGAGAGTCTTATTTCATAGATAATACTTATATCTCGGAGATAATACTTATCTCAAAAATAAAAATGGCTTCACATTCATTACGACGACAGTTATTGAGGTTTTTGTGTTGAGCCCCTCCAATCCCCCCTTCCCTTTGGCCGATTTAGCTGAAAATCAATAAGTGTGTTCCTTATGAGATTTTGGGCACACATATAAAAGTTTGTGTCGATACTTTCATTCTATCGGCAGTTATTAGAGCATTTATAAGCCTCCCCCCATATTCGCCCCCTCTTCGGCTGAAAAACAATAGGTGTCGTCGTTAGAGGCTTCTGGATTCACATACTGGATACATTCACATAACTTCCCCTGTACTTCGTATATCTGGGGAAGTGTAGAAACTGTTTGTGAAACTCATGAGTGAGTTTTATAATTTAATGAGCCGATGAATACTGCATTCTTTTGGAGACACTATCAACAGGTGCCCGCTCATTAGGACCTCCTTATTAATTTCTGTCCAATTGATTTTTAGAGCTGTCATTTTTATATTATATTTTCAGTTGATCTTTTGAAGTTCATATGACAGTGTCCTGTAATCAGCCCTGTCATAGCTCTTAGATCCATTCTGCTCATATTCAGGAACTCTCGGCTCAATTTCTCTGAGGGTTCCGCTACAAAGAGTTTTAAGTGTCACATTTAATGAAAAAAATATATGTTGTGAAAAACGCATGTTTTTTTAAAAATATTGTCTATTTCACAAAATATATAAAATATATTTTCGTATTTCACAAAGTACATAATATGTACTAAATATTAGATGGGAGTACTTTCAGTATTGGTACCATCTCCAGCCACGACTAAACAAATACTCAACAACTACAACGAATACAGTATTAAATACTGTTAAATGGTGGCTGAAGGTGGTAGCAATACTGAAAGTACTCCCATATTATATTTATTAGTGAAATAAACAATTTTTTTTTTTTAAACATACGTTTTTTTGAAGTAGCTACTACTGAAACTAAGCGAGTAATAATAAAAAAAAAAAAAAAAAAAAAAAACACACAATAGAACTTTTAACGATGAGGAGCACACATTTGAAAAAAGAGGAAAAATCTACATTCGTAAAATACATGAACGATATGAGTCACGTGATCAACGAAGCAACGGGAATAAAGTAGCTCCATCTTTGTGATGAAGGTAGACAACTTGACTCTCTGGAACAGCTGGAAGTTAATAGGACTATACAAATGGGAATTGTTTGAACGATCAAACTCACTTCAAATTCTCACCCCTGCTAACGTCACTGGTTGTGCGCATTTTTATTTTTCTTCTTATACTTTGATATTATGTCATATAGTCCTTATTTATTATATGGTATGAATTCTGCTATAAACTTCAAACTCTTAAGAGACTTCTCCAGGGGTCCAGGGTGTCACAGCCTTAGGTAATCTCAGGATGACAACCTTCCTAACTTCAATGTCACTTTTGAACTTTGTACTGATGATGACGTAAGCAGAAATCGGTACACTTTATGTGGAATTAGACAATATAAAAATTAAACAAGATCTTTGTTTTTATCTAATGTACTTTTCCTATCCGATTAACCAAAAATATTTTAGCGATGGGCCAGTTATGGACTGAGGAGGGCTTTTTAGAGAAAGAATTATTTTCAATGTTACATGAGGCGTCGAAAGGAGGAAGTCAGTCGTTCTTTCATCGGTTTCTTCGGGATAAAAACCTAAAAATAAAAATCGAATTAAAATAAAAATAAAAAGAAGGTACAAAAGGTGGGTTTAAGAGACGCCCCCGAAGCCCTGTGTTAAAATTGATGATGATGAGGGTGGTAGGGGTGGGGGAAGGCCCCATTAACATAATTAGGATCATTACCATTAATTACACTAATTACTTCTACAGTCATTATCTTTAATTACTTCAATCTGCTCTACCAGCTCCCCCAAACAATTGTAATTATTATTTTCTTTCTTCGTCTTCTTGCTTCACCTTCTCCTCTCTTCTCTCCATCCCTCCTTTCCCCCTCCATTCCCCCGAAGATGGGACTGGAGGGGAAGTAATACCCAAACTTAAATGAAGAGCTTTCATTGAGACCTCAACCCCACCCAGCGGTATCTCATGTCTTGGTCAAAAGTGGTCTCTTTTAAAGAACATTACGTCATTAAATTGTCTATGTTAGGGTATGAAAATACTTCAAAAATATACGATATCTATAAAACTTGCGTGCACTAAGCATCCAATGTTCTTATTCTTGTCATCTAGTGTAGAAGGACAGAGTTTCCTTGGCAAATCTAAGAATACTAGTTGTCTTCTAAAATCTACCCAGGAAGTGAGATGTCGTCTCGTCTTCTCCACATCACAGGAGGGACTGTGAACGGACAGTGTTCTGTAAGGATTCCTGTTAATTGCCAATGCTCGCTCCTGTAGAGGTTCAGGTTCTCATATGCAAACAAATTGGAATCCTCAGCCAGGAGTATCTTAGAGTGTCTGTAGTTGTTTCCTTCTCTTCAGGACTTCTCCAAAAAGTCTCTTCCTGGATATTCTTAGTCACAGTCACTCAATACGAGACCTGCAGATTTTCAGCCAAATTGGGAAGAGGGAGGATTAAGGGGTGGCTCAACTGTCGATGTAATGAATGTATCGACATGAAATTTCATGTGAAGATTCAGAAGCCACTACGTTCTTCTTCACGTCTGTCACAGGTGAAACAGTTACTCCTACATGTAGATGTCTATCCTCACCAAGGAACATCTTCGACTGGGCTGCCTGTGGTTCCGTCTCTTCAGGACTTCTCCAAAGAGTCTCTCCTTGGATATTCCTAGTACTGGCTCTGGCCCCCAGTCAGTCAGTCTGCCTCCCCAAGTGACCCAGTAGAGCCCAACTTTCTTCCAGATTCCTAAGATGTAACTGATTTACGCTCTCCTTTACTAGCTATGATCTGGTTCCAGCGCCAGGATGTGCTTGAAGTGCTGCTTAGCTGTTGGAGAAAATTCTCACCTTCTCTATGTCACTATTCATTACTTCTCTCCTAAATATCTCATCTATCAGCTCTACAATCGAAATGGTTATTATGAAATTTTTTTAATATAAACTGTACTGAAGCTGTCTCAACATTGAATATATATGTGAAATATTTGGGTTTATCAGGTTAAATAAAAAAAAACACGAATGTTTCTTGGCGTCTGTCAGTCTCATCGTCATGGAAAAGTGGCTGCATAAATTTCTTCTTTTCATATTTTGAATTTGCCTTTATTCAGGGATTAGGAATTCCTTTAGTTAGGGTATACATATTTAGAATCAGTGAATAAAATATATATATATTTTTTTAGTTTGATCTCAACAATTTCCATTAAAATCTGAGATTTCAAAACATATCTTTTTAAATTGTGGATGATTTGGCGAGGAATGGTCCGACTATAGTCTCTGTAACCTATTATAGTTAGTTATTATGACTCATGCCCGGCCTTTAATTACGAGGTAATATCGCCTACTACCAGAGCGCTCTTTCATCACTCTGGTGGACATGAGCCGGACTCTACTGTGGGAATTCTAAATTTTGCCTACCCTAAATTTTTATTCACCTAGGACAGGGGGTCTTTAACGAGTACCTGACATCCGAAGGACGGCCTCGGTCGGGTTTCGAACCCACGATCTAGAGCTCAGAAGGCAAGCATGCATACCACTGAGCTACCGGCGCCCTTAACCTATTATATTGAAATTTTCAAAGAAATAACGGGAAGTTATCTAGATGTTTTGGAACCTTGACTGGGATAGAGAAAGACCCTTAGCTATTCTAAAAAAAAGGGCCCAGCAATAGATGGGTTTAGTATCGACCCTTTGCTCCCATCTAATTACCTGTAATGAGTCATTAGGAGCTCGGTTTTTGCTCCTTCACCCCCCCCCCCCCCCCCCGCTTCCCCTCCCCCCTTCGGCTAATGAAATGCATTGTGCCCTCGGGGGCAAACCCTCCCCTTCATTATGGCGATATAAGAACAATGCGACCTCCTGGTGTTTGCCTCAATGGCAAAAGGCAATGGGAACGAACCCTTGGAGTGAGCGGGTTGACTAGGTCTTCTATAATCCGGTGAGTCATTCCCAAGTGCTCAACACACCATCATAGTGTAAATACCAAGGCAAAACCAATCTCATATGCAAAAACTTTAAAGCCGGGTTTACGTGCTCAAATAAGGTTTTCGCAACCTTAGACTTCTGAGTGTCTGCTTCATTACTTAGACTGCTAGTCTCTGCACTAACGTTGCTCCTCAGTAGAGGTGTTTTTACTTCCTCAGATATACGAAGAATAGGAAAAATTATGTAATCAGTCAGAAATTCGATGCGTATTTCAACGGAATTTCATGTTTTCCGACGTTAAAAAATCTATCTGTATCTATCTGTGTACTCGATAACTCCCGATAGAATATATGTACCGACACGAAATTTTATATGTGCAACCAGAATCCTCTATGGATAAGATCTATATTGATTTTCAGCCAAATTGGCTAAAGTAGGGGGTATTAGGGCTTAACACAAAAACTAATAACTGCCGTTGTGATGAATGAATTGATAAGAAATTTCATAAGTAAATTCAAAGCCCTATAAGGACGACACTTATTGATTTTTAGCAAAATTAACCGAAAGGGAGGAGCGAATCAGAGGGGGGCTCAACTCATAAATCTTAATAACTGCCGATTTTATGAATATATCGACATGAAATTTTATATTTACATTCAAAATCCCATGAAGATTGAACCTATTAATATTCGTGAAATCGGACATCAATACCCTAGTAACTGCCGGTGAATTTCGTGAGGATTCAGAAGCCAAAATTTGTCTAATATTGAGTTTTAGCCCAAACGGTTTTAATACATTTTCTTAATATACAATACAAATGTATATATATATTTTTTTAAAATTATATTATAGAAGCATTTTTTTTAAATTATATTATAGAAGCATTTTTTTTACTTGTCTTGTTTGGGCTGTCTTCTTCTTTCTTCCAAATTCTTCTGTACATGGACGTTCTATCTTCACTACTTCTATTTCGTCGTTGCTTCGAGGTCTCCTTGACTCATGCTGAAGATACGGATGAACAGGGACATACTTCTTGACAAACGGGGGTAAAACAGCTTCCGGGACAGACTCACATGGACACTCGGGGACAGACGGTCGTGCACACCCTCGTGGAGCTAGGCCAGCTCTCTTCCCTCTCCTCATGGCGAAGCCTTCTCAATTCAATTAAAAATTATTTAATTTATTTTTTTATATATTTAAAATTAATTTGGTACCCCTAATTACAGACCGTTACAATACATAAAATAACTAAATAAAATACATTAATTCATTTATACATACATAAATAAATACATTTATTTTGACTCGTGAGCCCGACTCTAAATTAATAAAAAATAAATACATGAATAAGTTTTTCTTATTATATTTATGTATACGTACATAATTTATATTAATAACAAAAATAAATTTACTTAATACGTTTTTAAATACATTTTCTACTGTATATTTTTTTTCTGGGATAGGAATCCTTTCCTTAATCCCTTTCATTTTTGCACAACGCAAGGTGAAAAAGTGTTGAGGACCATAGAAATATAGTGCCTAAGCCCCCGGACAAAGCCTCTAGGCTGGACTCCGTTGGGACTTAGCAGCGGCAAGGGGGCTTTGTTCCTCTGTTCCCACTCCGGGGGCATATTTTAACTTGCATAATTAATTCGGTTTGAAATTGGAAACAAGCAAGGGGTAGGGGGGGGGGAGGGGGGGGGGGGGGAAGGGTTAAGAGTATCGATTTCAGCCAATTCCAGAGAAGCTCTTTACAATAATAAGGAGTGTGCGCAGCCTAGAGTTCAACTTACTATCACTTATAAAGTTGCGAAATTTCTAAGTTCTTGATGGGCCTTTGCTGGAAAATTCCTGGAAATGGAAAATAAAACGGGGTAACACGATGTTTAGGTGTGCAGTGTGTTTGTGTTGTGGCGGGCAGAACGGGGGAGGGGGAGGCAGTTCGCCAGTTTCATTCCCCTCTTGCTTCCGAGTCTATTTTTCTATGAATCAATTAACATTAGCGGATTCCAGTGTTTCTTTTTTCTTCACCTGTTGCTTTTTCGGAGCCTTTCTCCGAATTTCGCTGGAGCAAATTTCTGGAAATCTGGAGACATTTTATTGCAATATGTTGTGCAGCAACAAGATTCAACTGCATTTTGGACGTCATGAACGTACGAGAATGGAGTGACGGCTTTCAAAAAATCTTTAAAAGCTAAAAAAAAAAAGAAAAAAATAACTGATTTTTTCAAACAATGTATATAGGTACATACAATGTACATTAAGTTTTCGAAGTTAGTAATGTTTAATTTTTTCGTGTTCGTTTATGTCTGTATGTACATATGTACAATAAAATGAGTTGCATTAACGTCTCATTTGCTTGTTTCTTCATGATACCTGATGAAATATGTACATATTATGTAAGTTCTTTTTGAACGAAAATCGATTTTTCACGGGAACCTCGCATTAACCGGCCAAACAGGTAACCGGCCATGGTCTCGGTCCAGACGGTTTCTACTGTATGAAGTTCGGGGATATGAAGAAAGATGAACATACACACAGACATTATTCAGAAATTATTTCGGTTTTAGTGGCAATAAAACACGTAATTGGTGATAACATTAAATTTTTGATGACATAACTTCTCCTATACAATGAAGAAGTAAAAAACTAAGTTGTTAGTTTTAAATAATTGTTTATTTATTAAAAATATAAACAATGGAGTTAGTTATTTTGACTCATGGTCGGACTAAAGGCCTTAGGGCCTATAAAAAAAAAACCTATAAATAATAGACATTAGAAACATTAAATAGATGAATATCTATGGCAATGGCGTAGGTAGAATCTAAAAATAAATATTTCATATATCTATTTGTTAGAGGTTTATTTATTAATACATCAAAGCACTGTTCATCTATGGAACCCTTCATAGTGTGATCTGATCACACTTATATGTAATTATCTTGTAATTCCATTTGAATAATATAGTGAAATACCTGTACAAATATGGACGAACAAAAGGAAATATAAATATATAAAAAAATTGTTGAAACAATGACGAACCGAGGCTCAGAAGGGACGGAGACATCAGTGAATTATATTGACGCAAGGGGATCATTTGGTGACAAATGTGTGAGGGGGGAGGATGGGGCAAACAAAGCAGTACGAGTATAGGTAACAGACAACAAACAAAAAAACAATAGCACCAGTCTTAAAATTAATTACATCGAATTTGAAAAATGACATCAAAAGTAAACAGACAATAATACCGAATCCAAGTCAATTAAAAAAAAATTATTTAACATCAACCTGATCATCTATCAGGAAAAATAATGCAGTTACAGATATGGATAATGAGAGCGCGTGCAGGGTAATAAACCTTAAAAAGGAGCCGTTCTATGATGATGATAATGAATATTGTCAGATGTGTGGTCTGGAAGTAATGGGCAGTACATACCATTTTCTCGCTATTTGCCCAAGACTCAGTGATATTAGGTTGAAATCGTTTGCGAGAGAACAACCGGCGATGAAAGTAGAGTAGATTATTTATAAAGCTTAAATTAAGACAAATCCAAAAAGGTGTATGATCGATGTTAATAGTGAAATAGCGTCTCGTGGTAAGTTGGTGAATCAGGATAAGTAGGGTGTGGGACAGACAGGAAAATGACAAATTCAGCATTTTTCAACTTTAAAACATTTTTCAAAAATAATAACTTATAATTAGAATTAAATACTATGCATGGTTTTTATAGCCAAACCCCATTTAAAGCCATGAAAAAACTCCAGAATGACAGGTAAAGTATTTCAGAAGTTATGAGGATGGGACACAAAATTCCGATTTTTTTTGAGAATGACCCATATCTGAGTTAGTTCAATGATGAAAGGAACTTTGAGGTCTTTATGAAAGGTTTTATTGGAGACACAATAAGGAGCATTGGCTATTTTACGAAGGATTTTCGATTGATGGGATTGGATACGATTTAGATTTGATGCCTTGGATCATGTTCACATAGGTTTTAGTAGAGTATTATATATAATAGAAATAAAAGACGTTGTCTTCCCACTGTTTTATTTTATACCAGAACCGGTTTTCGACGCAACAGCGTCATCATCAGTGGTTCATCCACCCACACAGCACAGCGGTTGGAAGATAACTGGCTCTTTTATTTCTATTAGAAATCTCGTCCCACAACATCTTACTAGTATTATATATCATTCGTTTTGTTTTGAGAAATAATTTAATTGTCTGGCCAAGTAATCTCTGCAAAAATGTATTTGTATTTATTTCAAATTTCCTTTTTCAACTTCATCCATGGCCCCGGGAGGGAGTTTTATCTACGAAATAAAACTCACTCCCGGACGGGATTCGAACCAGCAAGCCATGGTGAGACCATGCGACCAAAGCCCTACGCTCTAGCCCACACGGCCACCATGGCCCCCAACTTATATTTGTTTTAAGATTTGTTATTTGCATATAAAAGAATAAAATATTGACCCTTCCGTGCTTTTAGTGAAGTACAAGTTCTCCTGGAGTAATATATTGTATGGTACTTTTCCTCAATGTATCGAAAAGAATAAAATGTTGACTTTATTGAAGTTGTTTTAGTGAAGCAGTATCAGTTTTCAGTGGTCGATAATTTTGGGAAATCGATCTTTTAACCTCGAAACATCATTATTATACATTGAAGCTATCAAAATGAATTTAAATTTACTTCTCAAAAGAACGAACAACGAAACACCTTAATTAGAAGACATTGACCACAAAATGGGTCCTACGATTGGCAAAATGATTACATTTTTAATCTCCATTTATACAAATGAAATGGATGGATATTCAAGGCAAATAGAATAATACATAAGAAATAACACAATATGGAGAGAACAAATTGATGACGGGTTGTAATACGTTTGAGAAGGGACTATGTTATTAAAATTGGAGCTGCTTGTAGAAGTTTGTCATTAAATGTTACGAGGGGAAGCAGGTCGGGGGACGGTTTGGTGTCTTGGAGGGGGGGCTCGGGGCAATAATAACCAGTTGAATTATTGAGTATCAATATCGAATGATGTAACGTGGCCAATTGTTAAAGTCAGAGCTATATAAGTTCTTCCTGGACATGACGAAACACGTTCCATGTTCTGGAGTCTTCTAATTTATCTCACTAAATATATTTATATAGAGGGCGTCGGTAGCTCGGAATGTGCTTGACAAGATTGTGGGTTCGAAACCCGGCCGAGCCACTTAGGGTTATCGTCAAGTATAGGGGAAGTTATGTAATCTGTCTCTGTGACTGTGAACATGATATCCTCCGAAAGAATGAACGTATAGACACAAAATTTTATATGTGAATCCAGAACTCTCTAAGGATGACATCTATTGTTTTTTTCAGCCAAATTGACGAAAAGGGAAGGGGTGATTATGAGGGAGGCTTAACATAAAAATCCTAATAACTGTTGACATAATGCAGGTATCGACAAGAAATTTTATATGTGAATCCAGAACTCTCTAACGAAGACACATATTGTTTTTTTTCAGCCAAATTGACGAAAAGGGAAGGGGTGATTATGAGGGAGGCTTAACATAAAAATCCTAATAACTGTTGACATAATGCATGTATCGACACGAAATTTTATATGTGAATTCAAAACCCCATAAGGACCCTCATTCATTTTCAGTGAAATTGGCAAAAGGAAAGGGGAGGATCAGAGGAGGGGGGGGGGGGGGGGGGCTCAACTAAAAAACCAGAATAATTGCCGTTTTATTGAATTTACAGACACAAAATTTAGTGTGAGGATCCTGAAGCCTGTATGTAAGGCAAATATTAGTCCAAGCAGTCGACTGGTTCTGGAGTGGGAGCGAAAAGTTAATTGATTCATTAGTTCTGGGGAATCATGTCCGGTTTTGACTTTAAATATGAAATTTCCCCTCTGATCCCCCCTCTCCTTCTTCCGATTCCGCTGAAAAATGATGTGTCGCCCTTTAGGGGTTTTGATCACACATATAAAATACTAGCCGTAATACCCGGTGCTGCCCGGGGAACTTTGACTTTTTTCCTAATATCTCCCGCTCGAATCATATTCAATTCTTCAACAGTACACTGATAATGTTATAATTTTCAATTATTCATCTGGAATAAGGCTTATAGTCCTTCAACAGCAGACTGCTTTGCAGCGGAGGACACTCCAGCTAGTAAGTGTTTTAGGACCCCTGGGCACCACAGCTAGTATGTGCCTTTCAACGGCGGAAACCACAGTTAGTAAATACTTAGCATCGCTGGACATCCTAGCCAGTGCGTGCTTAATAAAGCTTCTGTAAAGTACCACTGGGTACCACAGCTAGTACCTATTTAGGAACGCCGGGCACCTTAGCTTGTATGCGCCTTGCAACTGCATTCAACCAGGTATGCTTAGGACCGCTGGGCACTTCAGCTAGTACGTAAATAGGAACGCTTAGCTGATATACGGCGTACACCACAGCTATTGAGTTCTTAGGAACGCTGGGCACCTTCGATAGTACGTAATTAGGTACGCTGGGAACCTTAGCTAGTATGTGCCTTGCAACGACGGACACCCCAGCTATTAATTGCTTAGACCCGCCGAGCACCACAGCTTGTGCTTAAGAACGCTGGGCACCACAGCTAGTTTTAACCGTGCGACGGCGGACCTCTCAGGTAATACTTGCTTAGGAAACCCACCCATTTAAAATTAGGGCTTTATACCATATTAAGAAAGCTACATGTGAAATTCCTTCAGCATTAATGCACCCCCGCCCCTCACGTTCAAAAAGTTGAGACGTCACAACCAATTTTTAAATTTTCTCCCGTTCAAAATTTTGGGACGCCAAATAGCCTATTATTCAATCGGGATCAAAAGGATTGCTACATGTGAAGTATCATGAAGATCCGTCCAGCCGTTTGGGCGTGATGCTGGAACAAACATACAAAGAAACACACAAATCCCGTTTCAGCTTTATTAATATAGATTGTATCGATACATTCGTTCTATCGGCAATTAGGTGTTTTTATGTTATACTTCCTCTCTAGTCCCCCCCCTTTCCTGGTCGATTTGACCGAAAAATAATACGTGTCGTCGTTACAGGGTTCTGCATGAATGTATCTGTAGATACACTTATTCTATCGGGAGCTATCGTGTCCACCACACACAGACAGAAAGACATTATTTTTTCATATTTGGAATTTAGAGGTCGGAGGAAAACATTAAAATCCGTTGAAAATTCCTCATATAATTTTTGACCGATTACATAACTTCCCCTATACTTCGTACAGGTGGGATAGTAAATATACAATGTTGACCCTCCCTTCGGTCATTTTGGTGAATCCGGCAATGAATTAATCAATTATCATTTTGGCAAAACAATTTGTTTTCGATCCTGATCCCCCAGCTAGCTAGCTACGCCTCTGACGTACGTGTTGACCACATCAGACATCAAATAGGGTATAATACACTTTAGACTTTCTCAACCGTGTGAGTACAATAATTAATATTGTGAAATATGAAATAAAAAATTAATCTATATGTTAATATATTGTTTTGCACAATCCGACTGCAGAGATTAAGTTTATAGTAATAAACCAACCGCTGACATTTCTCAGTTGTCTTAATGAAGATGGATACATTACAATAATTTAGCTATAATAATTTATAATAATAATATTAATCATACATTATATTGTACAACATAGATATCATGTCTGGGCTTCAAATGCAAGGTCATATCGCCTACTACCAGAACGATCTCTCGTCATTCTGGTGAACATGAGCCCGACTCTACATTGGGAGTCTTAAATTTTGCCTATCCTACATTTTTATTTACATAGGGTACTACTTAAATCGTACCTGACATCGTACAGGCTCGGGACCATCGCTTAACGTCCCATCCGAAGGACGGTGAGCTTAAGTTTTTTTTTTACCTTTCAGATAAAAATAAGGGCATCGGCCGTGTTTCGTACCCGCGATCTTGACTTCATTAAGCAAGCACTCATACCACTGAGCTACCGGCGCCCTCCTGTACAACATATGTGTGAGTTTTTACCAGAATTTCATGTTGGGCTAAAAATCAATGGTTGACTCATACAGGGACTTCTGAATCTTCATACGTAATTTTGTGTCGATTTTGCAGAAAAATAATAGGGACCGTCCTCATGGGAATTAGGGGGGAAGTTATGCAATCGTTAAAAAAATCGATTAGAGTTTTCAACGAAATTTCATATTTTCCGACCTCCAATTTCAAAAATTAAAAAAAAAAAAAGGCCGTCTGTGTCTCTGAATACGATTACTTCCGATAGAATGCATTTATCGACATAGTATTTCATATGTACATCCGTAATTCTCTAAAAACGACACATATTGATTTTCAGCCAAATCGGTCAAAGGGAAGGGGGGATATGGGGAGATGCTTAACACAAAAACTGCAATAACTGCCGTTGTAATGAATGTATTGACACGAAATTGCATATGTAAATTATAATATAGCCACTATAAGAACGATATTCTCAGAATTACTGCAACAAAAAAGTCGTCGGTAAACACTGACAATGTACTTCCCCAGAACGAATATAAATTAACTTTTCGCTTCCCCTCCAAAACCAGTCTACCGTTTGCGCTAATATTCAATAGTTGACTTACATAGGGGCTCCTAAATTCTCATACTAAATTTTGTGTCGATTCATTACATCGGCAGTTATTAAGGTTCTTGAATTGAGCCTCTTCCCCGGACCCCCTTCCCTTCGGCCGCTATCGCTAAAATTTGATAGATTATGTATTCATTAAATTTTGACTTTAAATATGAAATTTCAAGTCAATACATTCATTAAATCGGCAGTTATTGGAGTTTTTGAGTTGAGCTCCCTCTGATCTCCACTTTCCTTCTGCTGATTCCGCTGTAAATTAAGAGTTAAGACTCCCTCCTTCCTTTTGGTCGATTTGGCTGAAAGACAATAGATGTCGTCGTTAGGTAATTCTAATTCACATATAAAATTTCGTCTCGTTACATTCATTTTATGGGGAGTTGTCCTGTTTACAGACAGACAGAAATATTTATTTTTTCTAACTTGGAATCTTTATGAGGCAAGAGAAAAAGCCCCCTTCCCTTAGGTCCATTTGGCTGAATATGAATGGGTGACTCCTTAGAGGCTTCTGGATATACGTATCAAATTTTTTGTCGATACATTCATTCTATCTGGAGCTATCCTCATGATGAAAAGACAAAGCTATCTGTTTATTTGTCTGAGTCAAGAGGTCGGAAAACATGAAATTCCGTAGAAACTCCGAATCGAATTTTGACCAATTACATAACTTCCTCTATACTTTGTATAGCTGGTGAAGTAAAAACTGAGGACTCCCTCTTTACTTTCATATACCTAGTTATGTCAGTATGAAATGATTTTGTGAATGGGAAGGTGATCTGTACAAAATAGATTCGAATAAGAATGTCTTGTTTTTTTTTTAGTTTATTTTCATTATTGAAACAAGTACAAGTACAAAATTAAATAAGTACCGATTTTCTGCAAATATTGACAATGTTGGCCAGCGCTGGAAGCCTGTTGACCAAGGCAGGTTGTGTATTTCATAGTCTGGGGTAGGTAATTAATTTTATAACGTAAACCTAAGTTTGGTTCAAGTGGGGTTGACCGTCTGTTGTTTCAAACCCAAATTTAACTTGGCCATTTAAGTTGGGGAGGGGGGAAGTCCAGGGTTACAAAGTCTAAGTAGGGAGAACTTAGTTGAAGAGCCCCCCCCTCCATGTAATTATGGCCGACCAAAGTGGCCAGTCCCCCAACATTGGTTATACAGGTATATAATACCAGTTATCAGTGTTACAACCATTGGAAATTTTAAATATTATGTAAGAAAACAGAGATATAGGGTCATGTACTTCCTCAGAACGAATCGATCGTTGGGCCGAAAATTAGTAGTTGATTTTCATTTGCGACAATTGTTCTTAGGACTTAGGATTGAAAGTATGAAGGAGGGGTGCTTGATGTAGAGGGGCTTAGTTAATCTATATTAATAGAGCTGAAACGGGTCTGTTTGTTTGTTTGTGCCAACATCACGCCTAAACGGCTAGACGGATTTTGCATGAAACTTCACACGTAAGCATCCTTCCAACAGTGCCGCACGGCAAATACTAGCTGAGGTGTCCAGCGATGCTAAACATTTACTAGCTTGGGTGTCCTTCGTTGAAAGGGATATCCTACCTGTGGTGCCCAGCGTTCATAATTACGTACGTTTTAGGAAAAGGGCCTAAAATTGTTTTTTTATATATGAATAAAAAAATAAATAAATATAATCTGTTGCCGCGGTCG
The DNA here is from genome assembly GCA_963662175.1 of Aradus depressus. Taxonomy (NCBI): domain Eukaryota; kingdom Metazoa; phylum Arthropoda; class Insecta; order Hemiptera; family Aradidae; genus Aradus; species Aradus depressus. The sequence continues at coordinate 7,499,619 of OY759222.1, forward strand.
GCTAGGAACGACCGCCATTTATGACGATCGGCGGTCATTCCAGGCTCACTGGCTTTAGAACGGTAGAGCGCCGGGGGCAACCATCGGCGTTCACATAGTATCTGGATGACCATTCGCACATCAAATACTGTGGTGCCAGCGTTCCACAGTACGTATTAGCTGGGGTGTACAGCGATGCTACGCAGTTGAAAAGAAACACACTAGCTCTGGTGCCCAGCGGCCCAAAGTACATACTAGCTGAGATGCCCACTGTTGCTCGGCCTAAAACTTGTTTTCATACCAAAAAAAAAAAAAAAAAAAAAAAAAACTATTAAATTTTCCGGTATTTGAAGGATTTTATGCCTTATTTCATGTGAATCATTGAAAATAGCAACGTCATGAATGTACTGTCGAAATATTGCCTAGGAATCGCATGAGAGATATTATGAGCAAAACTCAAAGTTCTCCGGGCAACGCCGGGTAGTACTGCTAGGTTTATTTATAAAGATATCCTTACAATGTTTGTTCGATTAGCTCATACACCAAGATTATGAACATTATCAAGTCTAGTGTGCTTTCCTGCGCGGCAGTCCTGCTGAGAGTTCTATAGGAGGTCGGATAGGTTCAGGTAGGAAAGGCCTTGGGATAGGTCAAGGGAGCCTCCTTCATTGAGACAGACATGCCCTGGGGCACGACCCCCGGCCCCCCTCAGCGTATCAGAACAGGTCTTCCTCAATGGATAACCGGATTCAGAGCCTCAAGGCAATTTAAAAAAGAAAAACACATTATCTGATAACACCCTTAATTTGATGGCCTCAAAAGTCAATCTCAGGATAGGCCTGTTTTGTGCTGGCGACTCTTAAAAGACTGAGTGACGGCTAATGATACATTTTATATGTGATGTGGCCTTAACAGGACTTTCTTATACCAACTACGGTTTTACAGGTAACTCTCCCACTCCCCTCTTAAAATGACTTCATACTGGCGTTACTGGGTATATGAATGTTTTTTGTTATTTCATTGTACACTGTAATTCTGAGAGTAATTCCATAACCAGTAATGCTATAAAATAAATTTGAGGCGAGGGAGTGGAAAGGAGAGTGGTCTGTAAAAACGTGGCTGGTATAAGGAAATCCACATCACATATATTTTATTTTTTATAATTAAAAAAAAAAAAGCAATAATAAAAAATTGCTTAATACTATTTCCTATAGAATTGTATTTTACGTTCTTTGGAGTGCTATAACGTTGTTCGTATTGGTTCAATCTCAAATCAGAGGACATACTAACAGTTGGGAATTTAATGAGGAACAATTTTGATGAGGACACATTTTTCGATAGGACGAACCGTTTTCACGTAAATCAAACGAAAGTCTTACAATTCACAGGACGGTTTTCGGCATGAATCTAACAAACCGCCCGAACTAAAAAGTGCTTACTACTTATAAAATGTGTCTTTCAATTTTCTCTACAAATTTTATTTGAGAAGTTTTGTGATTGGGTCGGTCATTAACGGTGTTTTGTAAAATGTACTTTACTTAAGTAAACTGGTGTTAATTTTCTCCAGATTTCGACCAAAATCTAATCAAAAATGACATTATCTCCTACATAGACAAGTGGGATGAAAATCTAGCTACTAAAATTCTCACGTAATGGGGGTAGGACAAATCAAGAATCGGATAACCGAATAGTCATGATAGATGAATCGTTTGGAACGGAATGGCAACTTGTAGATAGCCCATCGCAATTTACCAAAGCATTTGAAGAAACAAAATGAAAAAGAATGGGCCTACAAAACCCATGTTAGCATTAAGCACAATTGACAGTAATATTATATTTCGTTAATTGTTACGATTTGAGCTCATTAAATGTGTAAGAAAGTGTAAAAATAGTAAAAGAATAATAACTGAAATTAGTTTTATTATAGTGACAATAAGAGGAAGTGAAGTTAGTGGGAGAGATTGTGATTTAGCCGGAGCTGGCTTGCTAGAGAAGTGGACAAGCTAATAGATGAGGGCCGCCTCGGTAGCTGACCACCCCCACCCCCTCCCTCCTATCTTAATTGTGGGCTCAAATTATCGATCCCAGGCAGACTAGCACCCTCTGGCCCCCCGACTTTCTGCAGTACACCGAGACATGACATCAATCTCTGACCATCCGACTTTCTGCAGTAGACTTAGACATAACACCTCTGCGCCCCTGACTTTCTGCAGTACACCGAGACATGACACCAATCTCTGCCCATCCGACTCTCTGCAGTACACCGGACATGACATCAATCTCTGCCCATCCGACTTTCTGCAGTAGACTTAGACATAACACCTCTGCGCCCCTGACTTTCTGCAGTACACCGAGACATGACACCAATCTCTGCCCATCCGACTTTCTGCAGTACACCGGACATGACATCAATCTCTGCCCATCCGACTTTCTGCAGTAGACTTAGACATAACACCTCTGGGTCCCTGACTTTCTGCAATACACTGATACATGACATCAAGCTCTGCCCATCCGACTTTCTGCAGTATACTTGCACATAACATCACTGGGCCCCCGACTTTCTGCAGTACACCGAGACATGACACCAATCTCTGCCCATCCGACTTTCTGCAGTACACTTAGACATAACATCTCTGGACCCCCGACTTTCTTCCGTACACCTAGCCTTGAGCCCCTCTCTGCTCTTCATACTTTCTGCAGTATACCTAGACATGACATCACTTTCTTCACTACACCCAATTCAGGTATATATACAGACCAGGATATTAAATACGACTCTTCTATTCTATCTGTTCATACAAGAATATTATATAAGACGTCACACATTCCAACTAACTGAAGACTAAAAAATAGGGAACATTTTTTAACGATGTTCGTGTGTTGACAAGAATATTTTTTAATTATTCAAACTTCACATAAAAATATCTCTCAAAATATAATTTTTTATATATTATTCTGAGAAATAATTAACTTCACATTTTTCTTAAATACATATACGGCTTTCCTTTGCCGAGATATCACACCTTTAAAAGGAATTTCATTAAAATTACACTTTTTGATGCTTGATTATTTTTAAATTCCTTCTTATTAATTTTCTAGTGTGTTAACGAAGGAATTCTTCACAATCAATAATAACGTTGATGATACATAAAATATATATAGTATATCTATCGTATATATTTGATAGTATATAAAATATATGAGGGCGTCAGTAGCTCAGTGGTATGTCTGATTGCTTACTGAGCTCAAGTTAGCGGGTTCGAAACGCGGCCGAAGCCTTTAGGTCTATTATATGGCAGGTGACAAAATCTTGAGCACTCCGTCTCCACAGGACTCTATGGGTAGTTATCGTGGTCACACACATAGACTTTTTTTTTTTTTCATTTTTAGAATCAGGTAGAACATGAAATTCATATTTTTTTAAATATTTTTAGAATCAGAAAGATGAAATTCATATATTTTTTGTATAGCTGGGGAACAAAAAAAAAAAAAAAGAAAAAAAAATACATTCTACAAGAAATATGACGTCATCATAATCCAAAAAATTTGTTATTTTAGTAGATTCTTCTTTCGATCTAGACAGATTGTCTTTAATCGTTGACCCAATTCTTTTAATGGAAATTAATTTATGGTAATCAAAGTCATGATAGTTCATATAGTCAATTAAATAATTTGCACAGAATAAATGTATTCATATGAAATTTTATATCCGTATCCAGAACCCCATAAGTATGACATCTAATGTTTATCACTATTTATATAATAATACTTATCATTATTATAATATTATTAAACTTGAACATGATAATATAAGAAACAATTTTTCGATAGGACTAACAGTTTTTGTGTAAATCAAACAAACGTATAAAAACTGTATTTCGATATGTATCTCACTAACGGAGCGCTTTGGAAAAAAATGTATTTCAAATAAAATTTGTTATTTAGTTTTCTCTACAAGTTTTATTTGAAGAGATTTTTGATTAGGTCATAAATATAAGCTGAATCGTGTAAAACTTTATTATGTATGAGTATTCAGAAACAAATCATATGGGCCGATGAGAAGAGTGGTATTAGAGAAAGCAGGACTTAACACACAAAAAATCTAATAACTGTTGATGTAAAGAATGTATCGATACGAAATTTAGTATGTAAATTGAAATCGACAAGAACAATGACGACATTCATTAATATCGATAAAAAAATTTAAATATGAGATTTTTTGTCTAGATGTCGAAAACGTTCACATGCGGTCCTCTTGGTCCATTTTGTCCGAAAATTTGCAAAACAAATTTCGAATCTACCTTCATGAGATAAAGACTCAATTATTTTTTTCGAATATACACTTGGGGAAAATTAGATTTTATTGTTTTTTCAGGAAGTTTTGACACAAGTTGTATTAATTATGAAATCTTATTTATTGATTTATTTGCTAATTATTATTATTATTTGTTCGTCATTATTAAGAGCGATGTTGAAGAATGACATGGGAGTGGCTGTACTGCTAAGGTACATGACCGAAGAGGAGTCCAGGCTAGACCTGGAGCAGGTAGGGCCATTCCCGCTTGAGGCGTCGTGGCGAATTTGTTGGGAGAGTGTTTGTGGATAACTGTTGAATAAGTGGATTGTCGTGAAAATGTTGATACCGTGTCCTGATGGGTTTAAGTATATTGTTGTATAGGTGAAGGTTGTTTTCAGGCGATAACACGTCCGATGTTTAGAGTTTAGTTGTCCAAATCGTCTTTTGAGGTCTGATAGTTTCAATCTGAGTTGTCCAAGTTAAACGTCTATCTAAATGAAGTCCTAGATATCGGACAGTGTCGGATGCAGGAATGGGCTGGTTGTTAATGTAAACTGGTGGACAAGTGTTGTCTGTGTGAATGTGGTTTGCAGAGATTTGTCTCTGTTAATTTTTATTCTCCTATTTTTTAGTTTGTGTAAATGTTTTTGTAATGTATGAGCTTGCATAGAGTTGGGTCTGAGTGTGTTGAGAGAATGGCTGTGTCGTCGCGTAGCGAGTAGTGTGCTGCCATCTTGTGGAATGTGTGATGTGTAGATTTGAAATCTTGAACAAATATTCTCGTCATGTACTCTTAGAACACATCAATTTGATATATTATTTGACTATGTATGAAAATATTAGCTTCCTTAAAATCTTCTTCCACTAAGACACAAATACAGAGACTGCCCACAGAGAGAAATAAGGGAGAAGAAGAGACTGAAGATACTTTTTATTCCCTTATCCGGGCATCGCACGTAATCAACTTAAGTAAGTTGCGGGGGAACGCCGGGTAACCCGCTAGTTGGAAATAGAATTAGAATGAGGGAGACAGAGGTTGGGTTCGGAGGTTAGCTACAAAGTTAGACCGGTTATCACCTGAACGTTATTTATGTGCCACATAAAATAAATTACTCTCCTCCGCTCAACTTAATTACCCACATAATTATGTGTAGCGGCAGTGAGGGGGCACATAACATGCATCCATGGAAACACCCATTTTTTCCTCTCAAACAATAAAATTAGAAAAAAAAAAGTCGTTGGTGAATCACCGGAAATGTTCGTTCCCCAGATCGAATTTATTAAGTTATCGCTCTCCCTCCAAAACTAGGAGAAGAAACCTTGAGCATGCCGTCCTTCGGATGGTCCGGAGCCTGTACGATGTCAGGTACTCGTGTCAGGCTCATGTCCACCAGAGCGACGTAAAATAAAATGTATTGATGGGAGAAGCTAACCAGTGCTTACCCTTAGACAGTCACATTATTCACAGATCGCGAAGCCAGGGTCTTCTTCGGCGGTGTGAAGGGTTGTCGGGATGGGACTGAGAGGACATGCGATAAGCGATAGAATTGGGATGGGTACTCAGCTTAGAAAGGCATTTCTTGAATAGTTATGTAACATGAAAAGGAGCATTGATAATTTGGGACTTTTCACTGAAAAGATCTGTTAATGATGGAACTCTTCGCTATAGCTTATATGATTGTTTTGTAAATTGTAAGTTTGTTCTCAACAGACAGTTTTGACTGATCCGAGTAGTCGTCTTAAAAGACCATATTGTCTTGTGTGGAGGATCTATGTTAGTCTTCTATCTAAGCAGAATCAAAGACAGTTTTGCCTTCGAAGAGTGAAGGTAACTTGAACACATTTACCATCGTTGATCTTAATTCTCCATAGCTCACACCATCTGGAGATCTCATCTAGATGCTCTTGCAGGCTTATTAGGACCTCATTATTGGCTTGAGGATCTGAAGCAAGGATGTGTCACCACCGAGATAGGATACACATTTAAAATGATATAAAAGTTAGTAAGAAGGACTCTAGGAGATGTGTGTGTTGTGAGTATGTTCTAAAGACGTTGAGAGCTCTATCTAATGACTAAAATCGGTACAATTAGAGATGCACTAATGATTCCAAAGGAGAAGATGTCTTATTAACAATTTCCTGGAACTTGAAAATAATGAACCTGTACTTTAAAAATAATTAAGTAATTTCTAGAATAGTTTCAGGAAAACATCCGATATATAAGTATCAAGAGGCTGGGTCGTTAGGTCCTTCTTATTATATACTAAATGTCTCTTCTCTTGGTTTGTAAGTATCAAAATAGAAGAACGAACTAACTCACTTCATATTCTCACCCCTAATTGTCCGATAATCCATGGTATTAGTCAATATTTTTACAAAGTTGGACACACTTTTACACGTCGTTTGGATTAGGAGACGTGAACATTTAAAGTACACACTTTTCAAATAGCGGAAGTTATGTATTCATTCAAAAATTCGATGTAGAGTATTCACTGGTTCATTTCCGGTGTTTTCCGCCCCCCCCCCCCCCCTTGATTCAAAAAAGGTCTGTATGTTTGTGTGTCTTTGAACATAATAACTCTCTTTATTTAATATATTGTCTAATTTCACTAACTATATATACATGGGAGTACTTTCGGTATTTCTACCATCCTCAGCCAAAAGCATAAGAGATAAGACTGCTTTTGAGAATGCTTTTGGCTGAGGATGGTAGAAATACCGAAAGTACTCCCATGTATATATAGTTAGTGAAATTAGACAATATATTAAATAAACAAGTTTTATTTTATTTTTCAAGTCCATTTGAATTATTTCACAATATCTTTGCAATAATGTCAGTTTTCAATAATAACTCTCGATATTGTTAATTATCGATTATAGCTTCGTATAGCTGGGAAAGAATAACATTGTCGTTTTTTATCCTGTTGAACTATTTACCACCGAACTGCAGTTTACAAGAAGCAATCGTGCAGCAAAACGCTGCTTTTTATTATGTTGAACTATGAACCTAAGCCGAACTGCAGTCTACAAGAGTCAATCCTGCAGCAAAACGCCGCTTTTTATCCTGTTGAACTATGAACCTAGCCGAACTGCAGTTTACAAGAATCCTGCAGCAAAACGCACGTTTTTAGCGGATTCTTCGATCTCATCTCCCACTGACAGTCTAATACAAGACTTGTACCATCTGCCCTTCCTGGCGTTGGATACTTCAACCTCCAGCTGTCAGTCGAGTACGCTGTAATTACAGGGCTAATAACTGACACACCTACTTTTTATAATTGAGTCTGATACTAGTTGGAAGGCCCAGTGTTGCTCGACAGTCAGCATCAACACTCCAAAACCTCACTTGACTGGACTTGAGTCAGGAAGGAAATACAGTTGGTTCTATAATAGATAGTAACCAGCACTACGTTCTCCTGACTGGAATCATAACATACCAGCGCGAGAACATTTCGGAGTCGAGACGTTATTTTCGTAGACATAACTCACATATTACTTCCCCGGCTACCAAGTATAGCAATCAATCAGCAATTCGAAGTCCAGTTGTAACCGAAATTCACTTTTTCCGATCCTCTGAAATAAAAATAAAAACAAAAAACGGCAATGTACCTCCAACTTTTCGCTCCCCCTCCAAAACCAGTTTGCGCTAATATTCAATAGTTGACTTACATAGAGGTTTTAAATCCTCATAATAAATTTTGTGTCGATACATTCATTATATCGACAGTTATGGGATTATTGAGAAAGTCCCCTCTGATCTCCCTCTTCTCTTCTGCCAATTCCACTGAAAATTAACAAGTGTTGTTCTTATGGATTTTTATTTTAAGCCTCCCCCCTTCCCTTTGGTTGATTTGGCTGAAAAACAATAGATGTCGTCGTTAGAGGGTTCTCGATTCACACATAAAATTTCGTGTAGATACATCCATTCTATCGGGAGTTATCGTGTTTACTGACACACAAGTCGGAAAAAAAAATGAAATTCCGTTGAAACTCCGCATCGAATTATTGAATTCTATGCTTCATATAGCTGAGTAAGTAAATGTCTGGCAGTGCGTGTGTCTGTGAACACAACTCCCGATTTTATGTATATCTAGAACCTTATAAGGACAACCACCTATCGATTTCAGCCAAATCGGTCCAAATGGTTTTCAATATAACATTTTAGGACGCGTTGCGGCATGTAAACAGAGCGAACTTCGAAAAAAAAAAATTGTATATAAAAACATCAACGATCTACAATCATCAGACAGACATCATCGAGAAAATGGTCAAAACATATTCAGGGGACCTTGAAACGTGAAAATCCGTTAAAAACTCGATCTCAGATTTTCGCACGATTAAGGGACAGTTGGTTACAAATAATTCGAGCTGGGGAAATACATAACAAGTGATTCACCGACAACTTCAAATTCTTCGGGGTATTTCCGGTGACAACTTGAATTTTTCACACAATATATTTACTAGCAGCTGAAGAAGTAAGTACACCCTTCTTAAGTGTTCATAAAAGTTTAGCATAAAATTTGCAAATCTTATTTTGTTATTAATTTTTTTCTTTTATCATGCATTTTATTTCAATTATGAATTCATTATGAATGAAAAATGTATTTACATTTTTTAATCAAAATTATAAAATAGGTAATAATATTAAATGAAGACATTATGCAACGTAAGACGGGAGTATTGCAACAAGCTTTCGACGTTCAGAGGGATAATCGATTAAAAAATAATTATTATTCGATTAACTTATATGGTTCGATAATTTTGTTGAAAATGACGTATCTCTAATAAATAGTTTTCTTGAAACAGTTCAATGTTTATTCGCTACTGAATTTAATGTAACCAGCAAATGTGGTTTCTGTGCTTTTAGAATAAAATGACTCACAGCCAATAGCATGCATTTGCTGCTGCTGCGCTTTGCATTTTTACTGCGCATGTAAAATCAGTTTCAAGAGTATAAAGTATAATATGAATTATACTTATAATTATAGATTTTGAGCGAGGAAATGAAATGATTGAATTCATGTATATTTAAAAAATGTAATCTGACATCTCACAGGCTCGGGATCTGACATTTAATGTCCTCTTCAAAGGACGGAGTGCTCAAGGTTTATTTTCTCCTAAGATAAAGGTTCGAAACCGAGATGTTGAGCTCAGTAGACAAGGATGCTAACTGTGAGCTACTGGCGCCCTCTGTCAAGGTAGGTTACATTCTCTGGCGTAACTCCATCCAGGCACGTTCCCCCCCCGCCTTCAACCTGCCAATTATGAACCTACGTACATTCAAATTATGAACCTAACCGATCCTAACCCGCAGATGTTTGCAGTTAATTAAATATTTATTAACTCTTATTAGTTAGACTTCAATATTATCAATATTTAAAAATATTTTTTCGGCAAAGAAGAACTAAAAAAATATGTAATAAATAAAAATAAGTTATTTTATTTGTTATTCTTTTCTATTTCTAAAGATACAACTAATGCTGGGTGCAATAGTATCTATGATGTACTTTTAGATATGGTGGGATTAAGACTTATCTTTATCTTAATTATTAGAAGACTTTTTTTTTTTTTTTTTGCCTTATGCACGATGCAGTTAGCCATGTCTCTATAATGGTGTAATTAATATTTAGTTATTTACGACATCCATGGCCTCGGGAGGGAGTAGTATCTACGAAATAAAACTCTCTCCCGGAGGAGATTCGAACCCGCAAACCATGGTGAGACCATGCGACCAAAGCCCTACACTCCACCATTCCACTAGAAGCTTGAGTATGTTACAATAAAAGAGAAAAAAAATAATAAAAAAATAAATAAAAATAAATTTAAAGACCATAAGAGAGGTAATAAAAGTAAATGAAAATAATGTTGAAAAATATTAATAACGAATATTATAAGTCGAAGTTCCATCTCCTTGGGGGGCTATGTGGTAAGTGTTGGGGAATAATGTTATGCCCGGGCTTTAACTACGAGGTAATATCGCCTACTACCAGAGCGGTCTTTCGTCGAGCGACGACATGACGTGGACATGAGCTCGACTCTACTGTGGGAGTCCTAAATTGTGCCTACCCTAAATTTTTATTCATCTAGAGTACGGGTCTTTAACGAATACCTGCCATCGTACAGGCTCGGGGACCATCGCTTAACGTTCCATTCGGCGCGCCTAGAGCTACCGGCAACAACGTAAAGTTTGCTAGAAAAGACCGTATGTAAGTAGTTTGTATTGTTTCGGGTACTGTGTGTATCAAGAGAAGGTGGTCACTCAGTTATGTTTTTAATTGAAACGCCTAAATTCGTTTTATGTTGTATGTTTTTGCTGAACCGTATTTCTGTGATCCGTATGTCCATAACGGTCTCAGTAAGTTAAACAGTTCCTTTTTTGTGTCATGTCTAATTTGAGATCGTCTATTTAGAAGTCCGAAGAGTATTTTGAGTCGACGTTTCAGCGTGTTTCGTGTGAGACTTGTGTGTGAGGGTTCCATGTCATTTTTCGATTTGATGTCAATCCTAGGATCGTACAGTATTTAGTTTGAGGGAGGAACTGTTGTCACTCACTCTCTCTCTCTCTCTGTGTCCAATTTACCGATTTGTCAAAATCGATTCATTATCTTCAGAGATTTGAAGAATGACAAACCTACGAACATACGGATAATTCGTATAGATGGTCTCATTTTGATACTAAATCGTGAAAAAACCGCAAAACCCAACTTCAAATTTTGTCACGATTTTTTTTTATCATTTTTTTATTCAATACCTTAAATCATTACAATATAAGACAAATGATAAATAGGCTACCTCCTGCCAGAAGATGGAGTCTGAGTGTGGGAGGGGAGCAGTCAGCTAGGACTGTACATAGCTGTTAATAATTTGACATATTCATTCTATCTTAGACATATATCAATAGTAAATATATATATATATATATATATATATATATCCTTAGTAGATGTAATCAGCAATAATAATGAGAATAATAATACGAGTGGAGATGACAGTAACTTGATAAATTAATAAAGTACATATTAAGATAGAAGAATCCCGAAGAATAAAGAAGATTAATGAAAAGAAACAATACAAAAAAAATATTTAAAAAAACAAATAATACAAAATAATAAATCCATTAGAGAAGATGATAATAGTAATAAAGGGTAAGGATAACAATAAGTAAGAATATGCAGGGTGATTCCCTCGTAACTTAAAAAACCCGAAAATGGAGTAGAATGCCGCCAACCGCACTTTTTTATCTCAATCCGTTGCCGAGATATGATTTTTTAAAGGTTTTTTCCCACGTTTTTTTCCATCAAGTCCCACATTTTCCCCTTTAAATCAATTTTTCTCAATTTTTGACAACATTTTCGGAATCAGCGTTACATTTACCATCAGACTAGTATACTTTCAACTTTGAAAATTACCTACTTGGAACCGAAATAACAACTAAAACGTTAACATTTTAGAAAAATTAAAATTTCGGGAAATACTTCCACGTCAACTACTTTCCCGCTCAAGGACCGCTTCAACCGCCTAGGGGGCTAAAAAACTTGCAAATTTAATCAGCTTTGTATTGGTATGGTCAACTTTGCGATTCCATATCGATTTAATGAAGAAATTTAAGGTTGAATGCGAAAAAACTTGATGTAAATCGAATCTAAGGAGGTCACAAATGCATTTTTTTTTTTTTTTTTAATCTAGAAGTCATAAGTGTGGCCAGTTCAGGTCTCACAATAACAAGAGTAGACAGTGACTCTCTCTAGATTTAAAAAAAAAAAAAAAATCTCAAAAAAAACTCTTTAGATTCGATTTACTAAATAAATAGTAATTAAATTTGCTATCCTACGATACAGTAAATAGACGTCGGTGAATCACGCGAATTAATCAACTATGTTTTTGCTCTCCCTCTGACACCAATTTTACCGATTAGGCTGAAAATCAATAAAATTATATGTCTTAATCATCATCTTGTGAATCATCATGGGGTTCTCTCCATATCATTCTATAAATATGATTTCGTGCCAACATATATTCTTTATAATGGGAGTTATAGTGTTCACACATGAGACAGACAGGAAATTGTTTTTTATTTTTTGAATCAAGGGATCACTAAATTTCAGTGAAACTCAAAATTGAATTATATAACTTTCCCTATAACTGAGGGAGTAACAATAAAATTAGTGTTTAAATTTCTAAGTTCCACCCGTAGCCAAGAAGTCTACATAATTAGGATGAATTTTAAATACAAACCTAATAAAATCTGATTTGGGAGCCGGTTAATGCAGACGAGGGCCCCCCCCTCTCTAATTCCCATTAATGCTCCCCCCCCCCCCCCCCCCCCCACATTTGCATTTCCTCCAAGAAGGGAATTAAGGGGCGAATTTTATGTTGAGTTTATTCTTTATCACCTTTCTGGAGTCTGTTTAGCAACAAAAACATCATCAGTTTGTATCAACTTGAGTGTAAATTGAGAACTTGAGACGTGTGAAGTTCGAAATGTTGGCGCGTGAAGTACAACTTGATGAAAGTGGTTTGAAAACAAACAAAGATTGGCCTTCGATCGCACAAAAATTTACATTATCGATTTTTTTTTAACATCCAAACTTTTGAGGGTGCCGGTAGCTCAGTGGTATGCGTGCTTGCCTTCTGAGCTCAAGGTCGTGGGTTCGAAACCCGGCCGAGGCCCCTAACCTCACTTGAAAGGGAATGGAAACATTCGCCATATCTGGACAAACATGCAAATTCTTTTATTCAATGAAAATGAAAAGTCTCGAAACGTGAAACTGAAGTCACAGAAAGAACAGAAGTCAAAGAAACCGATTTTACAAGTTGCTAAAACGATGGAAACCATCTAACTCCTCAAAGGATTTAAAATAATTTTTACAAATCTTCCAGGATGTCAAAAGAAATAGGCATACAATTACATACATAGATAATGAATTAAGACTTCAAATAGAAATGATTAACAACTAGTTTAGGCGACCTTCTAGATGAAAATCTAACTAAAAAAATAAAAATTAAAATAGACATTAATAAGTTTAATTCGCGTGATCGTCCTTGTCCGAAAAGATAGCGCAAGTTGGAGAAACATAAAACGATAATTACCTAATTATGTACCTTTTACTGATAATTCGACAGGAAGCAACTACTATCATCAAATAATTACTGTGTAATTTTTCCTACGGATGGGAAAACCTTCAGCTAGCTTCTAGACGATAGGAGTATGTCTGTTTGTTTCCTAATCTAATGAGGCCCTGCTCATTGAAATTTCGCTTAATGAGCGGACTAAACAAAAATCCCGACTACAAAAAAAAAAAAACTAAATACAACCTAAAAATAATATTAATAATACTAAATTTATTTCCGTTAAACCAATAATTGGTAGTAGGATACATCAAAAGAATTTATACATTAAGATAGCTTATAAATTAGATTTCTTGGACCAAAATCGAAACTAACGACTAACAACCAACTTACGATTTACAAGACCATTACAAGTCCAATTTGAACTTACGGACTCGAACTTTGGGTTACAGCTAAACAATCCAACATCAATCGTATCCAAGCATTCCAGTTCAAACTCCTCCAACGAATTGTCAACGCTCCTTTCTATGTCACCAATAAAGTCCTACACGGAGATCTCAGTATTCCCACTGTCAATGAATTAATCAAATTCCGATTCCAATCATTCCACAGAAATCTTTCTTCCCATTCAAATCCTATCGCACAAGACCTTTCCTCTCGTTCCCATCCTGACAATCCTCCCCGCAGCTTAAATAGGAGGTGGCCTCGCGATCTTCTCTCTGAGGATAGTGAATAATGACAATCAACTTTCGAGGGAGCCGAGCTAATGCGACCAGAGTGACGAAAGAGCGCTCTGGTAGTAGGCGATATGACCTCGTAGTTAAAGCCCGGGCATGAGTCATAGTAACCAACTGTAAAAGTATACATCCAAATATATATTGTTGCATTATTATGTATAATGCAATGAAATTCGTGTAATCATTAAATTTTAATTTACCTGTTTCATACTAGACGATATATCGAAGTAATACTCGTAAGGATAGCTTTCAGAAGCAAGTGATATCGTGGAGCTAGTGAGACAACACTGCCGTGAACTGATGTAATTCACGTCTCATCCTACGGAACTTTACAAATGATGTAATGATTTAGAGCAAGGAATAGACGTGAGGGGGGGGGGGGGGGGGGGGGGGACCCTCTGAATTAATGATCATCTGAAATCGTCCTCTTCGATAACTTTAGACACAAACTAGCTAACACAACCTATTATATTATAACACTTTTAAAAAAATCAATACAGTGGAAGGAAAGAAACGATGGCTTTCCTCGTTAACAGCTTAATAGAAGTGACTAAACGGGACTTGTTATACCTGGGGAGATATGATGACATTAGGTCTCAACATTTCACAATTAGTGTACTTTCCCAGATCTATGTATAGGGGAAGTTATGTAATCGGCAATATGCAGTTACGTAATTATGGTTAAAAAATGCATTTTGTTCATGTTTTCGGACCCTCTGAATCAAAATTGTGTCTGCATATTTGAGCATATCTGTGAAAATAATAACTTCTAAGTTGAGGAACGCGGACATATTGTGAAATTTGTAATAAATAAATAAAACAAACTTATTTTTTTAAATATTGTCTATTCCACTAAAGATATTTATAAAAATAAAACTACCGGTTTCGACATCACACCATCGTCAGGTCTAGTTATGAACTATTCATGGGTGACTGCCCCCCAGTATTCATTGAAAACCAACCATTACCTCATACCTCTTCCATAAAAAATATTTAGGATTAACCCTCGATAGTAGGCTGACTTGGAACCCTCACACTCGGACGACACGACTCACACTAGACCGGCGACTTAGACTATTGTACAGCATTTTGAATAGGCGTTCTAAATTATCTACTCGACAAAAACTAAATTGTTATACCTATCTTCTCCGACCTCTCTGGACCTATGGCTTACAAATATATGGTACAGCCAAGACTTCGAACATCAAAAGAATACAGATATTTCAATCCAAGACTCTTCGACTGATCACGCAGTGCCCACCATACATTAGCAACAAGACTTTACACCGCGACTTGAACATCACATCCATAGACACAACCATTAAACATTTATACCAACGTTTCTACACCAAAATTTCTTTACACACCAATCCGGAAGTTCGCAAAATCTTAAATACAAATTTACCCCACAATCCCCCAAGAAGATTAAAGAGAGTTTGGCATAGAGATCTCCTGGTATGAAGTGATGTCATGAGGGTTCACCGCTGGGTGTTTTTCCTCTCTTAAGCCTTTCATGTCATATTTATTTTCATTATTATTTTTTATTATTTTGTTTTATTTGTATTATATTCGTTTAGCATATGTCAGTCCAGCCGCTGGTTGTGCATTTTTTGCACAGTTGTGGCTTGAGAAAAATAAATACAAAAAAAAAAATATATATATATATATATATGTACCTAGTATATGGGAGTACTTTCGGTATTGATACCTACCACCTTCAGACATGTCAGTGATCTTGTTCAATATTTGTTAAGTCGCCCCCAAAATATTGCAAATATTCTGTAAAATTGACAATCTTTAAAAAAAAAAAAAAGTTTTTTATTTATTTTAATTTTATCGGGAGATCATGTTCACAGACACACAAATGTATTTTCTTCATTTTTGGATTTAGGAAGTCGGAAAAAATTATTATCTGATGAAAACGCAACATCGAATTTTTGACGAAGTACGTAACTTCCCCTGTACCAAAACAGAGCAGTAAATAGTAAATCCTTGACAACTGAGCACTCAATTATAGAGGTGAAGCTGTACGGGTCAGCCTACCCGCTGCACCGAAGGGGCCCCTAACAAATTATCAGAAACACGAGCTTGGCTAGGGGTCTCTCTAAGCCACCCTCTTATATCGATCCAAAGGGACAGGGTGCATGCCTGGACACGGCACTTCATTATATGCACCTAACTGCAGTATATCATCCAGAGGTGCACATTATCCCGGGAGGGGGGGTGCAACACTGCATCTATCATATGTCAACACCTCACCTTTACCCTCAATTATTATAGTTGATGACCCTTATTTGCTAGTCTCTTTGCACAAAACATAAGTCCTAGTATACTAAACAATATTGGTAACCGATATATAAATATGTTACACTAGCTCAAAGATCGCGGATTCGAAACCCGGCCTACTTAGGTTTTTTATCTGGAAGGAACAAAACCTCGGTTGAAACGTTAAGCGGATCCAAGGGAATTAAACTAAGTAGGCAACATTTAGGAGTCTCACAGCAGAGTTGGGCTCATGTCGACTAGAGATTTTTAACTACGAGGTCATATCCTCTACTACCAGAGCGCACTTTCGTCCTTCTGATGGACATGGGCCCGACTCTACTATGGAAGTCCTAAATATATAAATTTTATCATCTAGGGTAGGGATCTTTAACGAATACCTAACATTGACTCGGGACCATCGCTTAACGTCCCATCCGAAGGACGTCATGTCCCAGATGAAAAACCTAAGGGCCTCGTGCTCCATAAGCAAGCACGCATACCACTGAGCTACTAAATCGAAATTGAGTTAAAACACTACTTTAAAGTAATTTTATGAACAGGTTAATTATACCGAAAAAAAAAAATACATGAAAATTTTGTACTTAAGATAAGATAAACGAAAATCTAGATTGGCCTCTGGCTAGAGGAACTTGAAGGAAATTAACATCATTAAGTGTTACGAAACGTAGAGTACCTTCCAAGGACTCATTACTGTAGTATCTTATCTGGGAAATTATAGGAAAACAATGGAGCTATCCGACCAGAAGAAGAAGGAGAGATGTGCTGGTGATAGTGGTGTGGCGCAAGACAGAGTCAGTTCTACGACTTGCCACGCAGGTGCAGTACGACTAAGCTAGGCAGGGACAGTCATTTTTAAGTAACATTCAACATTTTTGTCAGATACAAAAAATAATGAATATTGTCATTAACAGATTTAACGATTATGAAGCACATATTTCATGTTTATGGCAAAGTGCATGGTATAGTAGAATGTAAAAACACAACATTGTTATCAGGCTAATAGTGATATAATATTTAGTGACCTGAACCAGACAACATTAGTGGCACATCCCACCCGTATAGTGTAGCGGTTAAAGGAATACTGGACAGTATTGGTACATAGTTCAACGTGAAAACACAACATTGTTATCAGGATAATAGTGATATAATATTAAGTGACCAGAACCAGTCATCATTAGTGGCACATCCCACCCGTATATAGTAGCAGTTAAAGCAATACTAGCCAGTATTGGTATATAGTACAACGTAAAAACACAACATTGTTATCAGGATAATAGTGATATAATATTAAGTGACCAGAACCAGTCATCATTAGTGGCACATCCCACCCGTATAGTGCAGCGGTTAAAGGAATACTAGCCAGTATTGGTATATAGTACAACGTAAAAACACAACATTGTTATCAGGATAATAGTGATATAATATTTAGTGACCAAAACCAGTCATCATTAGTGGCACATCACACCCGTATAGTGTAGCGGTTAAAGGAATACTAGCCAGTATTGGTATATAGTACAACGTAAAAACACAACGTTGTTATCAGGATAAAAGAGATATCCTAATATAAAACCATAAAACACAGCTTTTCGCGATTGACGCACCAAAAATGTGACCAGAACCAGTCATCATTAGTGGCACATCCCACCCGTATATAGTAGCGGTTAAAGGAATACTAGTTAGTATTGGTATATAGTACAACGTAAAAACACAACGTTGTTATCAGGATAAAAGAGATATCCTAATATAAAACCATAAAACACAGCTTTTCGCGATTGACGCACCAAAAATGTGACCAGAACCAGTCATCATTAGTGGCACATCCCACCCGTATATAGTAGCGGTTAAAGGAATACTAGCCAGTATTGGTATATAGTACAACGTAAAAACACAACGTTGTTATCAGGATAAAAGAGATATCCTAATATAAAACCATAAAACACAGCTTTTCGCGATTGACGCACCAAAAATAGAAATTTGGAATATATTTTGAAGGATAATACATATTTGTTCTGGGACGAGATTTCTCAACGAGTACTTCGTAGTTCTTTATACTCCACTGTGTACGGGTGGGATGAGACACTGATTATAAAGCAGTCGCATTGAAAATCTGCTTTGGTCGCAAATAAAATCGTGGGAAGACAATGTCTTTTATTTCAATGAGAAAGAGAAGAACCTATGCGAATCACCGGCAATATAATTCCCCTGAACAAATTAATCCATTAAGTTTTCGCTCTCCCGCTGAAACCTTCAATTTGTGTTAAACCTCTGAAAACTCAACATGGAATTTCTGACAATTACATAACTTCCTCTATACCTCGTATAGCTGGGGAAGTACATATATATATGACCATTCTCCTTTCCTCTCCCCCCTCTCAATTTCATTTCGAACTGGCATTATTGGGTATATGAAAATATTGTGTTGGCGATATCAGAATAATTCTGAGAGTGACTTACTTATATCCCAGTAATTCCCTTATGCACTCATTAAATTTTTATGTCAACATAAAAATAATTAGAAGTATTAAGAAAACAAGATGAACTAAATTTACTATTTACTACGTATATTTACTATTTCTGAGAAAAGTGTTATTTATCAGGATTTTTTTCCTTTGAATGGAGGGTGAAAAATCTCTTATTATGTTTATAATATAAATTGTACTTAGTGTACCAACCACTGAACTATTTATTTTTTTGTTTATGATTGAACAGTGTTGCCATAATTGTAGAAAGTTTTCCCCAACCCCACAAAATTTCCCCTCTCAGAGAAGACTTCCCCTCCCATTATTTTCTCCCTGATTATCTTCTCTTCTAATTAGAGCTTTCCTTAATTAGTAGCCTGCTTAGCTTGGCCTGATTCGGGATAGACCTGCCATTATAATATATTGTATTATTATTGTATCATTAATTATTATTATACTTTGTCATACCATAGAGTTGGGAGTAACTCAGGGAAGAGTAGTAGGCCCTATTACACGGTGTACAATTCTATATCCAGACATGGGCGTAGCCAGGATCTCTGCCAAAGATGGACTAATAATATTATTTATTTCTGTTAAGCCATAAAACCATAAAATTTCATACATCAAAATAGCTAATAAATTATATACATCATACACACATATGAGATGAATAATATATATTTTTTAATAAATGAATTATAGAAGACCTGAACATCAATTTATTATATAATAGGTTATATTTTTTAATTATTGAGGGTAGTGTGCTTGTCTTCTGAGCTCAAGATCGCGGGTTCGAAACACGGCCGACGGCCCTTAGGTTTTTTTAGGGCGGTAAAGCATAGAGGGAAATTATATAATCGGTCAGAAAGTCGATGTTGAGTTTCCACCGGAATTTCAAAAACCCCTATAACTGTCGATGTGATGAATGTATCGATATAAAATTCAGTATGAGGACTCAGAAGCCCCAATGTATATCAACTACTGATTTTTAGCCCAAACGTTTTGTTTTTGGAGTGAGAGCGTTAACAAATTAATTCGTTCTCGGGAAGTACATTTCCGATGATTTACCGATGATTTTTTGTTATTTTCGTATACTTTTCACACGGAGGAAACTATATTCTTGCTGCAACTTCTTATCTTCTTACAGAATTAAAACATGCCTCATACTTTGTATAGCTTGGGTAGTAAAACTCTATTCTCATAGAATAGAGAGAATCACCGACTGGTGTCTACTATACCCTATCACCGACTGGTGTCTACTACTATTTCCTATCACCGACTGGTCTCTACTAGTATTCCCTATCACCTAGTGGTGTCTTCTACTCCCTATAACCTAGTGGTGTCTACTATACCCTATCACCGACTGGTGTCTACTACTATTTCCTATCACCGACTGGTGTCTACTACTATTCCCTATAACCTAGTGGTGTCTACTATACCCTATCACCGACTGGTGTCTACTACTATTTCCTATCACCGACTGGTGTCTACTACTATTCCCTATCACCTAGTGGTGTCTACTATTATCTATCTAAAATACAGAATAAAACTTTTTTGCCGCAAGAACATTTTTTCATGACACAAGAATATTATTCTTGTCCACAAGAATATATTTTTCGCCGTGTAACTGAACCCAAGTCCGATATACGGATTATATTCGGATTATCGGCAGTCCACTGGGTTGAATTTATTTCTTCATTAAAACTTGGTTGCGTTTATATAAGGGAAAAATATTGGAGAACTGGTGAGACCCAAATTATTATTATTATCGTAATAGGAGCGCTATTATCCGTGTTTATGGTTGAACAGTGTTGCCATTGCTGAAGACATTTCCCCGAAACCCCACAACAATTACCATCTGAGGGGACTTCCCCTCCCCCCCCCCCCCCCCCCCCCACCATTATTTTCTGCCTGATTATCTCTTCTACTAATTAGTGCTTTCCTTAATTAATCAACCCCCCCCCCCCCCTCATCCCATCTGTAATTACATTCAATTCCAAGACCTTACCAAGCCCCGCTTTACCCTCCTCGTTCCCGTCCAACCACCCCTAACGACCAGTCCGCCATTTTTAATTGAATATTTAATTTTAAAATCGTCTCTGTAGACCAGCTGCTGTCTTTTTGGATAAACTATTTTCGCATGCTTTCATAAAATACACAATGAAATTACTTGGAAACTGTGCCACATTCAGTGTAAAATGTCAGTAGTGCAAGCGCGGATCCAGGGAGGGGAATGTGGAGAGAGGGGGATGACAGACGTTTTGCCCAGGGGATGGAGAGGGTGAATTCTTGAAGTGACGATAGGAATTAAACCTAAGATAAAAAATGTTTTCGGTAAATAACTGGCTATGATTTCCATATCATAAATTAATCAATTACTTTTTCGCTCTCCCACCAAAGCGAATCGACATTTTGGGCTAAAACTTAATATTTGCCTTACTTTGTGGCTTTTGAATCCTCTTACTAAATTTCATGTCAATACTTTCATTAGAACGGCAGTTATTAAAGTTTTTGTGTTCAGTGCCCATAATGCCCCCTTCCTCATGTTTGATTCGGCTGAAAAACAATAGATCTCGTCCTTCTAGGTTTCTGGATACACATAACATTTCGTGTCGATATATAGATTTTATCAGGAGTTATCGTGTTCACAGACAAAATTTTTTCTTTCAAATTTGGAATGAAAAGGTCGAAAAATATAAAATTCCGTTAACAAATCCGATTACATAACTACCCCTATACTTCGTATAGCTCAGAAAGTAAAAATGAAATAGTTATGGTGACTCATGCATGGGCTTTACATGAGCTCGACCCTACACTGAGAGAACTAAATTTTGCCTACTCAGGTTCTTTCACCTGGGGAAGAGGGTCTTTGAACCCGCGATCTTGAGCTCAATAGGCAAGAACACTATCTCTGAGCTACCGCGGCGCCCCCCCCCCCCCCCCCCCCCCAAGATATAAGTAACACTTATTGGTTATAAGATCAGCTGGAACAGAACGTAAACATATATCAATTTGAATAAGTTTTTTCGCATTTAACACAGAAGTTAGTAAGCAATAAATATTACTTAATTTTTACTTCCTCAGCTATAAAAAATATAGGGGAAGTTATGTAATCGAACAGAAATTACCCAAAAAAAAAAAAAAAAAATCGGTCTATATGTGTAACACGCTAACTCCCAATAGAGTGAATGTATCGACATAAAATTTTATATGAGTATTCAACACTCACTAGGAGGGAGCTCTAATATCAACCGATGTAATGAATGTATCGACACAAAATTTCATGTGTAAATTCAAAACCCTATAAAGACGACACTTATTAATTTTCAGCTGAAACGGCTCAAGAGAAGAGGAGGATCAGAGAGGGCTCAATTCAAAAACCCTAATAACTGCCAATGTAATGAATTTATCGACTCAGAATATAGTATGAGAATATTGGATCCCGGAGGGCGCCGGTAGCTCAGTGGTATGCATGCTTGTCTTCTGAGCTCAAGATTGTGGGTTCGAAACCCGGCCGAGACCCTTAATTTATTTAATCTGGGAGGTAAAATAAACTTAAGCACGCCGTCCTTTGGATGGGACGTTAAGCGATGGTCCCGTGCATGTACGATGTCAGGTACTCGTTGAAGACCCCTAACCTAGGTGAATAAAAACTTAGGGCAGGCAAAATTTAGAACTCCCACAGTAGAGTCGGGCTCATGTCCACCAGAGTGAGGAAAGAGCGCTCTGGTAGTAGGCGATATGACCTCATAGTTACAGCCCGAGCATGAGTCATAATAACTAACTATTGGATCCCTTATGGAAGTCAACTATTAATTATTAGCAAAAATAATGAGAAAAATGCAGCTAATTGTATAAAATTTCTTTGCAGGTGAACACATGCCCGGGCTTTAACTACATAGGTCTATCGCCTACTACCAGAGCGCTCTTTCGCCACTCAGGTGTACACGAGCTCGACTCTACAATGGGTTCGCACTCAGCAAACTGTCTTACAATTAGTTTATAACTATGACGATGGTGTAAACTTTTTCATGAATAGACAATATATATTTATATTGTCTACAGAATTTCATTATAGTATAATTATTTTTTTCTAATTGAAAAATAAAAAAAATCTTGGTTAGATCGAAAATGGAAATTATTCAGAACGTTCTCTTAATTTGAGCAAAGATAATTTTACATTTTCTTCATTATACTCTGAATAAATTAATAATGATTAATACATAAATGTAAATGATATTTAAATTAAATACAGTTATTTGTGATTAGTGTAAAAAAAAAAAGAATTGGACTCAATTAAAATTTAGTTGTTGAAAAGGACCTTAGATGTCAGGAGTTGTCATCATAAAAAATTAAATTTAGATGTTCAGGTTACCGGTCGATTCTCGGAAATACCAGTTGTTATTTTAAATGTGTTTTTTGTGACTCAACCTCGGGTTTTATGAAGAAGATCATATCGCCTACTACCAAAGTGCTGTTTTGTTGCTCTGATGGGCTTGACGAGCCCAACTCTACTGCGCGAGTTCTAAATTTTGCGTACACAGGTTTCGTTCGGGTCTGCAACGAGTAACTGATATCTTTTCTTTTAGGCGCATCGACTTGGGGGGCCATTAGCGCCAGCACAACTATTATTATAGTAGATAGAGTGACTTAATGTGGCTAAGGCTATCTTTCTGGGTGGCTCCAACTGGCAGAGTGGGTAGCTTCCTGTCCACCGCACCTCCGTCCTGCGGGTGGTGTGGCTCTCTTCCAGCCTCCAAGAGAGAGGCCCTATCGCGGCATTAGCTATTCCTACGCGAATGGCACCATATAATTTGTTGGTGATCCAGTCCAGTGTTTCGCCAGAATTGCAGCAGCTGGGGTGCGTAGGCCGAGCCATCTTTCAGCACTGCTCGAGGATCGTGAGGCAATCCATCTCTTTCTCTGTAAGGTTTGAGAGCTTCACAGGAAAACAGTGAGTTCTTCCTTGCATAGTGGACATCTCGGTGGGCGTCTCCGCAACAAAATGTAGACATGGGTTAGCCAAGTGTGTCCGATTCTTAGCCTCGTCAGGATCATTCTTGTCTAACCGACCTCAGAAAATAAACTTTTTATTATTTATTAGTATATTGCACGTAATCAGATTCAGATCCTGGCGACGCCAGATAACCCCACCTAGTCAAAAAAAGATGAATATTTAGCAGAAAATGTGGAATCGTTGTCACTTTACAAAGGTCAATGGAGTCTTTAATGTCCGAATTGGGAGTAGAAAACACCAAAAGGTACAAAACAATCGGTCGAAGGGAAGGAGGGGAACAGAGGAGCGGAGCTCAACGCAAAAACCCCAATAACTGCCTATGTATTGAATGTATCAACACAAAAAAAACCAATAACTGCCTATGTATTGAATGTATCAACACAAAAAACACAATAACTGCCGATTTATTCAATGTATCGACACAAATAATAAATAAAATTAAAGACATTTTTTTTAATTAAGAAAAAATGAATCAAACGTGCCTAAAAAAAAAAAAAAAAAAAGTTCTAAAAACTAACAACATTGGAGTTGTGACAGATGGGGGACAGGAATAACATATCTGACCCCCCCCCCCCCCCCCCCCCCCCCCATCTTTATATGAAAGAAAATTTAGTTAATTCGTGCTGGAGAAGTAAGTACATCACTGAACGACCTTTTTTTTTTTTTTTTTGTTAAGTAGCCAACATTATGCAGGCGAGTGGTCACCATCACCTACATAATTGTCAATTGAGATAAAAAAAAAAGAAATCTTGTTCTTATCCTTTTTTTTACATGTTCCTACAAGAAAAACCTACATAATTATATCAAATTAATCATGGACTACACACTAAATTACATTGTAATACATAAATTAACTAACAATTTATGAGTATAATTAAAATTTTTATTATTTTTTTTTTCGGTTTAATATAATAATTTAATGTAAATTATAGTGTAGGTAAATGATCCTGGGCACAAATGAGCTCTTTACCCTGAGATAATCACCTGTCACAAAGTTCAGGATTTATATCTTACGTTCTGGATCCGCCCCGCTTTGCTTAATACCCTCTTACATAAGATACAAAACTATTAAATATTCATTAATTGTTCATTTTGTATTAATTTATTTTTAATATATTTTTTCTATAAAATTTAATCTTAATCCTGTACTGGTTTCAAAAATATTCAACAATTTCTGTTGAACCTTCGCCTCCTGGTTCTATCTAGGTTGGCGTCGGCATCTTAACTTATGAATCACCTGCGGTCTACTTCCCCAGGATGAATAGTTCAACAAAGTTGTTGTTTTCGGCCCCAAAATCAACTTTGTTTGTGCTCAAAGTCAATAGTTGACTTACATAGAATCCCCATACTAAATGTTGTGTTCAGGAAGTCGGTAGCTCAGTGGTATGCATGTTTGATTACTTACTTCGAAACCCGATCGAGGCTCCTAGAGTTTCAAATTATCTATAACTATAAGTTTAGCTTGATCGGCTCCATCGGGATCTCTGGACTGATATAGTCCCGGGCTTGGAGGGTGTAGTCGGTGCCTCATACAAGCACACCCTCTCTAACAGGCCTAGCTACACCGGGCCCTAAGCCCAATTGCCCTGTGCAGGGTCCCCCTCCGTTCGCCTCCCGGTTTCTCTACGGGATCTCATACCGACTTGAACAGTCAAAAAAAAAAAAATAATAAATAATAAATAAATAAATAAAAATTTATATAAATTTTCACATGAGATACTTTATGGTAGGTATCAAGAAACAGTGATCATTAAATTTTGCAAAAACTAATCTTGTAACTAGAATTTAAAGAAATCTAGTAACAAAAGTGATTATGTCTTAAAATAAATGGTCATTTAACGGTGCAATTTGTAAATATAAAAAGGAAAGATGATTTTTTTTATTTTTTCGTCTTCCACTTATATAATTTCTTTAAATTACTATGTAGTTAAACATGACAAATGTGAATACATTTAGTTTTATATTTTTTAAATTACATTACACTAATGCGTTCAATTAGAAAACCGTGTTCGAAAAACTGATGACTTCTATTTAACAGTCGCAACAGGGTCTTAAAGTCAAGAGGTCAAAATAGTGCTTAGAGCTTAATCTGAAGACGTTACCAAGAGGAATGGAGGTAGATTACTCTTCACACCTAAATAATAACAAGAAGAAATAACTGTTAATATTATACGTCACGAGCTATATATAAGTATAGGGGAAGGTATGTAATCGGCAAGAAATTCGATGCAGAGTTTCCAACGGAATTTCATATTTTTCGGCCTCCTGGTCTGAATGTGTGTGTCTGTTGGAGGTGTCAAACTATCGATAGTCGACCAGACCGATAGTATTGATAGTACTATTCTTGTTTCAGAATTTCGAACAAGAAAAGCAATCGCCACTGTCGGGAAAACAGTTCGGTTTCCGGCTATTCTGTCAGTAACCAAGAAAAGAGGTTTCGTCTTAATCAGTATTATCAGTTCCTTTAACCAACTAGTTAATATATTTTTATTAAATAGTTAATATGTTTTTATTTTTTTTAAAAGTTTTTTTTTAATGTATACTTCAGTTAACAGTTCATGTAAAATGAAAAAGTACGTAAACCAAAAATCTAGACTGAAAATAAAGTTTTGTTAAAAATATATATATATTTTTTTTGTGTGTTTTATTTACAAAGATGCAACTGTTGCTAGGGGGCAACAACTAGCATCTATGTTGGTAGGTATGGATATGTTGGCGTGAATGGCATGTGAGAGGAAAGCCACCCAGTGGTAGGTCCTCGGGACGAAAATTTATTAATTATTAGGACTAGGAAAAAAAATAAAAATAAAGAAATAGAAAAAAAAAAAAATTAATAAATAAAAAGGAATTGAAAGACAATTTTGATGGATGGGTAAGAGAGATGAGAAAAGTAAAGGAAAATAATGTAAAAATAAAAAGTATTAAGAACGAATAGGATTTAAGGTGGCAGCAAGTCGCGGTTCCATCTTCTCTTTAACCTTCGTGGGGGGTTTTGGGTTGTGAAGATAAAGTATGTATTTCTGGGTTTGTATGTGTGTAAAGTTTATTGCGTCGAGTACTAAGATCGTTATGAAGTGTTCTGTTGTTTATGTATGGGGGGCACTGTGTTATCAGTCCGAGGGTTTTTGATTGAAACGCCTGAATTCGTTTGATGTTGGATGATTTTACTGAACCGTATATCTGTGATCCGTATGTCCATAATGGTCTAAGTAAGTAAGTGTAACAGTTCCGTTTTTGTGTCATGTCTAATTTTGCTTGTCTATTTAGAAGTCCGAATATCTAAATTTAAAAAAATTTAGCGTCATATGTGCTGTTTTATTTGGTGGCCCTAGGACCATCTGGTTGTGGTAAGATAAAAAATGAATAAATTAGGTGCCCACCTTATTCACAAAGAATTTACAGTTCCTCCTTACATGTCTGGTACATGTCATGTTTTTGACATCCCAGGAAAAAATAGTCAAAGAAGTGTAAAAATTCAGTAAACTTATCATAAAATATAGAGAATATAGGTGAGAAATTGATAAGTGCAAGACCGCTAATTTTAAATCACAATTTCAAATTACTATCGATAATATTCGATGGTCAAATCCAACGGATTAATCGATAGTCCTAGGCTGAATTAAGAAACTGAGTTAACGCTCTACCTCCAAAAGCAATGGACCGTTTAAATCTTCTGAGGCTTCTGAAACCTCAAACTAAATTTTGTGTCGAGACATTCATTACCTTGACAGTTTTAGACTTTTCGTGTTAAGCTTTGATTTTGTTAAATGTGTAATCTTTCAGATGAAAGATTACATAAAAGAGAAACTGCACGAGTGTCAAAAGTGCAGACGAAGGTGTTCGGGTAGTGTAGAAGTGTAGAGAGGGAGATACAAATTAAGGACAGTCAGATCGTTAAGACACTCACGGATCCGCATTAGTGTGAACACTCCAGTCAAGTTGAAACAATTAATATTATATAGAGAAACATATTAAAAATGGCTGCTCTGAAACCTGAGGTGGGAGGATGGTGATTAGTGCCGTTGGGAAACCTGATAGCCCATTATTATTGTCTAGAGAGAGACAGAGTGAGAAGCGAGGGAGAGGAAACTTACTAATCACAAGAGCTTCTCAATACTTATGAGGAGTCTTTGATTGGTTTTCTTAATTTTTCCATCCTCCTCTTCAACACACAAATGACTTTTATACAAAAAAAGAAGAAAAAGTCTTCCCGCTAGTTTGCAATATGTGAAATTTGAAAAAAAAAAAAAAAAACATTAAGAGAACGTTCCATACATTTATACAAACGGGTAAATTTGTAGCTTATCGTTAAAAAGAAATTTGTCACTATACGAAATTGACCGAGTCAAAACTCTCTCTTTAAAGGGCGTTCCTGCGTACGTCGAAATCATCCTAAGCTGATTCTCCAGACAAGAACCTTGATGAGTATTTCGGGAAGTTTCAATTCGTACAGTTATAAAAGAAAAAGGAACAGGTCATAGGTGAGGTGAAGAAAGCAAAGTGATCAGTCTCAGTGTGGGCCAATGGAGACTGAGAGAGGGCCAAAGCAGATACAGGAACACATGAGATAGGAGGCCTCATCACTACAGAGACACATCCTCACTGGACTGCCCTATCTACGTCGCTCCTACGCCATCTACACCGCTCCAACGCCACCTACACCGCTCCAACGCCACCTATGCCGCTCCTACGCCTCAACATTTCCAGCGCAACATCCCAGAAAACATTGATAAGCTAACAGAGTTCCTCAGAACTACGAGGGTAATATCAGAAATATAAAGATGGGGGACAGGGGAGGGGGGTTAAATAAAATAACAACAACAAAAGACAACATCATAAAATTATTCGAGAAATAGAAAGAAAAAAAATATTTTTTAGTAAAGACCAATTTTTCGATGGGACACGAAAAGAGTATTTCTTATGAAATTTGTTCTTGAATTTTCTTTACAAAATGAAATTTCAACTCTACAGGTGACACACAAGAACAAATGGAGGACGCTTAGGGCAAGAGGGGGGGCTTTTTTTGGGCAAATCGCAATAATTTCTCCGTAGTAACTTCATACCAACATGTATATGTAGGTACATTTGCATACATATTAAACATTGAAGAACATATTTGCATATAAAATCGGGCATGAGAATAAATTCCAAATAAGAATAACTCACCGTGTATTAAATTAAAATTTTTTAAATAAAATAATAGAAATAACGGACCTAAAATTTTCTTAAAGATAGAATTAAACCAAACCTAGAGACCGCTGTACATAAAATTAATTATCATCAGCAAAAAAATTAATTAGGTTCAAAAAGCAAAATTAAAACAAAAAAAAAATCCCCTTTGTAAGAGTACTGTGCAGCAGAACCTTCTAATTAAAGGACAAGGTAACTGATTTAGTTTTCTAGTGTTTCGTTGTAATCAAGGATCCGAACGTTTGGGGAGAGAAAACCGAGTCATGTCGTCATGTTTCCAAGTCTTTATGTCGAACAGATACGAAATAGCTGAACGACAGTCTCTTAAGACTCAAGGGGAGGACAGTTCAAAATGTTCTCTATTCCTAGAATTAATTTCCTGGATACTCAGATTTTTTATTTTTTATTCTGAAAAATGAAGTTAATAAGTTGTTATAGACTCCTCCCTGGGCTTTAAAAAATTGGGTTACTTTAGGGTAAGGGTCTTTAACGAGTACTTGACATAGTACTGGCTCGGGACCATCGCTGAACGTAAGGGCCTCAGCCGAGTTTCGAACCCGCGATCTTGAGCTCAGAGAAGTCTAGGACGCTACCTCTGAGCTAGCGGCGCCTTGTAGAGTCTCTGCAACGATCTTTCGCCATTCTTCTCTATCATCAGCCTGCAGCCAACGTAAGCGAGTTCACTCTCTTCTTTTCTGTCCTCCCGTGTGTCCCTTCAGTATCCTCCGGGTATCCTCCTCAGCAATTCAGGTCCGGGCTCTTGTACAGGTCCCTCAGCATATATCTTCCTCAATACCTTCCTCTCTCACGAATTGAGCAAAACTTCTTCCCTCAAAGTCAGGACCCAGGTTTCACTCACATATATGACGACCGGTCTCAGGACTGTCTTATAAATTGTTATTTTGGCGTCTCAGGACACAGTCCTCCATCCGAGCACCTTCTGCAGTGATCGGTAGCATCTATTCTCCGGCCGTTATCCTCACATTCATTTCTTGTTTAGCGTCATTCCTTTCTGTGATTCTGACAACCTCCACGTACGAGTTCCTTGTTCTCACATACTTGTTCCTGCCTTCGTTGTCATGAAGCTGCCTGGACTCGTCACATTCAGTATAATTCGATTTGAAGCCAAGAAAGAGAGCGAAAACAGATAGCTTTTTTTTCAAAACAAATCACGAATTTTGAATCTAAACTTACTAGAAAAGACAATGCTTCATATGCATTTAAAAAAATAACAATCCAACTCTAGAATTATAATTTGATCGGTTATGTGGCAGTTTAGTGAAAATAACAAAAAGTAACATTTAAAAAAAAAATGTTTTGTGTATAAAATACAAATACATTCTGAAAAAGAAAAAAATTCAATTTAAACAACAAAATTAACCTTTACAGTTGGACTGTCCAGCGGAGCCTGCAGCGAGATAATAACTTTGGAACTTTTCAAACATAGCCCTTCGAAAAAAACAAACAAAAACAGCGAGAATAAACGACAAAAAAACAATATCTCCCCAGTCTCAATCTGTCCTAGTATGTGTATTTTATTATTATTTGTCTTTTTCAATTTCCCGCCATCCCGCCAAAATCGTTCCCGCCCTCCCTTACCCTCCCGCCCCATTCTTTGTATTATCCTTCTGTCCATTTTGCCAATGAAAAAAAAAAAATTATACAAAAAATAAAAGTAAAAAAAAAAAAAAGAAATGCCAGCTTCATTTGTCAATCCAAATTGATTTGATTACAACGGACTGTTCTGCCCGGACGGGCACATATCATATCAGCTTGAACTTTTTTTTCCCGCATTTTTATTTTCATTTTTTTTCCCGCCCAAACCCAGATATCCCCCTCTGAAGAATGGCCGACTGGGACAGATAAAAAGTTTCCCATTCATCCCCCCTCTTTTCATTTATATTTTTAAAAAAGGCAATACTTCTCCAACACGAATTAATCATTGATTTGATTCAAAATCATCAGGAACTGTGGATGTAGCGAAAAAATCGAGATGATATTTAGTATGAAGATTCAGAAGTGTCAGAGTGTTCAGAGTTGTTGTCAGTGTTTCTGTAAACAATGATCCTTCAATATACATTCAATATTATTTTTTTCAGTCGGAGAGCGAAATTTCTTGTTGTGGCAATACATTGCCAATCCTTTAATCGACATGGAAATCGAATGCTAATCGAAACCTAATCAATGACGCCTCCCCACAGAAAACAAATGACTACTATATACTATACTACTGACTACCACCTAATCAATGTTGAATATACTATACTACTGACTACCACCTAATCAATGTTGAATATACTATACTACTGACTACCACCTAATCAATGTTGAATATACTATACTACTGACTACCACCTAATCAATGTTGAATATACTATACTACTGACTACCACCTAATCAATGTTGAATATACTATACTACTGACTACCACCTAATCAATGTTGAATATACTATACTACTGACTACCACCTAATCAATGTTGAATATACTATACTACTGACTACCACCTAATCAATGTTGAATATACTATACTACTGACTACCACCTAATCAATGTTGAATATACTATACTACTGACTACCACCTAATCAATGTTGAATATACTATACTACTCGCTACCACCTCAATGTCGAATCCCCTCAAATATCAAAGAACTACTATATTTGTGGCGAAACAGTTCATGGCTTTTGCACCACGATAATGCACCTGCTCACACTTCATTGCTTGTTCGTGAAATTTTGGCCAAAAACAACACTATAATGATACCCCAGCCTCCATATTCGCCAGACATGGCTCCGCGTGACTTTTTTCTGTTTCCAACAATAAAGAGAACCTTAAAGGGCCGTCGTTTCACAAGCATAGATGAGATTAAAAGCGCATCGCTGAGAGAGCTAAATGCTATCCCAAAGATCGAGTTCCAGAAATGTTTCGGGGATTGGAAGAAACGCTGGCATATGTGTATAATATCTAATGGGGACTATAGTGAAGGGGATAACATTGATGTAGGGATAGATTCCCGTTATTTTTTGAACACACCTCATATACTATATTACTCTTCAATAATACTCACCACCACCTCAATTTCGAATCCCTTCAAATACCAAACAACTACTATATACTATACTACTCTTCCATACTACTCACTACCACCTCAATGTCGAATCCCTTCAAATACCAAACAACTACTCGTACTATATACTATACTACTCTTCCATTCTACTCACTACCATCTCAATGTCGAAACCCCTCAAATACCAAACAACTACTATATACTATACTACTCTTCCATACTACTCACTACCACCTTAATGTCGAATCCCCTCAAATAACAAACAACTACTATATACTATACTACTCTTATATACTCCTCACTACCACCTCAATGTCGAATCCCCTCAAATACTAAACAACTACTATATACTATACTACTCTTCCATACTACTCACTACCACCTCAATGTCGAAACCCCTCAAATACTAAACAACTACTATATACTATACTACTCTTCCATACTACTCACTACCACCTCAATGTCGAAACCCCTCAAATATTAAACAACTAATATATACTATACTACTCTTCCATACTACTCACCACCACCTCCTCCTGATGTATTAGAGCTATACTAATCCCCCCCCCCCCCCCCCCCCCTCCCAGCTATATAATTGCGCCCCCCACAGCTAAATTGCCCGCTCCCCTCCCTCGATCCCTGGCTGCTTTAATTACAAATTACACCTCCTCCGCTCCTGACTTGGGTCTTGTATTACATACTCATTACCCGAGATTACAATAATTAATACAATAACGTTTATATTCAAGTAATATATAATTTTCCCAGGCAGAAATAATCAAGGTGAGGAAAGGAAAATTCATATAACTTCCCCAGCTTAAAGAATTATAGGGTAAGTTAAGGCATCGGGTGAATCAGCAGTAATATACTTCCCCAGCAAGAACTGATGAAGTTCTCGCTCCCTCTTCAACACCAATCGACCATTTTAATCGATAGTTGACACACAGGGCTTTCTGAATCCTAGTACTACATATTTCGTGTTGATGTATATATAGCTCAAGAACGTGGGTTCGAAACCCGACCGAAGCTCTTAGTTTATTTTATCTTGGAGGTAAAATAAACTTAAACACGCCATCCTTCGGATGGGACGTTAAGCGATGGTCCCGAGCCTGTACGATGTCAGGTACTCCTTAAAGACTCCTACCCTAGGTGAATAAAAATTCAGGGTAGGCAAAATTTAGGACTCTTTATAGTAGATTCGGGCTCATGTCCACCAGCGTGACGAATGAGCGCTCTGGTAGTAGGCGATATGACCTCGTAGTTAAAGCCCAGGCATGAGTCATAAAACCTAACCTAACCTATATATATATATTCATTGCATCGGCAGTTATTAGGATTTTAGACTTGAGCCCTACCTCTATGGTGTTTCGAACTTACATATGAAATTTCAAGTCAATACATTCATTCCATGGGAGAAATGATGTTCACAGACACATAGGAAATAATTTTTTAACTTCTCAGCATATAGGGAAGTTATTTTAATCAAAATTTTCATATTTTTTTACGTTTCAAGGTCACTACAGTATTTTTACACTATTTTTGGAAAGAAGTATGTGTATTTGTGTGTGTACGTATGTACGTGCGAGGTCAATATTTCTGCACGATATCTCGCGAATAAAAAAATGATATCGACTCCGCTTTGGTGCCAATCGAAGCGTATCAACGTAAATATGATCTGAAAGAAATTTTATCAAACTCGGTCCAGCCGTTTTTTTTTTTTGTTTAAGCAAAAATACTGTTAAAAAAGTGGATCTAATTTGTTCTGGTGGCAAGGTAGCATCCTTTAGAGCCAGATTGAAAAATAGGCTATATGGCGTCTGAAAATTTTGAACGGGAGGGTGGGTTGTGAAATACCTTGTATTTTCATGAAATGACGGATCTCACTACGACATATATATGTCAATACAGGACCTGAAGAAGGCATACTCAGTGCCGAAAGCTTGGCAGAAATTCTACAAGTTTGTGACTATCCCCCATAAGTCTGATCTCCCCTCTTCTGATAACAATAATAATAATAATAATAGCAATATTTATTTCAACTAAACCAGGACCAACTAACGAGTAAAGAGGAAGTTTTACTGCCATCAAACTATGATTTCATAAGTGAAAAATTCTCGTTTTTGTGACAATACATTCTACTCGAAAACAATTTTCTGTTCATTATAGTTTTCTTTTTTTCTAAATGGTACTTGTCATTTGTTAAATAATAGTTTAGTAATTAAACAATTAGAAATAAGTATCACTATAATACCCAGATGGCAAAATTTCATATTACAAAAAAAAAAAAAAAAACTGACAAAGAATTGTGAAAACTTTATTAATTTCGAAATATAATTGTTAAATTTTTTTTATCTCTGCCTTCTTTAACAAATTGTTTCTAATTAGTTATTGTGACTGATGCCCGGTCTGTAACGAGTTTATATCGCCTACTACCAGAGGACTCTTTCGTCACTCTGGTGGACATGAGCCTGACTAAACTATGGGAATCAAAAATGATCCCCTAAATTTGTATTCACTTATGATAGGGGTCTTTAACGAATACCTGATACCGTACAAACTCGGGACCATCAACGTCCCATCCGAAAGACGGCGTGCTTAAGTTTATTTTATTTCCCATTGTTTGTCAAGTAATATACATTTAATTTTGAACTTGCAGATAAAAAAAAAAAATAATGGAATAATACAATAAACTTAGAAAATAAATGGTTTTTATAAACATAATACCTTGACTTCTGAGCTCAAGGTCGTGGGTTCGTAGCCCGACCGAGGCCCTTAGTTTATTTTATCTGGGAGGTAAAATAAACTTAAGCACGCCGTCCTTCGAATGGGACGTTAAGCGATGGTCCCGAGCCTGTACGATGTCAGGTACTCGTTAAAGACCCCTAACCTAGATGAATAAAAATTTAGGGTAGGCAAAATTTAGGACTCCCACAGTAGAGTCGGGCTCATGTCCACCAGAGTGATGAAAGAGCGCTCTGGTAGTAGGCGATATGACCTCATAGTTAAAGTCCGGACATGAGTCATAAAACCTAACCTACCCTAACCTTATTGTAAGATACCCATTTTTTAACGTTTCTTTCCTAGATCATTCACCTTCATCGAATAAGCATAAAATTATTGATTTTTATAAAAACCTAACATAATTATTTCATCATAAGCGAAAAAAAAAAAAAAAGGTACTGAGATTTGACAGAAACCTCGTGTGTCAGACACAGTATTCGTCCTCTGGCCCTACTAATTATTTTAGTAATTTGCGCTTCCGTTTTTCAGCCCCCCCCCCCCCCCCCCAGGACCAATTTCAACTGTGAAATTAAAAATACCTCATCAGGTAGTAGGCGATATGACCTCGTAGTTAAAGCCCGGGCATGAGTCATAAAACCTAACCTAACCTAACCCTAAACATAATACCGAAAATTCCCTTTATTTTTTGAACACACCTCGTATCTCGTGAAAAGTATAGTACAAAATAAGACGAAAAATTCACCTCTACAGAAGACAAAATTTATGTACTATATGACTTCATAAGTACTGTATTCGGATTTATCAATATTATTTTTGTTAATAATTCGCATATAAATAAAAATGTAAAAAAAAAAAAAAAATACAACAAAAAATATTAAATATAAATAGATTAGATTTTTAATCAAATTAATGGTTATGATTATGAACGAAATCAGAAAAACATTGGATAACCTTCATTCACGCCACCACAGTTGACGTCAACCGAGGAACATCGCCAATTCAGTCAAAGAACTCAATAGTACAGGAAACTCTTTGAATGAAGTAGTCAAGTAGCACATCATTGGAAAGCTTTCGAGTCAGGCAATGTTTACTTTAT
This sequence comes from Aradus depressus, assembly GCA_963662175.1. Taxonomy (NCBI): domain Eukaryota; kingdom Metazoa; phylum Arthropoda; class Insecta; order Hemiptera; family Aradidae; genus Aradus; species Aradus depressus. Next base: position 7,535,560 of record OY759222.1, read on the forward strand.
TTACTTCAGCTTTCGAAGTATAGAGAAAGTTATGTAATCGGTCAGTATGGGCGGCCAAATTTAAGCCCATAATAGGGGCGTCTCACCCAAATATAGACAAGGGAACAAAAAGAAATCGAAACCAAGGGAAAAAGTTTGAAGGGATGGGGAAAAGGGAAATATGGATAATCAAAAGTACCTATGGCAAGAAAGTGATCTCTTGAATTCTATTGACACAAAACTGTAGAAAAGTTTGCTTCCATTAAGGCCAGAAGAGCCTTGCTTTGGTTACAGTTTACATTTATTTACTAAATGACTATTTGCGATAAATTTTTCTAGTTTTATTTAACAAAATCAGTTCACATCGTCTTCACCCTTCGTCGAAAATATACCTGCTCTCCAGTGTACCTTAAAAAAAATCCCATCCTTTTAAAAAAACGAAGTCCGCTATCTAGGCCTCATACTCGTCAAACGACTAACTTGGAATCCTCACACGAGACTAAAAAGACAAGAAATTAACAGACGTTATAAACTTCTACTAAGACTACTAGACAAAAGATACAAACTAACTTTGACAACAAAACGACTTATATACAACGCAATACTCAAACCTATGTGGACTTGAACTCTGGGGTTCTGCCAAGGCTTCCAATCTCCAGCGCAATGCTTTCAATCCAAAATCCTTCTTACAATAGCCAATGCTCCTTACTACGTCTCCAACAAAACTCTTTACACTGACCTTAAAGTTCCTTTCTTCACTGAAGTCGCTAAATCCAAATATAAAAAATTATTTTCCCTTCTTAGTTCCCACAATAATCCTCTAGTCCGTGCCCTCCATTATTCCATACCTCCCCAACGACGGCCTAAGCGTCAATGGCCAAGAGACCTGAGCAGAAGCAGTGACAGTGATTAGCTATAAACGAGAGAAAAACAGTGACTAGGGAGAGTCACCACTGGGTGATTTCTCCCCTCATGACATTTTGACATTGCCATTATCTCTATATTAGCATATTTGCTTGTTGTATATATTTGTATATAGTTGTAAATATCTCTTTGTAAATGAAAAAAAAAAATAGTTTTATTTGAAAAAAAAATTAACTTGTGTTCCTTAAAAACTATACTTTACTAAATTAAAAGTTGTGTTCTTAAGAAAAATATATTATTACTTTTTTTAATATTACCTATATCAATGTTTATTATATAAAATACATTTTATATGTACATATATGTTAATGTTATTACCTATCATTATTATGTACATAGGTAATAATTATGTTTAATAGTTCATAATAAAATGTTTGAAAATAAAATATTGTTGTCGTAACGCATATTATTATTATGCGTATTATTAATTGAGGGCGCCGGTAGCTCAGTGGTATGCGTGCTTGTCTTCTGAGCTCAAGAACGTGGGTTCGAAACCCGACCGAGGCCCTTAGTTTATTTTATCTGGGAGGTAAAATAAACTTAATCACGCCGTCCTTCAGATGGGACGTTAAGCAATGGTCTCGAGCCTGTACGATGTCAGGTACTCGTTAAAGACCCCTGCCCTAGATGAATAAAAATTTAGTGTAGGCAAAATTAAGGACTCCCACAGTAGAGTCGGGCTCATGTCCACCAGGAGTAATGAAAGAGCACTCTGGTAGTAGGCGATATGACCTCGTAGTTAAAGCCCGGGCATGAGCCATAAAACCTAACCATATTATTAATTTCTTTGCTCATGTATTTATTTGGAAAATAAAAATCATTAACACTTATTCAAAAATGTAGAGGGGAAGAACATAAAAACATTGGGGTACTTTAATTGTGGAGGGGGGGGGGGGGGGGGGCGGTATCGATATTTGTACACGGGCGGCCAATACTCGTTGCACGGCCCTGCAAAACGCTCTAAGGGCAACACCTATTGATTTTCAGCCGACACGGCTAAGGGGGATCAGGAGGGGCCTAACTCAAAAATCCCAATAACTGCCGAAGTAATCAATGTATCGACGTGAAATTTCACATTTAAAGTCAAAACTCCATGAGGATTATATCTGTTAAATTACAGCGAAGTCGGCCAAAGGTTAGGAAGATACAGCAGATCGAGCTCTACTCAAAAACTAATAACTGTCGGTGAATTAATCGACACAAGAGTTTACTTTGAGGATTCAGAAGCCACTATGGGGAAGTACATAGCCATGATTCACCAACCACTTCTTAATATTCAATACACTCTTATTTTTTCTTGAGATAACAAGGTCTTAGAAAGTTTTCATTTAATTCACATTTTATTCAAAAAACCAAATTCATTTTACTTCTTGAGAGAGAATAAAGTTATTTAAGATGGAGATTAGTGTCAGTAAATAGAACAATTATAAATCTTGCATATTTAGAGATACAATGGAAGCTCTCTGTTGCAGTCAGACCACTCCCACTTATTTCACCATATTTACATATATATTAACTATTGGCACTATATTATAAGGATCTTGTCTTTCAATCTTAGTCTTGGTCATATTAGAACATGAACCAAACCACTGGTCGTTCTAGAATATTTTATAAGAACAGGGACGGGTCATTGTACTGTAGTTATGAAATTAGCAGTGCCTGAGGCGAAATGGGATGTGCCACCTCTTTTTTTGCCAAGTGAAAATAAATCTGGAGGTGAAGGCCTTAAAGGAAAAACGGGGAAACGTCAGTTATTTGGTATGGGCACGCTTACATAGCAGGAAATCATTCGGAAGACAAAACGGAAGTAGGAGTCAAGGTGAGAAGGAAGTAGAGACAGAGGCAGACCCGTTTGAGGAATCAGAAGTCAGTGAGTAAAACACCTCCTCATTTTCAACTAAATCAGTGAATTTTTATCTGAGGGAGAGCGAAAACGTACTTCTGGTGATTCACCGGACTTTTTTTTTTTATGGTGAAGAGATGGAGTGTTTCTCGGGTAGTTCGTAGAACGAGGAGTCAACCCCAAAGTGTATTATGTAAATAGGACGGGACGAGATGAGGACGAGGAAGGGAGGGGGGAAAAGGGCCTACCTGGACATATAAGGAGATTGTTTCTGAGGGGGCAACCAGGGGGGCGTGAAATTAGACTGGACCTCCCCTGGGGGCCCTAGCCAAATAGAGTAGCCCTCGGCTCCGCCCCGCTGGCTTCAGTAATACACTCCCTCCCTTTCTTGGTCAGGCAAAAAACGAGAATTCTCTCTTCCCATTTTCTTTCCGAGACTGACCCTTCTTCCCCTTTCAGCGAAGTAATTGATCTAGGGTTTGATCTGTTTTCTGTGCTGTCTCCCCCCTTAAAGGCTGGAGGGGGGCAATTTAGATTGCGCAGGGTGGAGGGGGTGTACAGGGTCCTCCAACCTATGTCCCTAGGGGAAGGGGTCTTTGTCAGGAGGCCATCTCAAGACAACTAATCGAAAAATCTCTACCAAAGAAAATTTGCCTCTTAGGTTGAAAATTGAGGCTGGAACAACTAGCGTGTAGAGGGCATAGGTAGCTCAGAGGCTCATCTTGGGAGGTGAAAAGCCTTGAGCAAGCCGTCCTTCGGATGGGACATTGAGCGACAGTCCCGAGCCTTTATGTCAGTTACTCGTTAAAAGACCCTTACCCTAGGTGAATAAACCTAAAAACCCTCATTGTATAGTCACTCCACCAGAGGAACGACAAAGCGCTCTAGTAGTAGGTGACCTCGTAGTTAAAGCCTGGTCATGAGTCATAATAATTGACTAGCGTGCAAATTGAGGTTGTGCATATTTTTACGCATTCCATTTTTGGGCATGGAATTATTTCAATGCCTGACGGCTCATCGCTAAAAATTAATTACTTACCTAATGAATTCTAAAACTCTGTTCCCATCTGGGTTGAAGAACGTCTCATGGAAGATTTCCCGTCAGAGATGTATATAACCTTTACCCATTACCTTTCTCTCGTTATTTTAGTTCAATCAGATGATACAAGAAAGCGCTAGACAAGAGCTTGGATGGTGGTCTTCCAGACAGTTTCTTCATCTGAAATCTGACCCGAATTCTAACCTTCCAACGATCTAATAGGAAACAACCCCTCCTTACTAAAGATCCTTTAAGTTGTACAATATTAGGTTAAGTTTGAGAAACAGTAAACCTCTTAACCAGGGATCTAGTGCTGGCCTGGGGTACTTAGCCCGTTTACAAATGGACTTAACACCCGTCTTAAGTTGGTTCATATCTGTACAACAGATTGACAAAAGTACCAAAGTTAGTTAACTCTGGTGGCCTATAATTGGTTTTTGCCTATTTTCAAATTGGTCAAGTTTAATTCCTCAACCTAGTTTTTGGTCTACTGAAGTAAACAAATTTTACTAACTTGAAACTGTTAAGTCAAGTTTGTTTAATAGACTTCTTCAGAATATTAAACTTATTGTCTTGAATAAGCACAAAAAAAAAGTCACCGACAGTATACTTCCCCAGAATAAATTAAATTTTCAATCTCCCTAAAAATCAATAGTTGATTTCAGAATCCTCATTCCAAAATACAATAGTTAGTAGTTTTTGAGTTGGAATTAAGATTTTATATTTGTATTCTGAACCCTATAGGGCGGGTATTACACTATAAAAGTTCTTGGGCAAAGATCTTTTGTAAAAGAACTTTTACGATTTGTGATAGTATAATAGCTCAAGTTTTATAAAATTTGTCTTTTATAAAAGAACTTTTACGATAAATGTGATGGTATAATAGCTCAAGTTTTATTAAATTTGTCTTTTATAAAAGAACTTTTACGATAAATGTGATAGTATAATAGCTCAAGTTTTATTAAATTTGTCTTTTATAAAAGAACCTTCACGATAAATGTGATAGTATAATAGCTCAAGTTTTATTAAATTTGTCTTTTATAAAAGAACCTTCACGATAAATGTGATAGTATAATAGCTCAAGTTTTATTAAATTTGTCTTTTATAAAAGAACCTTCACGATAAATGTGATAGTATAATAGCTCAAGTTTTATAAAATTTGTCTTTTATAAAAGAACCTTCACGATAAATGTGATAGTATAATAGCTCAAGTTTTATTAAATTTGTCTTTTATAAAAGAACCTTCACGATAAATGTGATAGTATAATAGCTCAAGTTTTATTAAATTTGTCTTTTATAAAAGAACTTTCACGATAAATGTGATAGTATAATAGCTCAAGTTTTATAAAATTTGTCTTTTATAAAAGAACCTTCACGATAAATGTGATAGTATAATAGCTCAAGTTTTATTAAATTTGTCTTTTATAAAAGAACCTTCACGATAAATGTGATAGTATAATAGCTCAAGTTTTATTAAATTTGTCTTTTATAAAAGAACCTTCACGATAAATGTGATAGTATAATAGCTCAAGTTTTATTAAATTTGTCTTTTATAAAAGAACTTTCACGATAAATGTGATAGTATAATAGCTCAAGTTTTATAAAATTTGTCTTTTATAAAAGAACCTTCACGATAAATGTGATAGTATAATAGCTCAAGTTTTATTAAATTTGTCTTTTATAAAAGAACCTTCACGATAAATGTGATAGTATAATAGCTCAAGTTTTATAAAATTTGTCTTTTATAAAAGAACCTTCACGATAAATGTGATAGTATAATAGCTCAAGTTTTATTAAATTTGTCTTTTATAAAAGAACTTTCACGATAAATGTGATAGTATAATAGCTCAAGTTTTATTAAATTTGTCTTTTATAAAAGAACTTTTACGATAAATGTGATGGTATAATAGCTCAAGTTTTATTAAATTTGTCTTTTATAAAAGAACCTTCACGATAAATGTGATAGTATAATAGCTCAAGTTTTATAAAATTTGTCTTTTATAAAAGAACCTTCACGATAAATGTGATAGTATAATAGCTCAAGTTTTATTAAATTTGTCTTTTATAAAAGAACCTTCACGATAAATGTGATAGTATAATAGCTCAAGTTTTATTAAATTTGTCTTTTATAAAAGAACTTTCACGATAAATGTGATAGTATAATAGCTCAAGTTTTATTAAATTTGTCTTTTATAAAAGAACCTTCACGATAAATGTGATAGTATAATAGCTCAAGTTTTATTAAATTTGTCTTTTATAAAAGAACCTTCACGATAAATGTGATAGTATAATAGCTCAAGTTTTATTAAATTTGTCTTTTATAAAAGAACTTTTACGATAAATGTGATGGTATAATAGCTCAAGTTTTATAAAATTTGTCTTTTATAAAAGTTCTTTTATCATAGTTTGCATTCTCATCCAATATTTGATAAATGTTGTCTCTCCCACTCCTGCTGTATCTTCCATGGACTTTCAGTAAATTCTGATGGATGCACATAAACTCGCGCCGCGCAACCCAAGGTCTTACCCACAAACGTTTCTTTACATTCTTCTGCTTATTTTTTTTCCGCCACAGCTATTGCTATTGCAGCAGCGGCAAAACCTGCGGCAATTGGTATTAATACGTCATTCATTTTTGCGACACAACAGTCACTTGCACACAACTTACTTAGTACTGTCTTGAAACAAAAAACTAAGTTTTATAAAATATTTTACATAGTGTAATATTAAATTTAGTAGTCATAAAAGATATTTTATAGAAGGAATTTTTAAAAAATTCGATCCAACTTTTTTAGGATGACACTTATTGATTTTCAGTCAAATCAACCAACGAATAACTGACGTCATGATGAATGTAACGACGTGAAATGATATATTTAAATTCAAAACCCGACAAGGAACCCAACTTTTTTCCGCAATATCAGTCAAAGGATAAGGGGAGACCCAGAGAAGAAGACGACCCCTCTTAATGTCAAATATTGAGTTTTAGCCCAAACGGTAAATTAGCTTTGGAGGGAGAGCAACAACTTAATTCGAGCTGGGGAAGTACATAGCAGGTACATATTATTATGTTTGTTATTAAATAGCCATGCCTATAATAACGATGTTATTTGATTTCTTTGCTTTCTGGCTACCTACGAAAAAAAATTCTCCCGGATGGGATTCGAACCCACAACAGTGCAACCAAATCCCTACGACTAGCCCGCGCGGCCATCACGGCCCCTGGTATTATACATATAGTATAACTATTACTTCGTCTGTTATTATTTCTATAAGACCGATTCGATTCCTTTATACTATTTTTTTTTCGTTTTCTTTCTAATATTTTATTAATATTTATTTTTTGTTGTATTTATTTTATATTTTAACAATAATTTTTATTGTCGGGAAAACTGGAAAAAGTATAAAGTGTTTTCATTACTTTTTCTGTTTTTTTTTTTTTTTTTTTTACTTTTAATCTATTCGTTTCTTTCTGTGTTCTTCATTTTAACGTTTCATTTGTTGGAAGCGGTGTTGAAGCGGCTGTGAAGTTTCGGATCGCGTGCAACTGTCGGCACAGTGGATTCTAATCCTTTTGTACTCACACAAACACGCGCCATACTATAGATATACGCCTATATATTGACAACGTAAAAAAAAAAAAAAAAATGGAGGTCGGTGAATCACCGGCAACGTACTTCCCCAGAACGAATTAGTCAATTAACTTTTCGCTCCCCCTCCAAAACCAGTCGACCCTTTGCGCTAATATTCAACAGTTGACTTATATAGGCTGATAGATCCTCATACTAAATTTTGTTTCGATAAATTCAATACATCGGCAGTTCTTAAGGTATTTGAAATGAGACCCCTGGGGCCATTCATAAATTACGTAAGGCTTTTTTAAAGCTAATTTGACCCTCCCCCCGCCTATTGTAAGAAATTTTCGTAAGAAATGATCGTATTGATAAAACAAAAGGCAGTGTGAGCAGCTTGTACCCAAGCTTTAAATAATAGTGGATGTAAATATGCAGACATGTCAGGTATAATAAATAAATGATACTAAAATGACAATTATTTTTCAAAATTCAAGCAATAGGGAAATCCCTAGTCAGCGAGACTAGGGAAAAATGTTTAGAAGTACTGAGACCATATGATTTCTGTAGGATTCAATACTGAATTTGAGAACTAAGTACAGATGGCGCTATCCAATAATATTGGATAGCGCCATTTCTTAGCGCGAAAGAAGTAGATTTTAAATTCAAAAACTTACATAAGATCAAATTCTTTACCCCCCTCCCCTATAGTAAGAATTAGTAATATTAGGTCCCCCCCCCCCCCCCCCCCCACATGTCCCCTCTCTGTACCCCCCTTCCTTTCTGCCGATTCCGCTGAAAATTAATCTGTTCTTCATTTTAAAGCATCATTTGTTCGAAGCGGTGTTGATACCTATGATACCTCCCATACAAGACTTATTAAAAATTGAATGTATAAATTCGACTTATCGAGTATTGACTGTAGTAGGCGATATATATATTTTTTTCCTCCGAAGGCTGATGGTGTAGGCCTATTGTGTGCCCTGTGTGTGTTGGTCCCTACATCAGCCCTGTATCTTTAATAAAGTCCAGGATTCTTCTGCAGGTTCCTTCCATTACCTTCTTCGGTTCCGTTATGGCAGACCCGAAGCAGTAAAATCTTCTGCTTTCTTCTTTCAGCTCTCACTGGCTTAGAATATGAACCGGAGTCTCATTTTCCTCGCCACATTTCCTGCACAGAGGGCTTCTAGCCATGCCCATATTGTGTAGGTTTTTGTTCATATGACAGTGTCCTGTGATCAGCCCTGTCAGAGCTCTTAGATCCATTCTGCTCACATTCAGGAGTTCTCAGCTCCTAAGAGGGTTCCGCAACGTTTCGACTGTCTTTGCTTTAGGACCCCTCTCCAGTAGGCGATATGACCTAGTAGTTAATGCCCGGGCATGAGTCAAAATAACATTATATTTTCAACCCTCTATGATACCTCCCACATAAGACTTATAAAAAATTTAATATATATAATTATTAGTGAGCTGATAAAATGTACAAAAGCAAAAAATATAAATTATAAGACAACCTTTTAAATCCAAAATGAAATAAAAACTTATAATAACGTATTATAATAATAATTAAAAGTTAATAAGAAGGTAGGACGTTTTTGGGATGACCGAAACGAATGTGAGGCGTGTCTGTTGTGAGATGACCTTGCGGATAACCGGACCTTATCTGTACCGAATTAGGAACAGTTCTTTTGTAATTTCCTCTAAGAGCCATTACACTAATTAGTGTAGTAGGCTAACACACAATATTATGCCAATTAAACAGAGGCAGAAACCTTGCAATTAAATAGTGACTAACAATAACAATAACAATGGGCTCGGGCATCTTTTTACTTCCCCGACTACACAATGGAAATTGTACGTAAACGTTCAAAATTTATTACTTCTTGGGAGGCTATATGAAATATAAGGGAAGTTATATAATAATGTTATTACTTCTTGGGAGGCTATATGAAGTATAAGGGAAGTTATATAATAATGTTATTACTTCTTGGGAGGCTATATGAAGTATAAGGGAAGTTATATGATAATGTTATTACTTCTTGGGAGGCTATATAATAATGGAAGTTATGTAATAATGTTATTACTTCTTGGGAGGCTATATGAAGTATAAGGGAAGTTATATAATAATGTTATTACTTCTTGGGAGGCTATATGAAGTATAAGGGAAGTTATATAATAATGTTATTACTTCTTGGGAGGCTATATGAAGTATAAGGGAAGTTATATAATAATGTTATTACTTCTTGGGAGGCTATATGAAGTATAAGGGAAGTTATATAATAATGTTATTACTTCTTGGGAGGCTATATGAAGTATAAGGGAAGTTATATGATAATGTTATTACTTCTTGGGAGGCTATATAATAATGGAAGTTATGTAATAATGTTATTACTTCTTGGGAGGCTATATGAAGTATAAGGGAAGTTATATAATAATGTTATTACTTCTTGGGAGGCTATATGAAGTATAAGGGAAGTTATATAATAATGTTATTACTTCTTGGGAGGCTATATGAAGTATAAGGGAAGTTATATAATCGGGAAGAAATTTATGTTGAATTTTCACTGAAATTTCATTTGTTTCGACCCCTTGATTCCAAAAAATGAAAATAAAAAAAATTCTGTCTGTCTCTCTATAACAGGAATAATTTTACGGCCCGCGAAATTCATCACAATTTTACCAAATATGTTTTTTTTGTCCAATATTTTTGTTTTTAGTGTAGTTTTGTAACAAATATATAAAAATAGATTTTTATAACACAAAAAGTATTATAAAGATCTATTTTTTTATACACGTCAAAAAAGAAAAACATTTCTGATTTGAGAAATCTGGCACAAAAAGTTATGAGCGCTTTTGGATCAACTTACACCAGCGAAAATGAAATTTACCAAACAAAAATCACGCTCCAACTTAACGGAACATCAATTACGATGTGCAAATATACGCATTGAGATCGACTTGCAAAAGCTAAGTGAAAGAGTTGAGAAACAAATATATCTCTAGTTAAATAAATTAAATATTATTCGATTATTTCATTATTATATTTATTATATTATCTATGTTTATATGTGTGAATAATAATAATAGGGAGCTATGGTAGCCGTGCGGGATAGAGCGTAAGGCTTTGGTCGCATGGTCCCACTATGGTTTGCGGGTTCGAATCCCGTCCGAGAGTGAGTTTTATTTCGTAGATAGAACTCCCTCCCGAGGCCATGGATGTTGTAAATAACTAGATAACACAGTGACATGCATAATATGCATCGTACGTAAAGCCAAAAAGAAAAAAAGAAATAATAATAACTCATTTTGTTTTATATTTTCACACCAACAATTTTTTGTAGTGGGTCCAAATCTAATATGAGGATATATAATTTTATATGCGGCCCGCGGGATTATAATGCATTTGGGTTGGCACCCCTGGTCTATACGATAACTCCGAATAGAATGAAAGCATCAACACAAAATTTCATACGTGAATTCAAAACTTACTCAGCTCAAGATCGTAGGGTCGAAACCCGAGAGGTGAAAAAACCTTGAGCACGCCGTCCTTCTTCGGTGGGACGTTAAGCGATGGTCCGGTGTATGTTACAGACCCCCTGCTTCAGGTAACAAGGGTAGGCAAAATTTAGAACTACGGACAGTCGGGCTCATGTCCACCAGAGCGACGAAAGAGCGCTCTGGTAATAGGCGATATCACCTCGTAGTTAAAGACCGGACTTGAGTCACAATAACGATATAATCAATGTATCGACACCAAATTGAGTGAGGAAAGAAAATATGAGGAATCAGAAGCCCCTAATGTTGAAAGATATATTGGCAGGGCAGGTGTGTACACCTAGGGACCTAAGCATCCAATACTCCCATCTCTTCCTAGTGGGAGTGCTAAATTCTGCCTACCGAGGTTTAGCTTTACCCCGGGACATTGCACAGGCTCAGAAAAATTGGTAAACGTCCCATCATCGTGCTCAACGTTTTTACCTCCCAGTAACCCGCCATTTTGAACTCAGTAGCCGAGCGAGCTACCGGCGCTCTCTTAGCTTCTATGTAAGTCAACTATTGTTTTGATTTTTTAAGTCCAAATGGTCAATTGGTTTTGGAGTGAAAGCCTAATTGAAAATATACATACGTTTTTCTTTATATTTTTTATTAAGTGTTTCACAATATGTCTGCAAAAATGATAACTATTATGGTCTCGTTATGTTTGAAGGTGAGTGGTTTTATAAGCTTTGAATTCGTTAGATATGACGTCCGCATATCTGCTCACCCCGTCCCTCTTTCTTTTACGGATGAATAAATTGCATTCTGACAGAATGAAACCCTGAAGATGGCACACTCAGTGCCTCATCTCTCTTTCCTTCCTGTATTTTAATGACAATTCCAAATATAGCCATGCAAGTAAGGAATGTCATTGAGCATGCAAGGGACATGGCCATGCATGCAATGCTTGTTGCCGTACCTGGTTGAGGTCTTGTTCAATCTCCCGTTTGACAAGGGGACTGTGCCGCACGGCTGCCGCTAGCATTCCGTCCGTTGTTTCAGCCTCTCCTTCCGCCATCACTCCATATCAACTTCCTTCTGAAACACACAGAGTAAATATCAGGAAAATAAAAATAAAATAATAATATAAAATATTTTATGGGATTAATGACTAAGGAGGGATAAAGCCAATAATATAATATCTACTAAGGGACAGAATTAAGTATGATATTAGATCTTGGGTCGTACGTCATGTTAAGGCGGTCAGGTTCAGGGGGTGGTCAGCAGCAGGAGATCTCAATGAGATGACAAGCTTAAAGGAAGGAGAAGAGGACGGCACAGGCTCAGATGGCTAAGTATGAAATACATGCAAGACGTGGAATACGGTCTAAGATGGCACTGAAGAGATGAAGGAGAGAAGGAGAAGAGAGGGTCAAGAATAAAATGAATGCAAGACATGGAGGAGGAAGAAGAGGACGGCACAAAGTCAGGAGGAGGCCAGGGAGTGAAGAGGGAGGACGAGGGAAGAAGAAGAGGACGGCATTAAGTCAGGAGAATGCCAGGCGTGGAGGGCACTCATGTCTAAGAAGGCCAGGGAGTGAAGAGATGGAAGATGAAGAAGGGAGGAAAGAGTCAAAAAACTAGTCGGTGGATCACCGGCTATGTACTTCTCCATCAATTTTTAATCAATTAATTTTTCACCCTCCCTCCAAAACCAATCTATCGACTGGGCTAAAACTGAATATTTGAGACTTTTTGAGACGATTTGAGCTGCCCTCAGATTCCGATGTAAATTAACAGGTGTCATCCTTATAAAACCTTGAATTTACATATCTAATTTCGTGTAAATACATTCATTGCAATGGCCGTTATTATAGTTTTTGTGTTAATCCTCCCCTCCCCTTGATTCGGCTGAAAATTAATAGGTGTCATCCTTAAAGGGTTCTGGAGGCACATATTTTATTTTTATATAAAATTTAGTGTCCATATATTTGTCCTATCGGGAGTTGTTTTCACAGATACACAGACATTTTTTTTTATATTTGGAATCATGGGGTCGGAAAACATTATATTTCGTTGAAAACATCACATTGAATATCGATTACTTAACTTTCTCTATACATCGTATAGCTGGGAAGTAATAATTGCAAGACGTAGAGGTCATTGAAGAAGTATATGAAAGAGGGAAGACGTTGATAAGGAAGGAGTTGCAAAAACAATTCGCGAGAAGAAACTCAGGTGGCGAAACTGATCCGTCCTATTTCGCGTAGCTCAAATTATAACACAAATACAAAATAACAAAATAAATAATTTAAAAAAAAACTCAGAGGCAATACTGAGCCTACCGTGTGGTCTGTTGAATTGCTTTGTGTTTTTCGTTTTTTTTTTCGACGGATGGAAGGAGGAAGTGTACTTAATGACAAAAGCTAATTAAAATGTAATTACGGTGCAGCTAATGAGATATGCACTTAATGAAACCTGCCTCGCTTCATTCACATAGTCAATAAACAGTTTATGTCGCTTTGTCTGTCTGTTGCAGTCTTTGTGTGTGGTTTCAGAGAAAATGTAAGAAGTGGAAAGCCAACAGTTGGAATATAACTTGGTTATCACTTGTTAATTTACATTATTAGTATATAAATATATTATGAATTATATAAATATATACTGTGGTCACAAGGAATAAATTGGTAAGTCTAAATTCGTAAATTTTCAGGGCAGCACTTTTTTACTTTTGCATTAATCGTGTAAATCCAGTTTTTGGAATAAATAAATTATGTTTGCATCATTATTAATCATATACCTTCTAAATCTATAGAAGTGAATGAAAATGAATATTGTTAATCCTTTCTTGGATTTTCTCTTAGTTACCTAATCATTCCCCATCACTTACCTAATTATTGACCACATTTACCTAATTTTTATACACATTTACCTTTAACCATACTTTTTGAAATACTCGTGAATGGAACTTAAATCAACTTGCTCTAAAGTTGAGCAAGTTGATTTAACCAAAAACACCCTCTTCACTTGGAATAGTTGAATAAATGGCTGAATAAATGCATCTCTTGAATGATTCCTCAAAGAAATGGATTAAGTTGATTTAACCGAGAACATAAACAATTTTACGAGATACCAAGAAACCCACATCTTTATAATTCCGAAAGTATTAGAGTTCGGAGCTTCCAACTTCTTCACGGTGCGCAGATGCCTTGGGAGATGATCACAGTACACTTAACTCATTGTGGCCATTTTACGACTTAACAACTTATTCCCTGTGACCATAGATATATGAAAAAGAAGCAAAAAAAAAAGAAAAACGAAAAAATGTTGAAAAACAAGAATAATCTGATCCTCTGATTTTCTTCATAATTAACATATAACTCGTTATTGTTATTGTTGTTAACATTATTATTCTTGTTTTTCAACATTTTTTTTTTTTTTTTTTTTTCTTCACAAGTTTATTTTCATTGTTTTAATCATCTGTCATAAATTCGATTCGGAGTTTCTACGGAATTTCGTGTTTTCCGACCTCCTGACTCCAAAAATGAAAAGACAAAGCTGTCTGTTTATGTGTCTATGAACAGGATAACTCCCGATAGAATGAATTTTTTGACAAGAAATTGTATACGTATATCTCTAAGGAGTCACCCATTCATATTCAGCCAAATGGACCTAAGGAAAGGGGGGCTCTCTTTTGTTCCATTAAGGGGAGGCTTAACACAAAAACTCGTTATTACTTTTCAGCGAAATCAGCCGATGGAGAGAAAGGGAGATGAGAGCTCAACTCAAAACATTTATTTATTAAGATTTAAGGACATGAAATGTTATATTTAATTATTTATTTACATATTTACGACATAATAGACCAGTGGGTCTTAGTATGGTGTTGTATATGTCAAGATTGTTCTCGAGAGAAATTAAAATGATTAAAATTTAAAATTATTAATTTAATTATTTCAAATTTTATATTTAAAATGTTTCTCACTCATAAAATGTTGATTTTTTTTCGACATTTGTTCTAGGTTTAGGTTTAGGTTTTATGACTCATGCCCGGGCTTTAACTACGAGGTCATATCGCCTACTACCAGAGCGCTCTTTCGTCACTCTGGTGGACATGAGCCCGACTCTACTGTGGGAGTCCTAAATTTTGCCTACCCTAAATTTTTTATTCATCTAGGGTAGGGGTCTTTAACGAGTACCTGACATCGTACAGGCTCGGGACCATCGCTTAACGTCCCATCCGAAGGACGGCGTGCTTAAGTTTATTTGACCTCCCAGATAAAATAAACTAAGGGCCTCGGTCGGGCTACGAACCCACAACCTTGAGCTCAGAAGTCAAGCACGCATACCACTGAGCTACCGGCGCCCTCAACATTTGTTCTAGAGGTGTCTTCTTTTTTATTTTGTCTGACAATATTTCGGGAGACTTTCATATCCCTTCTTCTGGTCACTTCCACGTCCCTTCTTCTATGAACGAATAGTATAAATAAAAATAAGACACCTTTGGAAAAAATCAACAGTTTATGAGAGAGAAGTTTAAGAAACATTTTAAATATAAAATTTTAATTAAACTTCAAAACTCCATAATGATGATACGTATAAATTTTCCTTGAAATTGGTCGAAGGGAAGAAGGGGAGCAGAAGAAGGGGAGACCATTTTTTTTTTTTGAGTCAGGAGGTCGGAAAACATGAAATTCCGCATTGAATAATTGACCGATAACGTAACTTCTCTTATACTTCGTATACCTGGGGAAGTAAAAACTGGAAGTTTCAGATAAACTGAAAACATTTGCTCCGAATAAATTCACCCTCCCCTCCCCCCCCCCCCCCCCCCTCCCTAAATGAAATATAATATTTCGATTTCCCGGGAGACTGTGAGTATAATTATCCAAGACTAACATAATATAAACGAGTTTTCTCGGTAATTTAAAATTAATTTGTCTCATTTACTTAATTTGAATAATTAAATCTATTGACTCAAACTGTACAAATATGGACTAATATACGTTATTAATCATCATTTAATTAGAATAATTTTAATGGAGGTCGAATGACGGAGAAATATGCAACCTTCGTGGTCGGTAATTGACGACGCAATTTGTTACTTTTTCTTACTTTATATTTCGACACCCGATAAACACAGAGATTTCTGCTTTACACGAACAGATATTCAGTTATTTTCCCGTCTATTTCCGACAATGTAGTTAATCACCCGTACAAATTAATCAATTATGTTTTCGCTCTAGAAAACTCCAGAATCGATCGAAACAGTTGACTTACATAGAGTCTTCTGAATCATAAGCGTGTTATCGTGTCCATGGACACACACACACACATACATACAGACAGACAGACGATCGTATAAGCTAAAAATCATGAATCCTCATATTAAATGTATCGATACATTTATTAAATCGACACTGAGGATTTATGAGCCCCTATTCAAGTCAATTGTTGAATATTAGCGCAAATTTCAATGTAGAAGGAATTCGAGGCTTTGTCGTGTAAATGAAAGTTCAATATTTGGCCAATGTTTCGGAAACTATTTATTTCCTTCTTCAGGGTCTTATAATGACTTGAGTGGACGTGTACGGTCACAAACTCACAACCACTCAAGTCATTTTAAGGCCCTGAAGAAGAAAATAAATAGTTTCCGAAACCTCGGCCAAATATTGAATTTTCATTTACACGACAAAACCTCAAATTCCTTCTACATTGAAAAGATACTGTCGACTCTATTAATCATTAGCGAAACGGTCGACTGGTTTTGGAGGGGGAGCGAAAAGTTAATTGATTAATTCTTTCAGAGGATGTACATTGCCAGTGATTCACTGACGACATTATTTCTTGTTTATGAATTAGAAGATCAGAAAACAGGATATATCGGTGAAAACTGAACATCGACTTTTCTGAACTTAAAGCAAATGGGCATTGCGAAAAGGAAGATCATTTTGGCACGGATAACCGAGTCGACAGTCAAAAGAATTGATTAGAGGACCGGATAACAAAAGGACAACTCTACTTGACCACTCCCTGATTGAGAAAAGTGGTCGAGTATCCAAGAGGACACTCGGTAAGAAAACATCTGTTTATAATGATTCTTGTTCAGGATCCTTTCTGCAGAAGATGGGCAGGTAGTTAAATACTAGCGAGGGTCTGTTATATGGGCCTTCAGCCTTTGGATAACATAGGTACAAAACCCATCTCAGCTGGAGGTAGTAAAATGGGCTCCTTTCCAAAACTGAGGTCCGAGGATCGAACAGACTAAGTCGAGGGGAGAAAAAAAGGTGTAAAGAAACCCCTTAAAAAAAAGGAAGGTATAAATTTAAAGGTGTTAAGTGGCTGAGAGGAGAGGAAGAGGGAGGGGGTGGTTTTACCCTCTATTCACCCTGAGAGGGAGGCGGTAAGGGGGAATAACACCCCAGCCGCCCCCATCAACCCACCCACCCCCACACCCAACCCCTCATTATAATCAAACCCATTTATTATCTATATATACATATTTTAAATTTTTCTAGGGTTTCGACTCGCCAATTCGAATTTCTGTTACAGCAAAATATTTTCTAAACGTCCTAGTTGACGTGAAATTTGGAGTGTACAAGGCCGCAACATTTAGACATTATACAAAAAAAAAAAATGAGAACCGCCATAAAGCTAAAGTGAATTTTTTACTTCCCCAGCTAGGAAGTATAGGGGAAGTTATGTAATCGATCAGAAATTCGATGCTGAAATTTCAGGTTTCTTGGTCCCCTGATACCAAAATGAAAAAAAAAATTACGTATGGCTGTGTGTTTGAACACGATAACTCCCGATAGAATGAATGTCTCGACACGACATTTTATATGTTTATCCAGAACCCCGTAAAAACGACACCTATTGATTTTTAGCCAAATCGGCCAAAGGGAGGGGGAGCATTAGAGAGGGGGGGGGGGGGGGGGGGGGGGGGGCTTGACACAAAAACTCTAATAACTACTGTTGTACTGAATATATTGACACGAAATTTCAAATGTAAATTCAAACCCCCATAAAGCTTAAAACGTCCAAATTTTAGCTGAATCGCTCTAGGGGAGAGATGGATCAGAGTAAGGGATCAAAAAACCTCAATAACTGCTCATGTAATCAATTTATCGACATAAAATTTTATATTTTCATCCAAAACTCCATAAGAACAGCACATATAAATTTTCTACGATATCGGCTGAAAGGAGATGGCTCGACATAAACAACCTAATCCGAAACGGTTTTGAAGGGAGAGCAAAACCTTATTTGATTAATTCGTTCTCGGGAAGTACACTGCCGGTGATTCACCGACGACTTAATTTTTTTTTCTCCATTTTTGTGATATCAATTTGAAGAGCTCAGTAAGTAGAATAGTGAATTTTAAATCTCCCCCCTACCCCTATTTTGAGGGGTGCTAACTGAAAAAATTGGGAAAAAAATCATGTTTTTAAAGTGCATGATGAGAGATCAGATCCTGGTTCTACTTGTCCGCACACGACCAATTTTCACATCTCCTGCTACACAAAGTGCACCCAATGCATTCAGAACTTCTTAAGAATTATATCTATTGATTTTGAGCCAAGTCGGACAAAAGCAAAGGGACTTAACTCAAAAACACTT
Source organism: Aradus depressus (assembly GCA_963662175.1). NCBI lineage: Eukaryota > Metazoa > Arthropoda > Insecta > Hemiptera > Aradidae > Aradus > Aradus depressus. The sequence continues at coordinate 7,554,014 of OY759222.1, forward strand.
ATAACAGAATATTTTCAAAGTCTCTGTGTATTGACTTTCAGCCAAATTGACAGTAGAAGAAAGTAGTTTAGAAAGCGACTTTTGTTAATTACCTATATCATGCAGTGCCGGATTTATATATTTTTCAAGTGTAGGCCACTGACATCTCGCCGCCCCTACCTTTAAAAGATTATTGCATATACTTTTTAATGTATAGTATATGCAAACATTACAAATCCAATCAGTGGCGGATCCAAGGGGGGGTTGATTTTGTTTTTTTCCCCTGAGAGATTTTGTTTTTTGAAATTTTAAGATATCATTTATTGTCAAATTACAGATGAATAAATAAAAATTTAATATTTCGTTTTATTGTATAAAAAAAAAAGATATTTAAATAAAATTAAGTTTTGGCGCCCTAACGGATGACATCTGTCGGATTTTTTACGAAATTTGATAACGTTTTGCCACTCACGTGGCATGCAGTAAGTGGTGGGTGGATGAGTCTACAGCTACTGCTACTGAATCCAATACTTTTTATTGCACACTATACAGCTATTTATAAAACTATTATTACTAAGTCATAAATAATACTATAATTTTTGAACAGAATTTAAACATTTTCTTCTCAATTAAATAATTTAAAAATAAATTTTTGTGTAGTTTACCCAATGAAAATTCAAATGAATGCAAACTGTTTAAATTGACTTATATACTTAAAATATAAATTTTAAAATAGATAAAAACTTGTAAATTAAAAAAGAAAAACGTCTTATATAATATAGGTCAATTCACAATAGCTTCCGGCGTGATTTCTTATTAGCAAAATCATTGATAATATCATCATAACTCATAATTTCAGTTAGTTGAGACTCGATACATAAAAGAGCGAAATAATTAAATTTTTCTTTGCTTAATATGATCTTAGATAATTTTTCATTCTTTTAAGACAAGAAGAGCTTCTTTCACCGATATTTAAACATTGATATTTCACGACCACCAATAACACCATTGACCACCATAACACCACGACCACCATAACACCATTGACCACCATAACACCACGACCACCATAACACCACGACCACCAATAACACCATTGACCACCATAACACCACGACCACCATAACACCACGACCACCAATAACACCATTGACCACCATAACACCACGACCACCATAACACCATTGACCACCATAACACCACGACCACCATAACACCACGACCACCAATAACACCATTGACCACCATAACACCATTGATCTTTAATATATAAAGTATCAATATCAACTGAAATAAACATAGCCAAGCTCCTTACTACGTCGCCAACAAAACTCTTCACATACAAAATTATTTTCCCTACTTAGTTCCCACAGTAATCCTCTAGTCCGTGCCCTCGATTCTGCCGTACTTCCCCAACGACGGCTTAAGCGTCAATGGCCTAGAGACCTCCTGAGCAGAAGCAGTGACAGTGACAGTGATTAGCTATAAACGAGAGAAAAACAGTGACTAGGGAGTGTCACCACTGGGTGATTTCTCCCCTCATGACATTTTGACATTGCCATTATCTCTTTATTAGCACATTTGCTTGTTGTATTTATTTGTATAAAAAAAAAAAAAAAAAAAAATTAGAATTAGTACAAGATCGCGGGTTCAAAACCCGGCCGTGGCATTAGGTTTTTCACTGGGTGATCCTTGAGCATGCCGTCCTTCGGGTGGAACATTAAGCGATGGTCCCGAGCCTGTGTGATGTCAGATAATCCTCGTTAAAAAACCCTCCCTACATTAGGTGGATAAACCTGCATAGGCAAAATTTAGAAGTTCCACAGTAGACTCGGGCTCATGTCGTCAAGAGTTACGAAAGATCGGTCTGGTAGTAGGCGATATGACCTCGTAGGTAAAGCCCCGGTATGAGTCATTATAACATTCTCATTTCAAATTTTCTAGTTAATTCCTACAATCGTTGTTGAGTTAAAGCGCTCACAAATTACTCCATACATACACATACCGACATATTATCAATTATAATTGATTTTTACAATTATTTTATAAAAATTAAAAAAATATAATCAGTCTTTGCCGCACTAGGGCAGGACCTACTGGCCCTATTGCTAAATCCGGCACTGATATTATGCCAGCCCTACCTCCCTATCTTTGAAACTTCCTTTGGAAGCAATATTGCCAATAACATCTTTTATTGTTTATCACTCAACGGTATGGCAACACTGACTATAGTCGATACTTGTCACACAGTGTGGTGTCAAGTCTGTTGAATGGGGGGGCCTCCACTTCATTCATGTTTTGGCCCCATTCACTACAAACTCTTGAATGACTCTTCCCCTACCAATCCAGAGGCGGTAGGATGAAAGAAACCCCCCCCTCCCACTAACACCGTCTCAACTCTTTCTTATCCAAGTTCTTTATTACACCCCCCCCGCCCCCCACCCCACCACTTACAACTAAAATATAAAATGAAAATCTAATAATAATAATAAATAAATAATTAAATGAAACAGTCAACTTTTTATAGTCTTCAATTTTTCTTTGATTTTCTAAAAATGAAAAAGGGCATTGTCCTATGTCAAGATCAAATCATTGCTCAGAAGCTAAACCCCCCCCCCCCCCCCCCCCCCCCTCCCCCCCATATATATATATATATATATATATATATTATATGTATATATTCATCAGGTCTTTTGCAATGAAAAACCGCAAACATAACTAGAAACAATGGCGTAGCCCAGGGTGGGGAAGAGGGTCGTGTTGTATTATTTTTTTATTTAATTATTATTATTCCCCAATCCCCCCTTCCCCCACCGATTGCAAGAGGTAGTGCAGTTTTAAAAAAATTAAATAAATAATGCAGATTTTTCCCCCTAAATACTCCTTACCGATAGCGTTTTTACGATAAAAATAGTATTAATCAAAATTAAAGAGTATTAAATTCTTCATTATTTTTGTACGTTCACTTGTGTTCAATAGAATTCTCAGCTATATATATGCAATATATAGGGGAAGTTATGTAATCGGTCAAAATTCGATCGGAGTTTTGAACAGAATTTCATGTTTTCCGACTTCCTGTGATTCCAAAAAAAAAAAAAAGTCTATCTATGTGTCTGTGTGCTTGTGAATTCCCGATAGAATGAATATATTGACACAATGTGCATCCAGAACCTTCGAACAGAGCGACACCTGTTGATTGAAAGTGGAATCAGCCGGAGGAAAGAAAATCGGAGAGGAGGTTCAACTCAAAAATCTCAATAACTGCCAATGTAATGAATGAGATTAGGTTAGGTTAGGTTTTATGACTCATGCCCGGGCTTTAACTACGAGGTCATTTCGCTTACTACCAGAGTGCTCTTTCGTCACTCTGGTGGACATGTGCCCGACTCTACTGTGGGAGTCCTAAATTTTGCTTACTCTAAATTTTTATTAACCTAGGGTAGGGGTCTTTAACGAGTACCTGACATCATACAGGCTCGAGAGGGACCATCGCTTAACGTCCCATCCGAAGGACGGCGTGCTTAAGTTTATTCTATCTCCCAGATAAAATAAACTAAGGGCCTCGGCCGGGTCTCGAACCCACGACCTTGAGCTCAGAAGGCAAGCACGCATACCACTGAGCTACCGGCGTCCTCGCTGTGATGAATGAATGTATCCAAAACCAGACCAGAACTTGTTTTCAACGTAGCGTCATCATCAGTGGCACATCCCACCCGTACAATATAGAGGCTAAAGGACTACTCTTGAACAATGAAAACTATATCGACATTTAATATCGACACATTTGAATGAATGTATCGACAACATTTAGTATGATTCATTATGTATGGTCAAATATTGAGTTTTAGCCCAAACGGTCGATTGGCTTTGAAGGGAGAGCAAAAGCGTCATTTATTGATTCTTGCTGGGGAAGTACATATCTTGTGATTCACCGACAACTTTTTTATTCTCTACTTCTATTGTATAAATAAATTATGTAGAATATGAAAATTACAATTTAAAACAAAATTGAATTAGCTGAAAAGATATGTTGTCTTCTAATAAGGTACCTATTTTTTTAATGTATTTCGAAACATTTTTTTTTACGTACTGCGTAATACTTTCAAGGTAGACAGGTATGTAATGTGTGTTATCATTCTGATAAACTATAATTGATTAATGGTAATGTTTACATTTAATTATTTTTATTATCTCTCTTTATTTTAATTATCTCAATTAGTATTTGAAAAAAAAAAGTGTCAAGTTCAAATGATATCTCTCAGAAACTGGGTTACAAATATTGATTTAAAAAAAATGTTTTCCTCAATTGACACAGACATTCAGGCACAGAATAAGGGTTTCGACTAGGGATGGGCGATATTCCCATCGATAGTCTAAGTAACTATCGATATTAAGTTTCTTTCATTAAAGGGAATACGTTTTGAAGGAGGTTACTTTTGAACTTTTACTTTGATGATGGTAAACGTGCTAAATAAACTATGGGCAAAGTTTTATTCAAAACTAGTTGCAACAGATCCAATTTAAGGGATCACCTCTTGAGACGCCACCAAGAAACTTATAAACCGGCACTCAAGACCAACCAACCCACTGCACAAGCTGCATCACTGCCTACTGTACCATACATTTTTTCAAAAGTATTTTTCGTCAGTTGGTAATTAATTTTTTGATATTGTTTTATACAAGTCGTTGAGTGAAATAAAAATAGTTGAATCTAATGCCATTGTACCTACTTCATTGTTTTTTGATTATCTACAATAAGTTTTTCTGAACTTTAATTAATGTGTTAATATTCTTGCAAAGTGTTTATACTTAATTCGATTATTTTCGACAGACATTTTGTTATTTCTATAAAATAAAAGTTCGATTTGAAAGAACAATTACTTATTCGATTGATATGTTTATTCCCCTTCATCCTCCATAACATAGAATAATTTAAATTAGGAAGATGTACATGAAAAAATGAATATAAAAGAATCATATTATAATATAATATTAGAATTGGGAAGTATTTTGCATGAAAAGCGGCAACTTACTGAATTATCATTACTATCGGTAGTGACCAACTATCGACTATCACCCATCTTTAAGGGTGTCGTTGTGCATCATTGTTAAATGATCATGGTCAGTGGAAAATTAAGTAGGTATTTACTGTTTTTCTCAACCGAAAAATAAGTTTATCGACATCCAGAAAGTCATTTTTTGGGTTGATTTACCTTTTGATCTTTGGTTCAGAAAATAATACTGGAAATTTGGATTCGGAACAAGGTTTTGAGCGCTCACTAGATGAATATTTTTTTCTCGATTTGAGTCAAAAAGTAGCAACAGCGTAGCCAGAATCTTGTTCCCAATAGAATTAAAGTTTTTATTAACTTTTTACTTCCTCAGCTGTGCGATATGTAATCGGTCTGAAATTCGATGTTGAGTTTTCACAGGAATTTTATATTTTCCAACCCCCTGAATCCCAAAATGAGAAATCCTGTCGTTCTGGGGGTGTATCCCTGTGAACACGATAACTCCCATATGAACGCGAAACCTTTGTATCCAGAACCCCGTATGTACGATATGAATGTATATTGAATGTATCACACAATATGTATTGTGTAAGTCCAAAACCCCATAGGAACGATACATAACAACTTTCAGTCAAATCAGTCCAAAGGCAGAGCGAGATCCGAGGAGGGGATGCTTGTCTACTGAGATCGAAATAGTCGGTTCGAAACCCCCTTATTTTTATATGAAAAGGTGAAAAAACCTTGAGCACGCTGCCCTTCGGTTGGAACTTAAAGCGATCGTCCCGGGTCTATCTACCAGAGCGACAAAAGAGCGCACTGGTAGTAGGCGATATGACCTCGTAGGTAAAGTCCCGGCTGTGTATATTCTTAAGAGGATGCCAAAAAGCCACATATATTTAAAGAATAGTTTAGAAGTACTTTACTCAAAAAAAAGCAATGAGACAAATATTACAAATAAAACTCTTCAGCGGATACTGAAACATATGCAGTCACGACAGATGCAAATATCTCCCCTAATCGAAAAGTCCCAAAACACGGGGATTTAATTCCCTGTTTAAGCCGTGGTTGAAAGCGATGCAAAACTGCACAACTGGGGTCCTCAATGTTGACAAACATTTATCTGGTCTGTCTCATAATCAGATGCATTTGTTACCGCGGCCAGAGAGGAAAATCGTTGTTCTCTTGGGTTTTCAAACAATGCCACATAATTAGAACCACCTGTTGATATACTGATTTCACTTTTCTTTTTTTTTTTACAATTATCTCGTAAACCGGAAGTCCTATGGAAAAGTTTACAGAATGAAAATTAAGACTATTAACGTGTTCTACAATTATTGTATAATTTCCCCAACCTTCGGATGGGACGTTAAGCGATGGTCCCGAGCCTGTACAATGTCAGGTATTAGTTAGAAACCCCAACAACCCTAGGTGAATAAAAATTTAGGATTCCCATAGTAGAGTCGGGCTCATGTCCAGTGACGAAAGAAAGCTCTGGTAGTAGGCGATATGACCTTGTAATCTAAGCCCGGGCTTGAATTATAATACTAAATTTCCCTGGCGCTATGGTTCTTGTAGAACCTGGGCCTCAGCAACGATCTTCCGCCATTCTTCTCTATCCTCGGCCTCCCGTCTTCATCTCACACCCATCGTTCGTTGGTCGTCCTCCAGACAACGTTAGCGGGGTCTACTTCTTCTTCCTTGTCCTCCCGGGTGTCCCTCGAGTATCCTCCTCGGCAATCTGTCTGGTTCCATCCTCTGTAAATGCCCCAGCCATCGGAGCCGTCCCTGCTTCACTAAGGCCACCAGGTCCGGTCTCTTGTACAGGTCCCTCAACTCCCTATTGGTCCTTATCCTCCATCTATCCCCCTCCGCACTAGGACCGTATATCTTCCTCAATACCTTCCTCTCCACGTATTAAGACTTCGTCCCCAGGTTTCACTCGCGTACGCGACGACCGTTCTCAGGACTGTTTTATAAATTGCTATTTTGGCGTTTCGGGACACAATCCTCTTGAATCATAATAACTAACTAAAATTTGGACTACTCAAAAGACTACTAGACAAGCGATCTCAACCACAAATGTGGACTCCGCCGTTGTATGGCGCGTACTAGCCATGGTGCCCAGGAGTCCTAAAAACTTACTAGCTGGGATGTCTGCCGTTGAAGGACTATAAGCGTTATTCCGTATGAATAATTGAAAATTATAACATCATGAATGTACTATTGAAGAATTGAAATGGATTCGAATGAGAGATATTAGGAGAAAAGTCAAAGTTCCCCGGGCAACGCCGGGTATTACTGCTAGTAAATAATATAATATAGTAGGCCTCGTTCTGTGGTCTGAAGAAGAAACATGTTGTTAGTTAGATACTTGTTGTGACTCATGCCCGGGCTTTAACTACGAGGTCACATCGCCTACTACCAGAGCGCTCTTTTGTCTCTCTGAACATGAGCCCAACTATACAGTGGTACTCCAAAATGTTGCCTTACATAACTTCGTACATGACTTTGTACAGATTCGGGACCATCACTTATCGTCTCTAAATCCGAAAAATGGCGTGCTCACATATTTTTCTGTTTTACGTAAAGTGTTCTTTATTTTTGTTTAAGCTCAACAAAAATTTCAGGGTATCAATATAATAATATAAAAAATGTATAATACAAACCTACAAACCGTTATTAAAATTTGTTCAGCGGGAATAAAGTTATATAGGCAAATGCAGTGATTTTTTCTGAATTGAAATGTCAATATTTGAGAGTAATTACCTTTTGACAAACGATGGTAAAAAAGCTATTTAAAAGTGCAACCCCCCCCCCCCCCCCCCCCCCTCCCAGAACAATATTTACAATAGAAAAGTCGGAGTGGGGATATTGAGTTGAGGGGGGAGGGGTTATGTTGACATACGTATAAATCTGTTGTACATAATCAGATGCACTTGATAACAGCTGGGGGGACAGAAAAGCCGTTTTTCACCCGAATTTTACACAGAAACACACCACAACCCTCGACACCACATAATTAGAACACCTGTTGATAATGAGTCGCGGATTAATTCATATGGCTGGCTCATCGTTTATTAACGCGGCTCTCCAACGTTTAAAACCATTCATTAGCTCCCCCCCTCACACACACACACACACCCCAACCTCCACTACCTACCTTTCGTTACATCAATTGACTTTTAATTTTTCGGTAAAACACTGAGCAATTAGGTATAATAAAACAACTAAATACATCATGTTATATACATATATTTTACCACTTTATATCATTATTTAAAATCATATCTTGAAGAAATAACACATTTAATGTACCGTAGAAATGAAATAAATAAAAAATAAAAACTAGTTCGACTTTTGTCTAATTCCACAAAAATATATACATAAAGTGTACCGGTTTCGGCTGACGTCATCGTCAGCACAAAGTTCAAAAGTGACATTTAGTTTGTTAGCTTGTCAAAGGCTGTGACATCCTGTCTTCTAGAAATGGATGTAGATAATAAGAAAGAAACTTAAGTGAAAAGACAAGAATACTGGATGAGAGGACAGAGACAACGATGGGAAGACGAGAAAATAGAACGAGTTGTGGATGAGCATACAGAAACGTAGGTGAAAAGAGAAGAATAATAGACGAAAGGATTGAACGTAGATAAGAAAAGAAAAATAGTAAAGGAGAAGAAAGAGTTGCAGATAAGAAACGTAAGTGAAAGGAGAAGAATAAGTTGTAGAGAAGAAGACAGAAACGTAGGAGAGAAGAGAAGAATAGTAGACGAGAGAATAGATGTAGATGAGAAGCTTGAACGTAGATAAGAAGAGAAATATAATAAAGGAGAAGAATGAGTTGTAGATAAGAAGGCAGAAACGTTGTTGAGCGGAGAAGAATAGTAGACGAGAGAATAGAGATGTCGATGAGAAGATTGAACGTAGATAAAAAGGACAAAATAGTAAAAGTGAAGAAAGAGTTATATATAAGAAGAAGGCGTCAAAAATCGTTGTCATTGGATGCCGATAAATAAAAACTATTCTATTCTATTCTATATAAGAAGACAGGAACATACGTGAGAAGAGAAGAATAATAGACGAGAGGACAAAGATGTCAATGAGAAGATTGAACGTAGATAAGAAGGGAAGAAAGATATAGATGATAAATGAGAAACATCAATTATAGAAAAATTAAATGCAATTTGAAATCTCTTCAATGTAATAATTAAAATGTAAATTGGATATTATATTATGTTGCAGGTCTGAGAAGTCTGAAGGTAGCTGCAGGGGCAAAAAAAATATTTATTAAAAAGATACATTTTATAAATGAGTGTGGGCTTGGTCAGATCAATCTACATAAATGATCTCAGTAAAGCCGTCTTTTGACCTCATTAAAATGCACTTTTGAAACTTTTTTTTATGCACTTTATATCAACCTATATGTGTATGTTATGCATGCTTGCTTATATACATTTCCAATTAAAACTTTGCACCCTATTAAGAAAGTTAGTAGAAATCAATCGATATCATTAATTCAGTGAGAGATCGACCCTTTCCACTTGTTAATTTATTTTTAAAATATATTAGGAAAAAAAAATTGTTGGTAAATCAGCGCTAATGTACTTCCCCCTCTCCAATATTATGTGTGGTTGCTAATTTTGTGACAATAAAATTGGCGAAGAATAGCGAAAACTTCCTTCATTATAATGATGGCTGTAATAAGAAGAGATTATTTCACAAAAAATAAAATAAAAACATACGTCTCCTTTCACAAATTTTATTCATTTTACTAGCCGGCTGTCGAAAGGAACAAGAAAAAGGTTACTGTCACTCATCCATGAAATTTTAAAAGGATAATTTTTTAGTAGTTTATTTATTTATTTACACAGTTTTTTATTATTAATTAATTTTACCCTTTTAAATGTAAACGTCTTAGAAATTGTTTTACCAAACAGCCTAATGATGAGGACAACTTCGAAAGCCGGCTACAATTAATAAAATCGGTAACAAGTCACACTAAGTTCTACTCATCGAGCCATACAAAATACAGGTGAAGTTACGACCCCTGTTTCCAAATTTTTAGAAAAATTTTACTATCTGGGTGAAATTTCATAAGTTTATTCAAAACCTCGGGGAAGCAGTTGTATCGACACGACATGAAGTATATGTTCTAAGGACCCCACAAAGACTTATTGGTTTTCCGCGAAATCGGCCGAATGTGAAGGGGGATCAGATGAGATGGACTCGATTCAAAAACCCTAATAATTGCTCGATCTATTGAATGTATCGACACGAAATTTAATATAATGATTCAGAGGTCTCCTTGATAGATTCACCCATTGATTTTTAGCCAAAAAAAAAATTCGATTGGTTATAGAGGAAAAACAAAATTGACTCATTTCTAGTTTCGACGATTTTTTTGTATTTTACAACCAGTGAAAGTTCTAGATTATAACCAGTTAAAACAACGACAATGGCTCAACGACGAATTTTCTGGGTTTGAAATCGATTCAAGTACAGTTTATCTTTAATTTATTCAATTTACTTTTAATCGAATCTTAAGGAATCTTCGATGGTTAAAGTATACTGTTATTCCTGAATAGCTGTTAGTAACAGGTAATAACAACCCAGTAGCTCCTAGTAACAGGTAATAACGACCCAGTAGCTCCTAGTAACAGGTAAGAACGAGAAAGTAGCTCCTAGTAACAGGTAAGAACAACCCAGTAGCTCCTAGTAACAGGTAAGAACGACCCAGTAGCTCCTATCTCGAGATAATTAGAGCCAGCATGAGTCTTGATAATGAGTTTAGATAAGTTATAATAAGCTATTTAGTGAGAGGGGGGTGGGCGCACCTTGGCTATAATATATATGGTAGGGTATCGTTTTATTATATCCAACATCAGATAAGAGTAGAACAGAATTGGACTTGGAGAAATTGTACCCGGTACACCATTAGGATCACGCAGACCCCAGTCACTACTCAACACAGAACTTATATCGTACCAACTAATTTACATTTTAATCCTTCAAGCAGTATCGCCCGGGTGGCTTTCTCGATTAGGGGAAATCCCTGTCTGCATTGGATGGCTACGGTAGCTTGTCTACTGAGCTCAAGATCGCGGATTCGAAACCCAGTAGAGGCCCTTTAGCCTAGAGAAATTAGACATTGCTCTCCGGAAAAATTCCAAGAAAGCTACATTTTTGTTAATATCTCGTTAACGGTCACTTTTACGGAAAAAATATTCATAATCAAACTTGTAGCTTAGGAAATTTCCTACAAAAAAGATACAATAACTTTTACTCATTGGAGTAACCACTTCGGAGATAATGTAGTAACCTTTATGTTTCTCATGAAACGTGCACTCCTTTCTACATCACCTTCGAGGTAGAGTACAAGATGAATTTCTATCTGGAGGTGAAAAAAAACCTTCAGCACATGGGACGTAAAGCGATGTTTCCGATCCTATACGATGTCAGTCGTAAAATATCCTTACCCTAGGTCAGTGGTCGGAAAACCGCTGCTCTCCGGCCCCTTGAGTGTGACTCTTCCACAAAATACCACGTGCGGGGGCGCGCACGTACAGTGCGATTGTGACTGGTTTTCTTATTTCTATTTTTACATACTTAGTTGGTCTTTATCTTTAGACGAGTGCTCTGAAGCTATAATATACCTATAGTTTAAATAAAACTTAAAACTTTAAGTAAAGTTCATTAAGTTAATTTTAGGGAGCGTTGTGGGGTGAAAGAAGATGTAGTGTCGAGGATTGAGAAAGGTATGTTGAGATGGTGTGGACATACAGAGAGGATGAACGAAAGGAGATAGACGAAATAAGTATACAATACGAGTTGGAAGGGGTCGATCTCAGCGAACGTACCTCAATCAGATTGAGGACGTTTTTAGCAAAGGCCAGCGTAGGAGTACCCTAATTAAGTTAATAACAATGTACCTACCTATATAGTTTAAGTTAAAAAAATTTGGCTCTCAAAAGAAATTTCAATCGTTGTACTGTTGATATTTGGCTGTGTGATGAGTTTGCCGACCACTGCCCTAGGAGAATAAACCTGGGTGGACAGATTAGGATTCCCACCGGAGCCGTGGTGGCTAGAGCGAAGGGCTTTGGTTGCATGGAGTCACCACCGGCACGGGTTCGAATCCCGTCCAAGGAAGAATTTAATTCCATAGATAAAACTTCTTCCCCCTTTGTAAGTAACCCCGGTAATGTCGCAAAAATAGAAATGGACTACACCTCTAACAGACCAAAGGAAGAAATTCCTATAAGACTGGGCGTTATCAAAAAAACAAATTAAAAACTAACTTCTGTCTGTCTGTTTGAGTGTGAACATAACTCCCGATAGAATGAATGTATCAACATAAAATTTAATATAAGTATCCGGAACCCCATAAGGATGACAACTAATAATTTTCAGTCAAATCGACCAAAAAGAATTGGAAGATTAAGGGGAGGCTCAAAACAATATTTCATATGAAAATTCAAAGTACTTTTTATTAGCCATCTGAGGGTAGCCCACCATTCCTCCCCTAAGAGGGAAACGTTAAATCCGATGAACGGAAAAAAAAAAAAAAAATTATCTGGAATGTTCCCAAAATTGGAATCAATAGAGGTCATATAGTAGTTACGATTCAGTACAACCATTGAATGATAATTTATCATAATATTGACATAATCGCAAATGACATTGAAAATGGAGATTGTTCAAAAGATAATTAAACAATTAAATAATTATTGTTTAATAAACAGCCAAGAAAGATACGGAGATGATACAGTTCAAGTGGTCCAGTTTTCAGGGAATTTGTCTGACGGAAAAATTTAAAGCAAGCCTATGTAAACAGTTGTCCAACATAGAGAGATTTGAACATTTTCTGCAGAGATATTGTGAAACAATTTTTTTTTAAATTAAGAAAAAGTATAAAAAATATATATATAATATATGGGAGTACTTTCTACTATCGTCTTCAGCCACGAATTAATAAATACTGTATTTGTTAAGTCATGACTGAAGATGGTAGTAATACAGAAAGTACTTCCATATAGTACATATTTTTTTTGAGGGCGCAGGTAGCTCAAGATCGTGGGTTCGAAACCCGGCCGAGGCCCTTAGTTTATTTTATCTGGGAGGTAAAAGAAACTTAAGCACGCCGTCCTTCGGATGGGACGTTAAGCGATAGTCCCGAGCCTTTACGATGTCAGGTGTTCGTTAAAGACCCCTGCCCTAGGTTAATAAAAATTTAGGATAGGCACAATTTAGGACTCCCATAATAGAGTCGGGCTCATGTCCACCAGGGTGACGAAAGAGCGCTCTGGTTAGTAGGCGATATGACCTCGTAGTTAAAGCTCGGGCATGAGTCATAAAACCTAACCTAACCTATAAAGAATGTATCGACACGAAATTTAGTTTGGGGATTCAGAAGTCAATTATTGATTAAAACGGTCGATTGTTGTGTTAGGAGGAGTGATAACGTAGTGGATTAATTCCTTGTAGGGCCCTGTGAGTCTCTCATTGGTAAGTGTCCAACAAAACGGCTTAACAAAAAGTTTCTGTTTATTTCCGTTTTCCTAACAAACTGTTTCCTGATTAGCCCACACTAAACCCCCCCCCCCCCCCCCCCCCTCCTCCTATGTTAAATAGTTGTGATTAGGCAACAAAAGCCCCTGTCAACTAATCAGAACCCTTCACTGTGTTATCCCTCCCCTCCCCTCCCACTCTCCTTCGACCTAGAATGTTATCTACATAAACTGAAAGTGTGTCTGTCTGTGGCTCTGTTTGTTTGGGAGGAACAAGGTGGAACGAAGGATGACCCAACATAGGATATATGTTACCGTGTTTGAGAATTCGCAAAGAGACTAAGCAAAACGCGAAACTACTGCGTTAATTAGGAGTTTTGCGTTCCCCTTAGTCACTTTGCAAATTCCCTGAATGTATTATCTAGAAGAGCATATAACCCTGACAGAAGCCCTTTAAGACACTTAAGTTCATATGAAGGTTGTTGCTGATGTAATGAGAATTGATTATTTCACATGTTGTAAAATAAAATATAATCTGACCTCTCACAGATTTTATTAATTTTTGTTAGCCGGCTTTCGAGGTTGCCCTCATCATCAGGCAGTTTACAAAAAAAACATCATTTAGCAACAAAGAAACAGGCATAAAGTTATTTTGGTTAAAATCCATACGTTATTGTGATAATGAAATATTAAATAAATTAAATTAATACAAATAAACAAATACCTGTAAAAATAATTTTGAAAATAACATAATTTAAAATATTTTAATAAATAAGATTTAGAAAAAACCAAAAATTGAAAATTTCATGGATGGGGACAGATATGTTATTCCTGTCCCCCATCTGAGTCACAACTGGGAGAACAGAGTACCTGAGACTGGACAAACCTCCCATCCCCTCTCTAGAGTTGAGGAGGGGGGACTCTCTCTTCCTCCTTTCCAATTTGATTTCTATACTTTTTGAGTAATCCATCTTTCTACTTTTCTGTATATGATGTAGCAACAAGACTAAGCCGGCCTTAAGTCCTGTGCTTTGGAGGTGTTGTAAAGTGCCGCCCACTTTTTCAAATGGTCCCCCACTCTAGTCCTCAGCTTCCGGCCTGTCTGCCCAAGATAAAAACAGTTACAATCTTTACAATTAATCCTATACACGCCGGATTTGTTAGGGAGGTCCACACGATCTTTGGTTTTTGAGAGCATCCCCTTAAGGGAAGTCCTACTTTTGAAATCCACATTCACATTATCTCCATTTATTATCCCAGATAATTTCTCTGAGAGTCTGGGGAGGTACGGCAGAACACACCAGCCACCCCCGTCATCCCTCTCTTCAGTTTGGCTACACTCTTCCTACACTAAAGTTAGCATTTTCTCTTCAATATACGGTCCACAAGGTCGGTTGTGTAGCCATTAACGTTTTAAAAAACAGATTTTTTTGTAGACTGCCTCGAAAATTGCCTCGGCTAGCATAATTGATGAAATCTATGAGAGGTCAGACTATATTATATTTATTTTACAACCTGGAAACACAAAGTTCCTTCTGGCCACCTGTCTGTTAACATTGGTTATGAAAAAAACCTTCGAGACACTTAAGTTCCTTCAGGCCACCTGTTTATAACATTGATTTTGAATAAGTTCCTTTAAGGCACCTAAGATCCTTCAGGCCACCGGTTTATTAACAATGGTTTTGAATAAGGTCTTAAGACACCTAAGTAAGACACTTAAGTTCCTTCAGGCCACCTGTTTGTTAACATTGGTTTTGAATTAGGTCCTTTAAGACACCTAAGTAAGACATTTAAGTTCCTTCAGGCCACCGGTTTATTAACAATGGTTTTGAATAAGGTCCTTTAAGACACCTAAGTAAGACACTTTAAGTTGCTTTAGGCCACCTGGTTATTAAGATTGGTTTTGAAAAACTCCCGTTAAGACATTAAGTATTTTTATGGCACTAAAACATTTAGTCCTTCACAGACACTAAGATCTCATAAGAACATCATCCAATTAAATTTTGTATGTTGTCATAAAAAAAATTTATTTTCTGCCTTCGATCCTCCCGAGCCAGAGGTATGAAAAACAGAGCGTAATATAGTTTTCCGAGTTTGGAGAGAAAGTGAAGAAGCTATTTATTCCTTATCCGGGTATCGCATGTAATCAACTTCGGGGGAAATAATATAATGCAAAGTTTAGACCCGGGCAACCCGCTAGTTACGTAATAATTGTATTACTAATCTTCTAAAACTATTTATTTAAACCATCAAAATAGAATGGAAGAATTGACGCCGAATAAATACATTATCAGTGGTTTGTCGTGCGTCAGAACGTGCGTCATTTCGCGGGACATACCACACAGTCCGCATACATCAACAGCATCAAAACATCTCTCATCTTATAATCAATCACTAATAATATTACTGTTAAATATTCCAAAAATTGGAATAAAAAATTTGGAAACACCGGCAGTTCTCCAGCACGATTAATCAATTGGGCTAAAAATGCATAGATGACTTACATAGAGCCTCCTGAATTCTCATAATAAATTTTGTGTCAATACATTCATTATATCCGTAGTTATTAGATTTTTCGAGTCGAGTCACCCCCTCTGATGGGCCTAACAAAAACAAGACAAACATGGGGGAATCAAGATTGGAAAAATATAATGAGTGATCGATTAAAATTAATATATCGATTAAAGTTAATATACACTCACAACATACACATATCCACATAAATACATATATACATAACTATACATCCATATACATACACATACATATACACATTGATGAACAACAAGAAAACTTACTATGAATATAGATGGTTGAGGAGAAGGCATGAAGACTGTGAAGTCTTACGTTCATTTGTTAGGCCCTGATGATGATATGAAATATATAGAAACGTTGGCATTTGAATAGTGTTTTCATCATTGACGGACCCTCAATACCCCCCAGAATTGGAACAACATAGAAAGTGAGAGGGAATGAGAAGGTTTAGGCTGATTAGGTGAGCGAATTGACCCTTCCTTCCATCCTAATATATTTTAATAAATCCGCCCACGCAAAGGAAATTTTACTCCCCCAGTTATACAAAGTGTATTTCATGTTTTCGGACCCCTAATTCCAAAAATAAAAAAAATAATAATGTCCATCCTTCTGGGTGTGTGTCTCTGAACATGATGACTTCTAATAGAAAGGATATATCGACACCTATTAATTTTCAGCGTAATCAGCCGAAGGGGGTGGGGATAAGAAGGGCTCAAATAAAAAAATATTAGTAACTGTCGATGTAAAAAGAATGTATCGACATGAAATTATATATTTAAATTCCTTTTAATCTCCGCGAAATCGGTCGAAGGGGGGATCTCAGAGGAGAGGCTTTACTTAAATAACCACTAGTTAAATAGGGGAAGTACATACTCCAACAACTTTTTTGTTCATTTTTGGTATCAGGGGGTTGAAAAATATGCAATTCCGGAGAAAAAAAAGGCTAGGGTTCTAGGCAGAAGATTTCTCGACAGGGTGCGATTCTCAATACGAATTAATTCACTGCAATAGTTCACTTAATTAATAGTTCACAGTTGAGCAGTTTCCTCTTGGGTACAATAGTTGAACTATGAGTTTATCTGTACAGTTTAATACAGCTTGAGTTCAATTAGTTCAGACAGACTCTAGTTGGCACAAAATGAAAAATATACAATTTGATATGAAACGGAAGGGACAAGTCCTATTATCTATTTTCTTGGAGGGGGGGGGGGGGGGGGGGGGCTAGAAGAGCTGATTTTAGCCCTATTGTAGAAATGGGGAGCAGTCGGGAAGGCAATGCATAAATTACTGAACAAATCTAGGGGGGGGGGGGGGGGGGGGGGGATGTTCAAAATTTGCGACAGTTTATGGCAACCCCTTCCCTTCTCCCTGTCCTCCATAAGACCCCCATCTTCTAGGAAAAAAATACCACTTAGATACGGGGTGTGAAATTTTTTAAAAATACGTACACTTTCTCCAAAATTGGACGTCTTGTACTTTGATATTTTTTTAGGGCCGTTTTTCGGAAACTACTGTAGAAATCAAAATTTAGTGGAAGACCAGCATCAATTTCTATTTCTAGTGGTAATTTTATTTATTATTTGTTTATTTATTATTAATTTTATTATTTCAATTAATATTATTAAATTATTTTCATTTCATAATGAAGTGAAAGCACTGCTGACCTTGGAAATGGATTTTTGGAGACGAAGTAGCCGGATATCCAGACTAGAACAAATCCCAAACACAGACATAAGGAAGAAAGATGGCCAAGACGTTTACTTGATTTCACCCCACAAGAAAGAAGAAAAAAAGGCAGACCGAAAAACAAAATGGATCGAAGACGTTAATGCAGGAATGGCAGTGCGAGGCCTGAGGGACGGACAATGGGAGGACAAAAAAATGTGGAAGAAAGCTCTTTTTGGAGACGACATATGAACCTATGTTTGTACAATCAGTCGTTTTATAAAATTTAAAAAATTATTTTAATTTTTATTCAAAACCATTTTTCAATTATCACAAATAGCTATGAATGTATCACACCAAATTTAGTTTGAGGATTCAGAAGCCACTATGTAAGTCATCTATTAATTTTTATCCTAAACAGTCGATTGTATTTGGAGGGAGAGCAAAAACTTATTTGATTATTCGTGCTGGGGAAGCACAATGCCGGTGATTCACCGATACATTTTGTACTTAACACGAGACAAATTTTACAAAACGGATATTTGAAACTTTACAGTAAGGAAGATATTAGTTTAAAAGTTATCAAATAATTGATCCATCTATTGACCTAATAACTGTTAAAGATTCGGAATGAAGAAAAATAAATAGAAAAAAAAGAACAATAATTTGTACTCGTTAATAGCTACTTGACCTCAATATTGATATCAATATGATCAGTACCAGTTATGGAATCAAAAAGTGGTAACGGATAAGTAGAACCTACAGAACAGAACAGAACAGTACTTCTTGAATAATCTACAAAATTAGAGAGATATCACAGTATTGCGTACAATATAAATCGTCTTATAAAAACTTGAGCTCATTGTATCTCACAAACCAAATGATCTTCAAAAAAAAAGTACTATGTTCACGGAAATTTTATAAAGAGCAATTTTGGTAGGAACCAATTTTTCGATAGGACTAACCATTTTCGCGTAAATGAAGTAAAAGTCTAAAAAAACGTGTTTCGAAATATAATTTTAAGATGATTTTCTGGATGAATCTTACAAACCGGTTTTATACAGTTGCAACTGTATAAAAATAAATACAACAATCAAATGTGCTAATAGAGAGAAAATGGCAATGTCAAAATGTCAAGAGGGGAGAAATCACCCAGTGGTGACACTCCCTAAGCACTGATTTACTATCATTTGTAACTAATCACTGTCACTGCTGCTGCTAAGGAGGTCTCTAGGCCATTGACGCCGTCGTTGGGGAAGTATGGCAGAATGGAGGGCACGGACTAGAGGATTATTGTGGGAACTAAGAAGGGAAAATAATTTTTTATACTTGGATTTAGCGACTTGGGTGACAAAAGGTACGTAAAGGTCAGTGTGAATAGTTTTGTTGGAGACGTAATAAGGAGCATTGGCTATTTTACGAAGGATTTTGGATTGAAGGGATTGGATGCGCTGGAGATTGGAAGCCTTGGCAGAACCCCAGAGTTCAAGTCCGTAAGTCCACATAGGTTTGAGTATTGAGTTGTATATAAGTCGTTTTGTTGTCAAAGTTAGTTTGGATCTTTTGTCTAGTAGTCATAGTAAAAGTTTATAACGTCTGTTCATTTCTTGTCTTTTCAGTCTCGTGTAAGGATTCCAAGTTAGTCGTTTGTCGAGTATGAGGCCTAGACAGCGGACTTCATTTTTTAAAGGGTTGGGATTTTTGTTAAGGTACACTGGAGGGCAGTAATTAAAGCCTTAATAACGCGTGATTAAAACCAAAAAATTCTAATTCCTCGTGAAAAAAATGGAGAGGTTAACATTTAAATTTTATAATCAATTTTTGAATTGATAGTATTTTAAATTTTATAATCAATTTTTGAATTGATAGTATTTTAAATTTTATAATTTAACGAATTATAATACGTCAGATTCGACAGATAATTATCTGTCCAAAAATGTTTCCCATAGAACATATATATTATATATTCATGTTATTTTATCATATATTCACAATATAGAGATATCATGTTATTTTATTTATTTCAAGTAAATTATTTGTTTTGACTCGAAAAATACAGCTTATTAAAAAAAAAAAAAAAATCTTGGTCAAATAACAAAACGATTTGTTTAAATCAATATTTACATATGATGACAGTTGTCAACAGAAATATGGGTTATTGCAACTCAATCGGGGCTAAACCACTAAATTTATTTAATACGCGCATTAGAGAAAAAAGAGAGAGAAATATTTTTTAAAAAATGCAATTTTTTTTAATGCAAATATGTTTCATTCGAGCTGTTACTTCAAATATTGAACAATGTACAATATAAGTATACATATGCATACAATCATATGTTTGTAGTACCAAGTATCCTTAGATACATATGTATGTAGTACCAAGTATCCTTAGATACATATGTTCGTATTTCCAAGTATCCTTAGATACATACAAATGTAAGTAGCCCCAAGTATCCCTCTTCTCAAAGCCATAGAAACGATCCTACGAGGCCATATCGCTACTACCGGAGCGCTCTATCGTCACACTGGTGGTCATGAGCCCGACTCTACATTTTTTTTTTTCACCGAGGGCTGATTGTATCACCGCGTTGTGTTGGTCCCTGTATCTTCAATAAACTCCAGAATTCTTCTGCAGGTTTCTTCCATTACCTGCTTCGGTTCCGTTATGGTAGACCCGAAGCAGTCAAATCTTCTGCGTTCTAGTGCCCCGCACTGGCTCAGAATATGAACCGGAGTCTCATTTTCCTCGCCACATTTCCTGCACAGAGGGCTTCTAGCGATGCCCATATTGTGTAGGTGTGTTCATATGACAGTGTCCTGTGATCAGCCCTGTCTTAGCTCTTAGATCCATTCTGCTAATATTGTTCTTATTCTGCTCCTTTTCTCTGAGGGTTCCGCAATAAAGAGTTTAAAATGTCTTTGCTTTGGGACTCTACATATACAGGAAGTCCCAAATTTTGCCTAAGGATACCATCTTCCAACTGCTTGGATTCTTCACCCAGGAACACCTTCGACTGTCCGCAAGTGGTTCCTTCTCTCCATAACTTCTCCAAAAGGTCTCTGCATATTACTAGTACTGGCTCAGGTCTTCTTAGGCCAGTCGGTACACTTCGTCGTTTCCCTGAGTCCTCCAGTGACCAGGGACTCAGTAGGCCAACTCTTTGCAGTTTCCTAAAATGATCCTCTCCAAGAGATACAGTGTGAAATTTGCCCCAATTTGAGGAGTCAAGATCTGTGTCAATTTTCACAAATTAGCGAAATTTCTCAAACTAATTTCGAAATTTTATTTCCCCAGCTATACGAAATATAGTGAAAGTCGTGTCTGTGAACTCCCGATAGAATAAATATATCTTTTTTTTTTTTTTTTTTTTTTTTTACCGACTCCTGAAAGAGGCTAAACAACACCCGTCCGGCGTGTAGGGGGGAATAAGGTCACAATATATTTCTCGTTTATTTATTATTTTATTGGTGCTACGACCGGCTGTAGAACCCGGATTGGCCGGGTCCCCCAACCTACCTTATCGGCGTTTCCCGAGAGAACTCGGGACCAGGCATCCATGCTCTTGGCTGCGTTGCGCCGAGGATGGTCTCCGGTGAGCCGTGTTACCAGCAACCTGCGGTCATCCCTGGAATCACGCTAAGCTGCCTTAGCATAACCCTCTTAACCCTACCGACGAGCCTTTGCGACTAGCCCTGGAGGAGGAACTACACGGTCAGTCCAGACCAGAGCGTTGTAAAGACATGGTCTAAGAGTGGATAGTAGATAAATGGCAGCAGCGATGGTCACGATCATCAGATGGCCGAACGACCTGGGCTTACTTTCCAAACATCCGGGCAAGACTTGAATCTGTTTGGGTAAAGTCGGACCACTGGACGTCCCAGATACTATCGATATAATGAATGTATCGACACAATGAGGACTCAGAAGCCCCTACGTAAGTCAACTATTAATTTTATCTATCCCTCTATTATCTATCATCTTGGAGAATACCAACTCCAATAAACATAAAACCTTTTTTATATGTCATTTGCCGTTATGTATAATATTTATCAATCCAATTCATTGTAAAAATAGACCTATCTTATCTCTTTTCGGATAATCGTCATGTATTTTTTTTTATCATTAGCGAAATGTGTGTTTTTGTGTCTTTTATTCATTTTACTCTCATAGTTATTTTATTTTATTATATTTTTTTTTTTTTCAATACAATCTTGATAGTTTTAAACTGAATGAAACATCTTGATATGGAGTTTACAACTAAATTTAAGTTCTTGGCATATCTTTGATTAATGCCAGCTAACATGAAGATAAAAGAAAAGTTATCAAAAATTTACCCAGAAGTACATGTGTATTGTTTTTTTTATTTCTGTGGAAAATTTTGTAATTAAAAACAACGAAACCGAAATTTTCAATAGATAAGAAAAAAAGAATGTCGGTGAAGTTCTTGCTCTCCCTCCAGTTCTTATTTTTTTTCATCTAGGTGTTATCTAATCATGTACTACATCCATGGAGCCGAGAGGGAGTTATATCTACGAAATAAAACTCACTCCAGGACGGGATTCGAACCCGCAAACCAAAGTGAGACCCTGCGACTAAAGCCCTACGCTCTAACCCGCACAGCCAACATGCCCCCCTCCAAATCGACAGTTTGGCTATTATTAAATATTTTACTTGAATGGCTTCTAAATTCTCAGATTAAATTTTGTGTCGATGTATTCATAACATCGGCAATTAATTGGGTATTTGAATCGAGCTCACATCTCTCATCCCCCCCCCCCCCCCCCCCCCCCCCCCTTCACTAGAACAGATTTCGTGGAAAATTGATAGGTGTCATCCTTATGGGGATTTAAATTTAAATATGAAATTTCAAGTCGGTATATTCATTACATCGGAAGTTATTGGAATTTTTGATTTGAGCCCCCATTGGCTGATTTCGCTGAAAAATAATAGATGATGTCATATTTAGAGTTTTTGTCTTAATTTAGCCTCGCCCCTAATCCCCTCTTCCTATTGGCCGATTTGACAAAAAATCAAAAAGTGTCGTCCTCAGAAGGTTTTGGATACACCCATTTAATCGAGAGTTATCGTATTCACAACACACACAAACATATTTTTTTTCTGCAAAATAAAACTTTTTTTTATTCACAACTTCCTATATAAGTCAACTACTGATTTTTAA
Organism: Aradus depressus; assembly: GCA_963662175.1. NCBI lineage: Eukaryota > Metazoa > Arthropoda > Insecta > Hemiptera > Aradidae > Aradus > Aradus depressus. Next base: position 7,576,892 of record OY759222.1, read on the forward strand.
AAAATAAAGAAAAACGTAAGTTTTTAAAAATAATGTCTATATATAAAATATGGGATAGGGCGCCGGTAGCTCAGTGGTATACGTGCTGGCCTTCTGAGCTCAAGATCGTGGGTTCGTAACCCGACCGAGGCCCTTAGTTTATTTTATCTGGAAGGTTAAGCGATGGTCCCGAGCCTGTACGAAGTCAGGTACTCGTTAAAGACCCCCTACTCTAGATGAATAGAAATTTACAGTAGTCAATTTAGGATTCGCATAGTAGAGTCGGGCTCATGTCCACCAGACTGACGAAAGAGCGAACTGGTATATATGACCACGTAGAGCCCAGACAAGAGCCATAATAACTTATGCCGATTAACGATGGGTAGGCTATTCTGTCAGTTGACGCTATATCAAAACTAACTACTGATCTCCTCTGTTATATATCAAAGGTTACAGTTAATATATGTATATATTACAAATACATAAATATATTTTGTCCGGGGCGAGGTGGGAGGGGAGAGGGGCGTGTCCACTGAATGTATTACATTTGTCAGACTGTTCTCCCCGCCTACATTTACCTTTTCAAAGGCCACGCCCCCTCTGCATTTACTCATTTCATTAAAATTTTAAAAATAACTCCTCCTGCCCCCCTCCCCCCCACCATGTCTTTTACTCAAATTGGCGTTATTATGACATCGGAGCAAATGTTAGAAAAGAAAAAAAAAAAAAAAGGAAGCCATCTAATTATTCGTATTAAATATTTATAAACAGATGTCGATAATTGGTATATCATTTATCGAACCATTACCCGAAAAGAAGTCGTAGTTATTCGTTGATTATTCGAAAAGTTCCTAAATCAACAGCGTCTTAGCTCATATCCTATTTGTACTCATATTGATTAAATGACACAATTTTTATATTAATGATTCACAGAAGCTATTTCAATTTATTGATTATATCATTATTATTGTAAATTGACAAATGTTACATCAGATGTGTTTTTAAATAATTCAACAATAAACACAAACATACACACACTTTTTTTAAATATTGGATGGGATCATTTAGGCTTCATTTGTTGGGGCTAAAGAACTCAAGACAGTGGTCACGATACTTATTCAGATACACGATGTATAGGGAAAATATTGTAATCGGTCATAAATTCGATGTTGAGTTAATTAGCGGAACTACACTTTTTCCAAACCCCAAATCAAAAAAAAAAAAAAAAAAAAAAAAAATCTGCCTGTGTGTCTATCTGTGAACATAATAACTCCCAATAGAATGAATATATCGACATGAAAAGGGGCACCGGTAGCTCAGTGGTATGCGTGCTTGCCTTCTGAGCTCAAGAACGTGGGTTCGAAACCCGGCCGAGGTCCTTAGTGTATTTTATCTGGGAGGTAAAATAAACTTAAGCACGCCGTCCTTCGGATGGGACGTTAAGAGATGGTCTCGAGCCTGTACGATGTTTGGTACTCGTTAAAGACCCCTGTCGTAAGTGAATAAAAATTTAGAGTAGGTAAAATTTAGGACTCCCACAGTAGAGTGGGGCTCATGTCCACCAGAGTGACAAAAGAGCGCTCTGGTAGTAGGCGATATGACCTCGTAGTTAAAGCCCGGGCATGAGTCATAATAACTAACTAACAGTGAAGGGGGATTATAGGGAAGACTTAATACAAAAAATTTAATAATAATGTAATGAATGTATTGATATGAAATTTCATATGTAGGGGGCATGGTGGCCGTGCGGGCTAGAGCGTAGGGCTCTGGTCGTATGCTCACAAGATGGTTTTACGGGTTCGAATCCCGTCCGGGAGAGAATTTTATTTTGTAGATAAAACTCCCTCCCGGGGCCATGATGTTGTAAATAACAAAAATTTTACACCGTTATGGGGCATGGCTAATATGCATCGTACACAAGGCCAAAAAAACAAAAAAAAAACAATTCCTTTGTATAATCAAAGCACCATAAAGACAACTCTCAATTTTCAGCGGAATCCCAGAGAAAGGGAATTCGACTCAAATACTTTGATAACTGCTGATGTAATGAATGCATCGATATAAAATGAAGAAGCCATTATGTAAGTCAAACATCGAGTTTTAGCCCAAAAGGTCGATAATTGGCTTTGGAGGGAGGGCGAAAACGTAATTGATTAATTTGTGCTGGGGAAGTACATAGCCAGTGATTCACTGACGACATTTTTTGTGTTAGTTTTTTTATTTTTATCGTCATTTTAAGAATTCACCCCCTGGTAAAAAACTTCTGTCAGGCCTATAACTGTAAAAACTGCCGTTGTAATGAATATATCGACACGAAATTTAATATATTGAGAAGTCTCTGTGATTTTTAGCCCAAATGGTTGATAGGTTTTAGAGGGAGAGTGAAAACTTAATTGTTTAACTCGTGCTGGCAAAGTACATAGCCGGTGATTCACCGTCGACATATTTGAATGACGTATCACTCCCTAAGTATACATATGCATACAATCATATGTTTGTAGTACCAAGTATCCTTAGAGGTTAGGTTAGGGCTTTAACTACGAGGTCATATCGCCTACTACCAGAGCGCTCTATCGTCACTCTGGTGGACATGAGCCCGGCTCTACTGTGGGAGTCCTAAAGACATCGTACAGGCTCGGGACCATCGCTTAACGTCCCATCCGGAAGACCGGGTTTCGAACCCGCGAACTTGAGCTCAGCACTGAGCTACCGGCGCTTTCCAATATAGTATATAAAGCAGAAGTAGAAATAAAAAAAAATTATACAGAATATTTATTTCAACATATGGTTTCGCCCATTTTCTTTTCGATAATTTGTAGACCATTAAATTATTTACCATTAACTATAATAATATAAGACTGGCTCTAATAGTTTCGAAAATGATCTAATGGGGCTATTGTAAAGGTAGCCACCTGCCGGTTTTTATCTCATTTCGAATCATTCGAAGAATAACGGCGAAAATAGCTATTTAGAAGAAAGGAAGAGAAGAAAAGATATAAATATTTTTTTCCTTCAACTGAACAGAATTCCAAAATTTGGGAAAATTAATTTTATTTACCCAGCTATACGAAGTATGGAGAAAGTTAAGTAATCGGTTTAAAATTCCATATTAACCAGAGAATATCATGTTTTTCTATGCCCTGATTCCAAAAAAAATAGCTGTCTCTGTGACTATATGAACACTCCTATAGAATGAATGTATCGACAATTTTATAGGTACAGTAGAACCTCTATAAGACGCCAAAAAATCCGAGTTATAGAGTTTTCGACTTATGGAGGATTTCGACAGGCGGATTTTGATTCGACTTGTAGAGGTTAAGATTCATTCTAACTAATTTTGAGTTAGAGAGGTGAAATAAATAAAAATTCAATTTATAGAGGTAACAAACATATTTATATTTATTATAAATCAACATTATTTCAAAACATCCTTAAAATAAAAAATACGTAGTGTATGTAGGTATTAAAAAAAGTCAGTAATTTTTTTTGGTTTAGATAATTGGTAATCCTATTTATTGTATACTCCTAAATTGTTTTCTAAGAAACAATGGTGTACATTGTCGGCAAATTCTTAAAGTCGGTAACTTATTTTTCTTCGAGCTATAGAGGTAATAAGTTTCAAATAATCGAGTTGTAAAGGTTGTAAAATAAAACATTGCTATATTCGATATACAGAGGTGCAATTTATTTTTTCGAGTTATAGAGGGAAAATATGTACCAAAATGGCTTGTAGGGACTCACTGATTATTTCGACTAATAGAGGGTTGAGATTTCAAGTAATGGAGGTTTTGGGGCTTGAAGGGAAAGGAACAAAACTTTTTTTCGAGTTTTGGAGGTTTTCGACTTATCGAAGTTCGACTTAAAGAGGTTCTACTGTATATTTAGAATTTCATAAGGACAATACCTATTGATTTTCAGACAAATCTGACTAAAGGAATAAGGGGATTAGGAGGATTGGATTAACACAAAAAAACCTAATAACTGCCGGAAGTAATGAATATATATATACAAGAAACTTTATGTATAAATTCAGAACTCTATAAGGACGAAACCTATTCATTCCTCGTGGGATCAGAGGAGGCTCTCGACGTAAAAACTCTTGTAACTGCCGATGTAATGAGTGTATCCACACAAAATTTAGTGTGAAGATG